>CM039680.1:212166572-212246572 GCA_022537955.1 Schmidtea mediterranea
GGTTTAATTCACTTTTGTCTATATATTTAGATTTGGTTATGTTTTTGATTTAGTACTCCTATATAATGACTGTCAGTTTGCTGATTAGGAATAAATCCGTAGCGCCAAATTGAAATTTAAAATACTTTTAACTTTTTGGATTTAAGAATCGTTCTGGAAGTCGCTTAAAATGACGAACACACCTTTCTTTGCGAAAATCATAAGTTTGTAATTGGTAGTTGGTAGACAAATTTTCGGATCTTTACACGATAGGTATCCCACCTGGTCATGGGTTTCTTGGTCAAGACAGTTTGTTTAGTTCCGCCACTTCAAAGCATGAAATGGTACGTGTGAACCATAATTCTAAAAAAATGTTTAATTTCTGTATTAATTACTCAGAAATTTACACAAAGATAAATTCAGTTTAATTCAATTCTTTAATCAACCATTATATACTAGGGTTTCCAAACCGGTTAAACCCGAAACCGGTTAACCGGTTTTTTGTTTAATTTTATCAAAAACGAAAACCGGGGGTATTTTGAGAAACCGAAAAAAAAACCGAAAGTCAATTTTTTTCTTAAAATGATCAATAATTTAATTTTTACTGATTTTAAAATTTTTACTTATGCCGGATTCCACTGGAGCGCAGCTCCAGGAAATGTAAATATATACATGGGTAAATTGAAAAACAAATTTTTATTAAATTGCAAAAATGATCGTTATTTTTTTTTCAATGTTTTTTTGGAGATTTTCTCATTTTGTCATGAATTGCTGTGAAATCCAAATATTTCCATGACTACCAAATATGTAAATAATTTTTTACAAATAAAGTCCAGGTTAAAACTGTTTATAGTTGTAGATTTTTTTTAGCTTCAGTATTCATAAAAGTGTGTGAATTTAATTTTGAAACGTTGGCTGAATAAGTGCTTTTCATTTTAAAAAGAATTTAAAAAACCTCTCGTATATATTAAGTAAGTACTTTAAAATTACTTTATTTATGCTTAAAGAATTTATATACCACAATATCTTCAAGTAAGTAATACTTACTATGTATTTTATTTATTAATTATTATATTTTATTTTAGTCTGAATATGAACAGCAAAAAATCAGAAGTATGGAAAATATTTCAAAAAGAAACCGACAATACTGCAAAATGCACTATGTGCAATTCAGTTTTAAAATGTGCAGGTGGGAACACATCAAATTTGGCGAATCATCTTCGTGCAAAACATGATATCGATGTTAAGAAAAATGAAGAACCTCCAGAGAAAAGAGCAAAAGCAACTTCAAATATGCTTAATTTCATCAAAAGAGAATCTGTGGGGGAATTATTGGCCAAATGCGCAGCGTATGACGGGTTTTCCATTCATGCTATGACACATTCCAGCGCTATTAGAGAATTTATTACAACACGTAGCTATGTAATGCTTAGGAGCGAAAGTACAATTAAAAAATTAATCGTAGATTTTGCTAATGAGAAAAAGCTACAATTTAAGGACAAGTTTACAAAAATGGCTAAATCTGGTATGTGTTTCTCAATAACAACGGATGAATGGACTAGCTGTAGTGGGAAAAGGTATTTAAATGTGACATTACATTCTCAGGAGGATTGCTATAAATTAGGCCTTATTGCCATGAGGGTTCATGCGATGCCTACCAGATTCACTCATTAGTTGAACAAAAATTGATGGATAATATTTTGGCATCAACACAAGATGGGGCGAGTGTTATGAAGAAATACGCACAATTAAATAAAATTGAAAATCAATTTTGCATCAACCATGCTATTCATTTGGCTGTTGTAGAAACTTTTTACAACAAAAATAATGTAATTGATGAAATTTCAGATTCTGAAAATGCTGATGGCGATGAAGATGAAAATCAATTTAATTCTTTTGCTGACGATCATAATTTAAATATCGATAATGATATCAATAATACTGAATACACATACAGTTTAGATGATGCAAACATTAATGAAATACTGCAAAACTTCCGAAAGACAGTCAGATTTTTTAGAAAATCGCCAGTAAGAAACGACATATTGCAACGATATGTTGAAGATAAAGAGAGTAAAAAACTTAAACTTATATTGGACTGTAGAACTAGGTGGAACTCCCTTATACCTATGATGGAGAGATTAGTTCTACTTCAAGTTTGCATAAAACATGCATTGGAAGAAATAAGGCGTGACGATTAATACAATGAAAAAGACTTTAATATTTTAGCAAATTTAATTGAAATATTAAAGCCGACAGAATTGGCAGTAAAAGAACTAAGCAAACATACTTCAACCTTACTCACTGCAGAAGGAGTATTGACATTTTTATTTACTCAAATGAAACAAAATAACACTGCATTGGGGAAAAAATTTTATAATTCTTTGAAAATAAGAATTTCAGAAAGGCGAAATAAAGAATTAATAACTTTATATAAATTCTTACAAAGTGGAACTTTTCCACAACCAGACTTGATGGAACTTCCAAATTCGACTAAGGCGCCGACTTTGTCCCTAGCAACGAAGTAGTGGGATACCGGCCCTCTAACTCCGAGGCCATCTAGCTCAAAAAAATTTTTTTCTAAGTTTAAAAGTACAAATTTTTTAGAACAAAGACAATGACTCATTCAAGGTCATTGAAACAGAGACAATGACTCGTCAAAAATTTTCAAGGTTATTTAAACAAAGCCCATGACTCATTCAAGGTCATTGGATGACTCGTCAAAAAAATTTCAAGGTCATTGAAACAAAGACCATGACTCATCAAAAATTTCAAGGTCATTCAAAAGTAGGTCAAGGTCATTCAAAAGTAGGTCAAGGTCGTTGGATGAGTCATCAAATTTTTCAAGGTCATTGAAACAAAGACCATGACTCATTCAAGGTCATTGGATGACTCGTCAAAAAATTTTCAAGGTCATTGACACAAAGACCGTGACTCATCAAAAAAACGGTGGATGGACAGCGATTATTCAAGTTGCAGCAGAAGCCAAACGCTCTGATATTTATATCGAAAATTGCAAATTTTTATTAAAACTAATCACTGGAGCATCTGTTTTATATTTATGTAACAAAGTTTATCGTAGATTTTAATAAATATTTCTTTGTTATTATTATTAATAATAAAAAAACTACATTTTTAAAGATTTATTGATTATTACACGAACAGTCTTCATCACCACAATATTCTATCATAATATTTTCTTTAACATGGTCAATACAATTCTTAAATTCGGTAGGCTCATCTTTAGTAATTTCGGTAGTATCTTCAGTATCATTAATATTTTCTTCAACATTAACATTATCATCAATAATTTCTTTAGAATCATTAAAAATTTCAGTATTAATTTCTCCATCATTAACAATTTCAGTATCCTCACTCTGACATCCAGAATCACAACTCGAATCTTCTTTACTCAATGCTTCAACTAGAGTCAACATATCTCTAATTTTTACACCGGTTATTTCTTCAAGTTTATCAAACAAAAAGTTTATTAAATATTCTAAACGAAATTAATTAATTAATTATTTTATATTTTATATTTTACCTTTTTCAGACATCATTTTTAAAACTATTTTATAACTACTTATAATTTTGTTTATAGAATAACAAAGAAAACATAAATACATTTATTAATCACTAAACACTATACATTAAAATAACTGTGAAAGTCTAGCAGTAACAAAGAAAACATAAATACATTTATTAAACACTAAACACTATACATTAAAGTAACTGTGAAAGTCTAGCAGTAACAATTTTCCAGATTGGAGAAAGCACATCATTTTGATCAGGTTTATATCCTTGGATTGTTATTGTTATATACCAGTTTTCCTGTTCTTTGAATCCAATTTCTATAAATGCATCATAATATCTGGTATATTGACTGGTGAAGAAAGCATTTTCATTGCATTTTAAATTGGAATTGATATTTTTGAATGTATTATCAATATCCTTGATATCTAACATTGAGAGAGTACCAGCAAGAGATTGAAATTGCGTTTTATTGAGTTTGACTGGATTTGCCAATTGCATATTGATAGGCTCCTTTAAAAAATACATTTTATAATTGTGAAACATCTGAACTGGTTGGACACTTATTTTCTTGGTCATGTTTGATTTATGATCTTTATAAGGTGGTGACGCACTTTTATACCCTTGACAGATAATGATTAACCAATCAGAATCATGCATGATCACAAAGACAATGCATGATAAGTGCATGATAATTGCAAGATAAGTGCGTGACTGGAAAATTGTATGTATATTAACCCGTTGAGTTTACATATATGATTTTACACATATCATCTATATAAAATGTATTATTAATATCACGTGTTTTATTATTATTATTATTATTATTATTATTATTATTATTATTATTATTATTATTATTGTTATTATTATTTTAATTATCATGATTTTTATTATTATTATTATTATTATTATTATTACTATTATTACTATACTAATAAAATTACTATTTTTATTATTGTTACCACCATTAAAATAAAACTATTACTATCAAAAACATTTATTATTATTATTATTATTATTATTATTACCAAAATAAAACTAACAAAACAACAAAAATAAAATACAAAACCATTTATTACCAACACTAAAACTATCAAAACAAACAAAAATAAAATACAATTATTTTCTTAAAAGTTTCATTTTTTGAAAATTTCTTATTGAATTTGTAAGATTCCATTCCACATAGCGTTGATATCGGAAATCACAGCAGCTACACCCCAGAATGCAGGGGTATTCAGTTTCCATCTCCTTGACCATTCGGTTTATTTCATTGTCCCAAAGAGCTTGCTTAATCAGATTGGAAATATCGATTCTTGTTTCATTGTATATTAGCTGTTGAGGCATTGACGGTTCTTGATTCTTCAAAATCTCCTTTATTTGAGGATAGTAATAAATAATACGATCGATTATCATTGGGGCATATTTGTCTAAATAAAATATAAAAAAATGAAATAAAAAAGATAAATTTACCGTATTCAGTGATATTTTTCTTTGGCATAGCATACATAATGGTATAATATTTTAAAAATGAAATCAAATGAATAACCAAGTTGTTTTAATCAATCATTAGCCAATCAGATATCGACCAATCCGGTGATTTCATTTTGTATGTCACAAACAATATTTTTGTACTCTAGATTTCGCACCCCTAATATGACTATTTTGTCACTAGCAAACACGTTAACACACATTGGGTTGTATTTTAAAAGCCTCAATGCAGGAAATAATTCTGGCTCGAACATACAAATACATTTTGTTGACATGTTGTATAGATTGATATATTGTCCTATATCCATGGTAACTGTAATTGACTGTATTTTAATATCCTTTATTCTATATTGTAATGTATTGACATCTAAAGGTTTCTTACATCCCATGATTCTGCATTTGCCGGATTTGAAAAATATTATAGGATATTTTCCACACCTATCTACAATTTGCTGGGGTTTACCATTTGGAAACGTCATTTTTGATACATCGAAAGTTCCTTTATAATTTATATTTGATAACATAATTAAACAATAAAGAAATATTAAGCTATATATATAATTTTTAGGAAGAGTTCATTAAATCATATAATATAAACAAAAACCTATAATTATACAAATTAATAATGGAATTAAGAAATGATGCTGTATATCAAATCGTCGGCCCAAGTGGTAGTGGTAAAACTATGTTTGTGTGTAAATTACTGAAATCTAATTTATTTCAAACAAAATTCAACAAGATTTATTGGCATAAGGGTGCAGATGAAGAACATGGATTAACTCAGGATAATTTCTGTAAATTGAAAAACATGAAAATAGTAAAGGGTTTCGATAAAAACTGGTCAAGTCGTTTAAGGAAAGGTGATGTCATCATTATTGATGATTTGTATCAGGAAGCTAATAAAGAAAAGGATTTTCAGAATTTATTCACAAAAATCAGTTGACATGTTGGTGTTACTGTGATTTTTATTACTCATTTAAATGTTCAATATTTAGTTATTTTCAAGAATCCTAGAGATGCAACAGTTAATGATTTTTTGCCATACAAGCATACCCTAATAATCGTAATTTTCTCATCAGTGCATTTCAAGATGCTTCAAAATCACCACATGGATATATATTTCTTGATTTCACACAACAATGCAATGATGATTTACGAGTAAAAACCGATATTTTCAATAAAGAAGGTGCCATGGTATATAAACAAAGTTGAAAACTTTAACATGTAAAAATGTTTATGAAATCCAGGCTTAAAAATATCCGAAAACTTAGAAAAAGTATTAAAAAGACTATAAATAAGCGTGTTCCACCAAAAACCAGTTATACACCATCTAAAAAGCTAATAACTGAGAATTACCCTGCAATGAATCTAATTTTGAAAAACATTATTAAAAAGAGTAAGAAAACAGTTAAAACTGTAAAAAATCATAGGAGTTTCCCATATTTTAATGCATTGTTAAAGGCTTCGAGTATGAAAAGAATGTCTATTTTACAATCATTTCCAACTTTTGTTGTCGATGATCTACTCAAAATTCTATTAAAAGTAGTCAGAGGTAAAATTAAAATCAGTAATTCTAAAAAACTAGTATTGAATAAACATCGTAAGCCTTTGTTATCGCTAGTAAATAATAAAAATCGTCAGCAAATTAGAAAAATCATATATAAACAACAAGGTGGTTTTATCGGAGCAATGTTACCATTAGCATTATCATTATTATCACAATAAACGATGGGGCAATCATTACCTAATGTTAAATTAAAATTTAAATCATCTTGTTGTAATGGAGAAGATTTGGACGAACCCAGAAGACGAAGCAGGTTTCGGTGGAGTGGCAAAGTTAAAGAAAAGAGTCCCAAATTCGAAAAAGGAAACGCAAAAGGGGTTGTCAGATCAGCTTGCGTACAGTTTAAACAAACCAATGCGGAAAAGATTTCCAACGAGAGCTTATAAGACATTCGGTATTAATGATTTATGGCAAATGGATTTGATGGAGATGATACCGTATTCGAAGATTAACAAGGGTTATAAATATATTTTAACGTGTATTGATGTTTTCAGTCGTTTTGCTCGCGGTGTACCAACAAAGACAAAATCTGCAGAGGAAATATCTAAAGCAATTAACTCAATGTTTAAAAATGAGCATCTAGACAATTTGCAAACCGATTTAGGTATTATTATTATTATTATTATTATTATTATTATTATTATTATTATTATTATTATTATTATTATTATTTTTATTTTTATTATTATTATTATTATTATTATTATAGGCAAGGAGTTTTATAATAGTAAAGTTAAGCAAATCTTGGATCGTCTCAAAATAAATCATTATTCTGTACATTCTCAATACAAAGCCGCACATGTTGAAAGATTTAACCGGACATTGAGGGATAGATTGAAGAAATATTTCGTGCATCAAGGTAATAAAATATGGATAAATGTATTACCGAAAATACTTGTTAGTTATAATAATTCATCACATCGAGGTCTGAATGGTTTGAGACCTGTAGATATCAGTTCAAAAACACGAGTACAGTCTAAAAAAGTTCCTATTACAAAACCAAAATATAAAGTTGGTGATCACGTTAGAATTAGTAAAATATCTGCTTCACCTTTTATCAAAAATTTCGATAGTAATTGGAGTGATGAGGTATTTCAAATTACTAAAATTAATACTAAACAGAGTCCTGTAATGTATGTTATTAAAGATAGTGATAACAATTTAATACAAGGGAAATTCTATGAACAGGAATTACAAGTTATTTCCAAACCTACAGTGTTCAGAATTCAGAAAATATTGAAAACTAAAATGGTGGGTAAGGATAAACAATACTATGTCAAATGGCATGGATATCAAAAACCCTCATGGATATCATCAAAAGACCTAGTAAAATGAGTTTCTATACAATTTTACCGAGTAATAGTTGCCCACTAATCCATCCGGAAAATCAAGCAAGTAAATTTATGGTTGATCTTCAAAATCCCATTTATTTCCATGGAAATTGGGAAGTTGCTTTGCGAGACTTTACATTTGTGTACAATACATTCCCATTTTAAAGTTATTGTAAAATCGGATTCAAGAAGCGTGTTCCCAAAACCTGTAGTGGTATTTTCTCAATCAATAATTTTGAACGATATTGTCATATTCCAAATCAGATTTTAGATGAAAATTGTGGCATGTTTTTCAAAGAGGGATTGAATGTTAGTTGTGATTTTAGCCCATTTACAATAAAGTTTGAAAGTATTGAGGATACCAACCGAATGGGTTTTGATAAGCTTAGCATTGTTGTTCCTGGAACTGAATACCTAATACGATTCAAAACATTTGATGAGAAAAGTGTAACGATCGAAAACATCAAAATATCTGTATCATATATTAATGAGGTGGAAGATACATTTACATTTACTAATGAATTATATATTGAAACACTTGAAGAGTTACATAAATATATTTCATTAAATTGTTTACATATATTTAAAACTATTGAATTTCTTAAAGATGGAATATGCAAATTCAGTCTGAATAATAATATTTGTGAAGTTACATTTGATAAGAATTTGGCTAATACATTGGGATTAGATAAGCAAACATATAGGGCAAGTGCTTTTGGTGTACGCAAACCAAAAATAATAAAACTTCATAGGCAAATGTTCATATATACTAACATCATCGATCCTATAATTGTTGGTGATTCTTTGGTTCCTCTTTTGAAATCTGTTTGGGTTGATAAACATGACCAGGATGATGTTGTCAATATAAATATCGATAATTCCATGTACCTACCGGTATCAACATCATGTATAAACAATATAGAAATAAATATTCGTGATGATAGCGGTAAATTTATTGAATTTAGTAAAGATACAAAAACTCATTTGACATTACATTTTCGTAAATTAGATGGCCAATAACGATATTATTAGTATGTATAGTGGTAGCCAAAGTGGTGGCGAATTACCATATTTTATTGGTAAACAGTATGGATCAGGATGGTTGAGAACAATTGGTAGATTTGCACTTCCGATTCTTAAACGCATTGGTAGTTTTGGTATGAAAACTGCTAAAGATGTGATAAACATGTCTAAAAATCTCTCACCTATATGTGTGTATTGCTTAAATGTGATTGGCTAAATCCTGAAAATATTATTCTCTTTATAAACATTGACAATTTCCAAAGTTGTCACAATTAATTCGAAAATTTATCAATTTTCAAATATTCACTCGCGCGATTTCAAAAATTTTAAAATGGAGAATTCAAGAATTTTACCACAATTGTTGGCCGAAGAAAATGGAAAATTATTATTTTTTAATTTATTTTCTTTTATTATTCTATTTTTCTAGATTGGTTTAATATAACCGAACTTCAAAATAAAATTGACGGTGTTAACGAATTTGTTCCTGGTAATTTTTAATTTTATTATTATTTATTTTAATATAATTTTAGAAAATGTTTCGAATGAGGAAATTATTTTAATAGAAGATAGCAATGATTCCGATATTGGTAAATTTATTTATTTAATTATTATTATTAATGTTTTTCAGAAATTATTAGTGAGGATATCGATCAAAATATTCATTCAGCAGCGTCAGTAGATTTGGACGAAACATTTATTGATAATGCCCCCGTTTCTGGGGAAGACAACAATTATGCTCCCGTTTCTGGGGAAGACCACAATTATGCCCCCGTTTCTATGGATGCTGACGTTTCTGTGGGAGATGAGATTTCGTATAAAAAATGTAGGATTTTTATTATTTTTAATATTTTTAATGAGCATTATTATTTTTTAATTTATTATTAATTTATAAGAGTATTTTAATGAGTATAAGTTAATAATATGTAAAGTATTATAATATAATACTTTAAATATTATTAATTTATAATAGAAATATCTGATTTGAAATATGAATAGAAATATTTGATTTGTAATCAGAATATTAATTTTATAATAGAAATATATGATTTATAATACGAATATTAATTTATAATAGAAATATGTGATTTATTTTTATAATAGAAATATGTGATTTATTTTTTATAATAGAAATATATGATTTATAATATGAAAATGAATATATGATTATAATAAGAATATTAATTTTTATAAATTATTTTACGAAATGTTATTCAAACATGTGATTTATACTAGAAATAACGGATTTATAATACGAATATTAATTTATTAAAATATTTACATAATTATCATCATTTATATATTATTATTTGATTCATATATGATTTAAATAATAATAAACATTTGATAATAATTACATATTTATCAGGTCGATTGTATAAAATCTATTGCCAATCTGGAATTGGTCATAACTCGAAATGCCATACGACTATGGAAAGTTACTACGGTCATAGATTCTATGGCATCGACTTTTTTATTTGCCCTAAATGCGATACAGCCCAAGACATTGAATATCTAGAGTTTTATAAGAAACACTCTAGCCATTTAAATCAATTTAAAATTAATAAAAAGGCATTATTTCAAATGATTATTGCGAAAAATGTTAGTAATAATAATAATAACACAAACAATACAAAAATCACTAAAAACATAAACAATAATACAACTGTTACTAAAAAATCAAAAAGACCTGCAGATAAAATCGTTCCGTGTATCCCTGCTAAAATTAAAAAAATAGAAATCATCATTAGTGATGACGAAACTGAATATAATCAAATAGGGGGTTCTGTAAATATTGAAATAAACGATGAACCTGAAATAGAGGTTGACTTAAGGGGTTCCCGTAAAAATATTCGATTTGATTTAGAAAATCAAAACATTGTTCAAATCGCTTTAACGGATAAACTTGAAAATAAATTACAAAATGAAATAAAGAAAATGGGATCTGTAAAAGTCCAATTTACAGCTCTCATTCAATTTGAAAAAGATGGGGAAATAAAAGATAATTTCTTTTCAAATAGCGCTTGTGTCTTTTCCGATAGTGTTCTTGCTGATGGTGTGAGTCGGCTAAATGAGAAAATCGAAAAATTCACATATTTAGGAAGTAGATGGCGCGTAGTTAAGATTCGCGAAATCGATTTTATTTTAACCACGTATTATCCTGTAAGTCGATTAGCTGGACATAGTTTTATCCCTACACCGGAATCTCTAGTAGGTAAAAAGGCTATTGTAAATGTTAAAAACACAGATCATTCGTGTTTTATATATAGTGTTTTATCAATTTTAAAGCGTGATATAGTTTTAAAGAATAGGGAGCGTGTTTCTTCTTACACTACTTTTATGGATGAATTGAATTACGATCCAATTACAGATTGTCCAATGAGACTCTGTAACATACCCAAATTTAAGAGAAACAATAGCGATTTAAATTTGGCTATAAATGTCTTTGAATATAACAACACCCCTTCTAAACAATTTAATGACGTTGATTATGTACCTCACCATCCTCACCTTGTCTTAATTCATCGAACAAAGGTTATCGGTGGTAACCCGATTAATCTTTTATTATTACAAGACGGTGAAAATTATCATTATACCGCCATTTTTAATTTAAATAGACTGCTGAATTGTCATTCTAGTAGTGAATGTAACACCAGAATTCTCGTAAAATGGTGTCCCCATTGTTTAAACGGTTTTTATTATGATAAAACCTTTAAGGCACATGTTGATTTGTGCGCTAAAAATCAAATAGGAACAACCCTATACGCGCTCCCTGAAAATAACAACTTAATATTTAAAAATTATTCCAAAATGATTATCCCACCATTTGTAATTTATGCGGATTTTGAGGCTGTTTTGCCTAAAGATGTAAAACATCATCAAATACACATGCCGATATCAGCAGGCTTATTATTAATAAATAATTACACAAATACTACACAATATTTCAGTTTTATAGGCTTGGAATGTGTATTGGAATTTTTAAAGAATTTTTAAATTTTTTATGTAGTTGTTTTTATATATTTGTTTATTATATATATATATTAATATTATTATTAATATTAATAATAAAAGTTTTATAAGTGTTTATAAGTATTAATATTAATAAAAGTTTTAAAGTAATAATAAAAATAATAAAATGTTTATAAGTAATAAGTATATTAATAATAATATTAATAAAAGTTTTTAAAGTATTAATAATAATAAAATTTTATAAGTAATAAGTATATTAATAATAATAATAATAATTAAAGTTTGCATAAGTATTAATAATAATATTAATAAAAGTTTTTAAAAGTATTAATAATAATAAAATTTTATAAGTAATAAGTATATTAATAATAATAATAATAATAATAATAATAATAATAATAATAATAATAATAATAATAATAATAATAATAATAATAATAATTAAAGTCTTTATAAGTATTAATAAAATTTTTATAAGTAATAATAGAATAATAATAATAATAATATAAATAATAATAATAATATTATAAAAAGTTTATAAGTATTAATAAAATTTTTATAAGTAATAATAGAATAATAATAATAATAATATTAATAATAATAATAATATTATAAAAAGTTTATAAGTATTAATAAAATTTTTATAAGTAATAATAGAATAATAAAAAGTAATAATAATATTAATAATAATAATAATAATATTATAAAAAGTTTTAAAAGTATTAATAATAATAATAATATTAATAAATTTTATAAGTAATAAGTATATTAATAATAATAATAATAATTAAAGTTTGTATAAGTATTAATAATAATAATATTAATAAAAGTTTTTAAAAGTATTAATAATAATAAAATTTTATAAGTAATAAGTATATTAATAATAATAATAATAATAATAATAATAATAATAATAATAATAATAATAATAATAATAATAATAATAATAATAATAATAATAATAATAATAATAATTAAAGTCTTTATAAGTATTAATAAAATTTTTATAAGTAATAATAGAATAATAATAATAATAATATTAATAATAATAATAATATTATAAAAAGTTTATAAGTATTAATAAAATTTTTATAAGTAATAATAGAATAATAAAAAGTAATAATAATATTAATAATAATAATAATAATATTATAAAAAGTTTTAAAAGTATTAATAATAATAATAATATTAATAAATTTTATAAGTAATAAGTATATTAATAATAATAATAATAATTAAAGTTTGTATAAGTATTAATAATAATAATATTAATAAAAGTTTTTAAAAGTATTAATAATAATAAAATTTTATAAGTAATAAGTATATTAATAATAATAATAATAATAATAATAATAATAATAATAATAATAATAATAATAATTAAAGTCTTTATAAGTATTAATAAAATTTTTATAAGTAATAATAGAATAATAATAATAATAATATTAATAAATTTTATAAGTAATAAGTATATTAATAATAATAAAATTTTTATAAGTAATAATAGAATAATAAAAATAATAATAATAATAATAATAATAATTATAATAAAAATACTAATAATAAAATAATTTACAAAATATATACTACTTATTTTTATAAGAAGTAAATTAAAATTTAAAAATGTTTAAAAATAATATGACCTTGAGAAATTTTGAATGACCTTGACTTACTTTTGAATGACCTTGGAAATTTTTTGATGACTCGTCCAATGGCCTTGAAAAATTTTGATGAGTCATCCAATGACTTTGAATAAGTCATGGTCTTTGTTTAAATGAACTTGAATTTTTTTTGACGAGTCATCCAATGACCTTGAATGAGTCATGGTCTTTGTTTAAATGACCTTGAAAAATTTGACGAGTCACCCAATGACCTTGAATGAGTCATGGTCTTTGTTTAAATGACCTTGAAAAATTTGACGAGTCATCCAATGACCTTGAATGAGTCATGGTCTTTGTTTAAATGACCTTGAATGAGTCATTGTCTTTGTTCTAAAAAATTTGTACTTTTAAACTTAGAAAAATTTTTTTTTGCCGGGGGGGTATGTGAGCTAGATGGCCTCTGAGCTAGAGGGGCGGTATCCCACTACTCAACGATGTTAGCTGCAAGATTATTTGGTGAGCCTAATCCACCATTTGCTGAAGAGAATATTGAGGAAAGTGAAGTTGAACCAATAGCATCTGGATCGGCTACTTTAGTACAACGATTGCAGCAATCAATTTCTGCAGTCTTGCAGGATTCAAAGGAATGTGCCAATGATGGCAATTTTAAGTTATCCTTCCAATAAGAGTTGAAAATGTTTGGTGTTACTAAGCAAAAATCGAAAACGGTCCAAAACTTATTCAATGCTCTCGCATCGATTCAACCCACATCAACAGACAGTGAGAGAGTCTTTTCGATAGCCAGTAATTTTTGTACCAAATTACGTTCATCCATGAAATTTGAGCTTTTGGACGCATTAATTTTTCTAAAATATTATTTTATTAAAAAACTAAATCCATAATTATAAATTATGTTACTTTTCTTTTTTCTATTTTTGATGTATAATTAAATAATGAAGTTATGTTAATTTTCAATTTTTTATATAATTCTTAAATAAAAATAATTATTTAAAAATAATATTGCTTAATTTTGAATATTGTTTGTATTTTTGTTTATTTTCCTTGATTTACAGCTCCAAATGTATGTTTTATTGTATATTTAAAGGAACTTTTTTATATTAAAAAAACCGGTTAAAACCGGTTTTCACTTTCAAAAAACCGAAAACCGGGGGTTTGAAATTCTTCGGTTTTTTGGATGCAATATTATATACGTGTTGTCTTTAATAAGTGCCTTGTTTACTCCATAAAAAAAAATAATACTTTAACAATGTTCTAGTGGAATCATAATATATTATCTATGGTTACAATAATATAGTTTAGTATGCAACTGCAATTTATTGGTATAATCATCCTGTCGAGTTGTGTTGCATATTGATAACAGTCAGAAAATATTAAATTAGTTGCAGGCAACTTACCACAAGCTGAAATTGGATTAACAAGTTCAAAAATTGTCAGCAGTCAGTGTTTGACGAAGATAAGGTTGATTGTCCTTTTGAAATTTCCGACCAAAAAAGAGGGGAACGTTGGAAAATTGTGAAGGAAAAACGCCAAATAACTACTACAGCTGTTGAATGGGAGTACCAGAAATATACATGCCAGATTCGTCCTACGTTTTATCTCTCATGAGCTGTGTGAAAATATCGATTATTATATAACAGTTATTTTGTATATAGTTTAGTTTATATTAAATTAATTATATAAAAATGATAAATCTTTGAATAAATATAATAGATAAAATAATTCTAAAACAATTATCAGCTACCATAATAAAGATTGAAGTAAAATGTTTGATTTTGTAGAAATAATTGTTGTTACAGAGCTTTGATTAAATGGTTATTTGGTGAATAGAATTAGAATAAAGTAGTGGAAAATGAAGTAAGTTTTTTCTACATAAATGTGATACATTTTAAATTATTGTTAGATTTTTTAATAAGTTTGATTAAATTTGTAAGGGCTTTGAAAAAGATTGAATAAACTTTAAAAGACAACCTTCATCTTAAAAGAAAATTGTTAAGAAAATTATACTTGTTTGATGAAAAATATTTAAATATTAATGATTGACTGCTCTAAGTGATTAATTGTACTTGTTTAATATTCCAATACATAATTAGTAAATTATTCATTGCTGATTTAAGATTCCGAAAATGATTGCAACCATAACCTTAAACATTACAATTATTAAGAAAATTGTCATTAAAAATGTAATTATTGAATAACAAAGGAACTTTAAATACTAGTCGATTAAATTTCCAATATTTTATAATAATTTGGTAAATACTTACAGCAATAAAAATAATTTCTTTTGTCAGATGATTCAAAGTATAATAATTTCTTAGAATCGAACTCTTATTGCATGTTTTCTCAATTGACGAAATTAGATCAAAATAGTATCATTAAAATCTTTACAATTTACCGACAATTCTCTTTCTTACCCAAGTGAATTAAATATTCACCATAAATCACCCGAAAAACAACAATTCCCTTAATCTATTGAAAATTCTTCTCAAAAATCTGAAGAAATTGTGATTGACCTAACTAAATTTAATTTATGTTTATGAAATTTTTTTACAATACTGTTTTTTATAAATAATTTTCAGTAACAAAAATAAAATAAAATGTGTAATATTTCATATCCAATCTGCAGCTTACTTTTTTCATTTTTATTATTATTATTATTATTATTATTATTATTATTATTATTATTATTATTATTATTATTATTATTATTATTATTATTATTATTATTATTATTATTATTATTATTATTATTTTCTACAAAATCTGATTCATAGTCAAATTTTGTAGAAAATAATATGTCACTTATAAAGAAATAAGAAGTGTGTTGGATTTTATTTTCCCATTCCTTATTCTCTTGATTCCACTCAAGAAATTATTTTAATGTTTCATCATTACTTTGTATAGAGAGAGATAATTGTCTTAAATATAATCTATATATTCGTTCCTTTTTGTTCATTACTACCATCATCTACAAAAAGTGACTTTTCATAAATAAGATAAGTCCCCCATATTAAGTATCCTTTGGTTAAATAAGTCCCAACTTGAGCAATAGCAACTTCAAAACATTGTCCAATTTCTTCTTTATCAGTTAAATATCCTAACATAAATTGGCAATATTCAAACCATACATCGACACTTCTATAATCTTTGATTGCACGAATGAATAGAGCACGTATGAAATCTTTGTCTGAATTAATAGACTTTTCATCATTGATCTAATCAAATACAAATTTCAGGTGACAATGGATAATAAATATGCATAGTTTCTCTTGATTCTTTTGCTTCAATCATCTTTTTTGAATGTTTAAGTGCATTAATTAACTTCCAATGAGAATCATAATCAAGAGGAATTTTTAAAACTTTTTCACTATAGATATCAATTTTCATAATTTCCTCTGAAAATTTTTCTGATTCCGAATCACAACTAGATAAATCATTATCGATCACATGAAACATTTTTAAAATATGTTTTCTTTATAATGTTAAGATCAAAAAATGGGGGTTACGATCTTAACACTGTTTATTTTCTGACTCCAAATTTATATGATCAAAATAACAGTTACAAATGAACTAACAAACACAAATATAAAAAGGTCGGTTGCGGTCCTATATAAATAAATAACACAAGACAATTAATTGCCTATAAGTTTTATTTGATGTTACAAAATTTACAGAATTAAATGTATATGTTTACAAATTTTAGACAGATATGAAAGATAACTGGATCAAATGATCCCTGCTCAAATGGCCCGCAAGAAGTCGATGGTCACTATGTCGACGCAACAACTTTTCTTAAAATCACAAAGGGTAAAGAAGTTTAATTTTGGCGCTTCCCAAATACCGCGAAAGCTGTCTACTGCTTTGGGTATTCTTCTCGTATTTTAAATTAGTTAATTTAATTAGAAGCCGGATTAAGAAATCCACTTTAAAAAATGACTTTCTTTTTAATTTATTAAATAAAACGTACAAATTTTCCTCTGGATAGTTAGTATCCGAATCCCAGGTATTTTTTCGACTGTCCTTTCCTCTTAATACGATTGATTTATATAGAGCTTTGAACAACTGTTGTTTGCTTGGATTGAATGAACTTCTCGATATAATAATATTTGATCTGAATTATAGGCCGTTATGATAAATAAATTTGAGTTGGACTGATTTGAATGCTTGAGTAATAACAATATTTGTTTTCAATTTGGATCAAATCTGATTGTTTTGTTGAGCTACAATAATGTTTGCTTTCAATTACTGGCTGTTTTCTTAAATCAATTTGCTTCAAATAAAAAATTTGCAATATTCTTTTCTTGATATATTTGCACAATATTATTCCCAAATAATCTATATTTTCTAATTTACAGTTTTTCTTATCGGCCCTTTAAACTAAAATGTTACCCTATTTACATTAAAAATTTATGATTAATATTTAAATTTACGTCATAAAAAAAATTACTATATTTAGATTTACGTCATAAAAAAAATTACTATATTTAGATTTACGTCATCAAAATTTAGTAATATCTTGATGACGTATTTACATACTAAAATTACAATAATTTATTTTTAGTGATTTTTCCTGTGACGTCACTAAAACGTCATTTTATTATTTTCCACGTTACCGTTTAGTGACGTCAATCTGACAATAATTTTCAGGCTAAGAGCATATCCCTAACAATAAGACAAATTCGTTTTATTGTTAGTAATTTGATTTATTAAAAATAATTCAAACTATAAATCCGCCAACCTTTACCACAATTCAAACCCAATTTTAAATTTACAATTCCGCCAAAAAACTAATACACACTAACTCGAATAAACAACATACAAACTAAAAGTAAATTTTAAAAAGCCTAGAAATATTTCCTCGATTATAAAGCCTAAAAAGTTTTCTCTCGATTAAAAAGCCTAAGTATTTTTTCTCTATTAAGACGCTAAAAATATTTCCTCAATCAAAAAGCATAGGTAATTTTTCTCAATTAAAAAAGTCTTAAATAAAAATGGCTTGAATCGCCTACTGATTAAAAAGCATCAAATGGTTATACTTTAGTTAAAGCTATTTTATATAATTGATAAGTGTAAATTAAAGTGCACCTATTGGTTCCTGAGAATTCCGTGTAAATCGAAACCGTGCAAATGGGTACAAAGAAATATAGCATATTATTATTATAAATATGTATTGATAAGAGTGAAATAAAAAAATTTATAATTTTCGAAACCGTGTAAAAGCGAAAATTTACAAAAAAAGTAACGTGTAAACCGGGGGATAGTTGTACATTAGAGTAAATTAAAGTAAATTATTGTACATTCGCGCACATTTATTGTATTATTTTTAATAACTATATTCTTCAGCACATAAGTATCCACATCCATTCAAATATATCTCCCTATTTAGGGTAATTTATTTATTTTAGAAATACAGTAAATAGAGTAAATTAATAGAGGAAATATTGAGTGAGAAATTTCGGTTTTAAAATGTAATTTAATCGATTAATTATGATGTAATAATTATTTGGATATTAGTATGAGTAATTTCAATATTTTAGTGTTAACAGAAATTAATCAAGGGTAAATATTGAGTAGAAATTTTCATTTAATGTTAGATTTGACATGAAAATTATCAATGTTATCAAAATTAGTAATGTATCAATTTTAAAGTGAGGTATTTTGGCTAAATATTGAGTTTGTGCTGATAAATTCAATAAATGTAGGGTTTTACGTGAAATTATCAGTAATATAACAATTTTAAGGGGGAAATTATGGCTAAATATTATGTATGTACAGAGAAATGTAAGGTTTTTATGAAATTATCACTAATTTGCCAATTAAAGGTGAAAAGTTTAATAATTGGTTTCGATTGAGGAGTCTTAATCAAATATTTGTTTGGATATCAGTGCTAATCAATCATGGTATTACTATTGAGTTTAAGAGAAATTCATTAAAGATTCTTACTACATTCCAAAAATCTAGCTATTGCGGGATTTATGTAAACAAATTTCAATGTGGTAAGATGTAATTCATTAAATTACAGTCATTATAATATTTATAACTTTAGGGGTAATTCTCATCAGTTGTGTAATTTCAACGTTTTATAGTGTTAAATGAATTAATCCAATGTGTAGAGAAATCAATCAATTTAGCTTTATATATGGAATTATTGTCAGTAAATTGTAGCTTTTTAATGCAATCTTTACTAGTAACATGATAGTAATTATAGTTTTTAGGTGAATCAAACATGAACTCAAGCATAACATTGAGTGGATTTATCTTTTTTGTCAATTTTTTTAAGTATTTTGATGTTTATTGCTATTATGATAAAAATTCATTAAATTGCACATCAATATTTTCTAGTTGATCTATTTGAAAAGATTTGGCTTGAATCGTTATAATTACAACTTTAATATGTAAAAATTTGAAAACATTGTTGAAGTGATCTTTATAAGGAAACTTTAGAGTAATGAATTATGGTAATTGTAGCGTTTTTCAAAGAATGTAATTAGAATCGGATGTGTTAAATGAAATAAGTTAATTTATCGGTGATTTGCAACAAGATGAAATAACAGTTCAACATGATAATGATTTTAAATGACTTCTGTTTTGTTGATTTATTTAAAAAGATGAATGAAATTTTGTTCGATTGAATAGTATGATTTCCTATCGACTAATCAATGCGGTACCAATAATATTTAGAAAATAATTTATATTTGAAGTGATAAAATATTGTATTAGAACATTAAAATTTGAATTTGAATTAATTTGAGTAGTTGTCATTGGTAATAAAAATGAACCAAATTCAAGATTCAACAAGGTGAAACACAAAAAGAGTCCATATAATATTATTATTATTATTATTATCATTATTATTAATTTTAATATTTTTATTATTATTAATATTTTAACTGTTTTCGAACAGATTAGTGGAACATTATTTTAATAATAAATATTGGCTGTATCGCTGTATTTATAAGACGAATTTCAGAAAGAAGTTATATAAAAATAAGGATCTGAAACCTTTGAAGCTGAATAAAGAGAACATAAAAAATTGGTATACAGCTATATATTATAAGGACTGTTGTTTGTTTTTCACCTCTAATTTCTTTATAAGTGACATAATATTTTCTACAAAATTTGACTATGAATCAGATTTATTTAAGGTATCACTTTAAGTAATCACCTGAAAAACGCTGTGCCGAAAATTTGTGAATACTTTAAATAAATCTGCTTCATAGTCAAATTTTGTAGAAAATAATATATATATTCTAAATCGCAATTTTTGAGTACAAACTTTGTCCTATTATTGGATCAATTTCCTAAAACCGTAAAAACAAGAAAATTTAGATTCATTATGAAAACATTTTACTGAAAATCCCCAGCACAGGAATTATAGCAGTAATAAAAACGTATGAAAACTGATAGCCAACTGCAGTTGACAGGGACAAGTGTAGAACGGAACACGCGATAATGAAACTCAACTGAGTTTTACCCTGCAAAAATTAGACCGATATTCATCGTACATAAATTTATAATTAGCAAAAGTTAAATAAAAATATTTTTTCATTTTGAAATAGTTAAAAAGAAAAATAATTTTCTCAAAACACTTTAAATTTGTCATTTTATTTTAAAAAAATTCAAAATAATAACTGAAAAAAGCAAAGTTTTAAATAAATAAATAAATAGCCGTAAAATAGGTTTTAAAACTCTTAATAAATTTTACTCTTTTAAATTCTCTCAAAATTAAAATTTCAAAATGCGTGCTCAATGCTATAAAATATTTAATATTACGCAAAATCGCCTAGTAAATTATTTACTTTGAAAGGAAAATTATATTATTTTTTTTATAAAAGGTGACCAAAAGGAAAATTTCAAAAAGTTAATTATAGTACATTCGATCGATCAGAAATTTCGGAATAATGCATTGTTCTCAATGACCAATCTATATGTCAAATTTGCCGATGCAAGATTTGCATGGCTTATTCAAACATACATACAAAGTGAAGTTAATATAGAGAGTAAAATTAAAAATTTTATAAACATTAAAACAAAAATATTAGTAGTGTAAAATTTTAAATAGTTTCTAATTCTTGGGATATAAAGAAAATAAATCCAATTTATAAATTGATCTGTGTTTTAATATCGTTTATTTTTAGGAACCTTCATGACTAAGAATTCTATTATATATAATTTATTATTAATTAATTTGAATCATATCATTTACACTTAAATATTAATCTTTTCGTTGAATTCGAACAAAAAATAAATGCAAAAAAATAAATTTCAAAAAATAAATTTATTATATAAAATATCTTTCTGATTCTTAAGCAACAATTTGGTAAATTATCTCTCTGCCTATTTAATTTTCTTTTTTTGAGAAAATATTTATAGTTATAGTTGAATTTACAGACTGAATAATATGCAAATTCTGTAAATAATGTTAGGTGAGTTTCAATAATAGATGGACAATTTACCAAATTTAATTTAGACGGTTAGAAAATTCTCAAATGATCGCATATATATATATATATATATATATATATATATATATATATATAAGATGAAAAAAACCTAAAAAGTACTATTTTACTTAAAACAGAAACGGATTAAAAGGATGAAGAACGTTTTCTAACACATAACTTTTCTTCTTGGTTTTATTATAATTTTTATTATTATTATTATTATTATTATTATTATTATTATTATCATTATTATTATTATTATTATTATTATTATTATTATTATTATTATTTTTATTATTATTATAACAACTATTTTTATTATTAATATTATTATTATTATTATAACAACTATTTTTATTTTTATTATTATTTTACACCTTCTTGCAGAATGGATATGAAACTGTCTGACGATTCAATCAAGGGTCTCGATACATAGGCCCAATTTTGAAATGAATCTTTCAATAATTTTTTGAAGTCCCCTGACAAAGAATTTTCGTGTAGAGAAATAACCGTAGGGAAAAGTCAGTTAAAAATTTGTACTTTTCAGTCACTGCTTTTGCAATTTTTAGTGATTGGTAAAAAATGTGTTAATTTTTGATCGTTCATTTGAGTCGGCCAGTGAAATGCGCGATGGTTTAGGATCTACCTAATCTGAGAAAATGATCAACATTATAATCATTTTATACAGAATATTATAATAATTCCCACTGTTAAATTGATCCTAGACTGAAATAATTCATAAACAGATTTGTCAAAACTACCACTAAAGAATAGATCCTGTAAACATTGACGTGTTTTCAATTTCTTGTGAACACGAGATTTTACACACATTGACAGCCTGTTTCAACTGAATAGCAACTCCAATAATAAAATGAAAAAATCGATGACCTTATATTGTAGAGACATACATATTTACCTGTGTGTTGATGTAATTTCTTAGAATGAATAATAAATTATTTTATTGAAAGTAAGAAAGTTGAAGAAAAAAAATGTTTTAACACACAAACACAATACAAACTTTCAAAATGTAAAAATGTTTAGATGAATAACAATTCTATAAATTATTCTAGTGCCTGCAACATTTAATTTTTAATTAATTTTACTAAATTTCAATAAAATTATAAATGCATTATTGAAAAAACACATTTAATTTTTGTTTAAATATCCACCGTTTAAATCACCACCTTTTTCTATTAAAAACTTTACAAACAACTTTTGAATATCATCAACTATTCATTAATGATTTTTTCAAATCAAAATTCAATTGTGGAAATTGCTGTTTTGTTTAATACTCGTCTCCACATATTTAAGTCAGCTTAAAACTAAACAAACTCATTTTAAAATCGAAACTGTTCAAAGTGATTCAGACAAAAAATTACTGTTTTCTCATAAAAACGTCGGAAATGGAAGAAATATCATTTATATACAATATTCGCACTACAATACCACCAAAGGTAAAACTCGAGAACTATACTGGAAGAATGTCCAATTAAAAGATGTTGAAAAGTATATTTACAGATCAAGTGAAAAAGTAGAATCACTATATATTGATGGACTAAAGTTGCCCGCAAGAAATCAAGATAAATTAATAGCTGAACCAGAAAGCATTCCTCACATTGTCATTTCTCAACTCGAAAAAATAACCGAAATTTTTTAGAATTTCAGAAGTAGACAAAATCAGAATTATCAAGGCCAAGGAAAATGGCTAAGATTTTTATAAATTTTGAAAATTATTGGGAATTTTCAAAGTCTCAATAAAATCAATTTCAAAAACCAAATTTTTGAGATTAATGAATTTTATTTTAATGAATTTTAGTTTTAAATTTATTTGACTTACATTTAAGAGAAGAATATATCCAAAAAATGATATAAATTTCTAAAAGCCTAAAAGAAATGAATTACTTATAAATTTAAAATAAATGTTGATAAAAAGTCTTATATAAGAGCTTGAATAATTATCTCATAACTTTAGAAGATCACAATTAAAACCTTAAACTTTACTTATTAAATAATCAATCCATTTTAAAATGGCTAATACATAATCTGTACAATAACTTTAGTTAGATTTTCATGCAAACTTATGTTATAGAAGTTATTAATGAACTGAAATAGGTGAATAAAATATTCATCAAAAATAAAAATAAATAATTAGTAGCCCTTTTAGTATTATTGAAACAAAATGTTTAATAAATATAAAGACGCATCTGTCAAACTTCATTAACCGAAGGAAAAACAGTCATAATCTCACATTTTCCTCCATAATTTGTTGAAACATACATGTTATTTTTTTAGCAGTTACAATCTTTGTAGGTTTAATAACATAACTAGGACCAGCTTCATCTAAATTCCATTTATACTATAATTTTCTAAGGTTTACTTAATTAAATTATGAAAATCTTTGAAAGTTTCTCGTGTCGAAGCTGCATCTTTGGTAACCGCATCGAAAACGTGCATCTATTTTTAAAGGACAACCATTACTCCCATCCAGCAATTCCATTTGTTGCGTTATTAATATTTTCTTTCGACATTTTAAATGCATGTCTACGAACTTCAGTTGCACTAACCTCAAAACTTATTGAGTGCATCTTTGAAATATAAAACACAACCTTCACTTCCAGATCACCTTCCTGCTCTTACATCTCATTTAGAGAAAGAGTAACTGCTAGTCAGTTTTAAATGTGTTTCGTGACTTTAAAAAGTCTTCGCAAACTTATAAATGAACATTTTTATCTCCAACAATCTATGGAATAGCATTCATCGTATCATTTAAGTGTATGTATATGCTTTAGGACCAACCTCAAGGATTTCCAAGTTCAAAAATTATAATAATTAATAAATTATTGAAAATAAAATAAATGACACAAGGGCATACCAGCTTAGATTCAAAATAAATATTTTAAAAAGTTGTAAAAAAATTTAAAAAGAAGAAAATGTTTAAAGATGTTACACAAATCCTAGAGACAAATTATAAAAATTATATATATATATATATATATACACCAATATTTGGTGCCGATTCTTTCTGAATTGAACCCCATCAGATACTTTATCAAATGATAACAAAAATATAAGGCGAGGGTCTCTTCAGAAATAAATTATGACCAACAGTGATAAGATTTCATCTCTGATCCAAATTTATGGAAATAGTTTAATTTAATTGATATAGCAATGACAATTCCTGTATACAATCTCGTCGTTCTATTTCTCTTAGACTATCACAGAATCACCCAAGTTGGCCCTATGCCTGAGGCATAACTATCCAAACTTGTGTTCTAGGTGACCAGAATTATTAATTATTTAAGCATTTCAAAGAAATTTGTGGACATCAAGCAACTGATCAGATTTTTGTAGTAAAATATGAAATGCCTGATTTTGTAACAAAATCTTTATTGGAAAGTACAGCAAAAGTAGATATAAATAAAATTATTAGAAATTAATTTTGATTGCTTTCAAGACAGCAAATAAATTAATTACCTCATCAAAATTTATTGAGATTTTTTTTGGCCTCATTTTTATTTGAAGTAGTTTTTATTTATTTCAATTATGTAGATGCAGATATCACTGAAATTCTACAAATATCATATATATTTTACCAATTCTTGTGGAACCAAAAATTGTTGGTAAAAATATGAAGTATTAAAATCGTGCTTATATTTTGTTGACAGATCTTTAGCTTATTATTATTATTATTATTATTATTATTATTATTATTATTATTATTATTATTATTATTATTATTATTATTATTATTATTATTATTATTATTATTATTATTATTATTATTATTATTATTATTATTATTATGATTATGATTATTATTATTATTATTATTTTTATTATTCCAAATAAAATATAATTTAAATCGAATGTGAGAAACTAATTAATTTTCTGTAATTACTGTTCATTAAATGAAATGGGAATTAATATTCGAAATATTTCATGTTATGTTGTTTCTTATAGAAAAGTTCTGTAGAAAGTGATTAGGAATTCCAACTGAGCAGCGGCTGTATTAATTCAATAAAATTGCTCCCACTCAATATCAGACATCATTCAGTTGACAATATAATTTTTATTTCACTTTTATCTCCATTCTTTCAAATATATATTACTTCCCAGCATGAAATAATAATCAAAATAAAAGAGTTTTGTTCTTAATAATTTGTAATTGTAATATCAAACATTTACAAAAGAAATTTAAGTTTTGTAAATATTTTATTATTATTATTATTAATATTATTATTATTATTATTATTATTATTATTATTATTATTATTATTATTATTATCATTATTTTTATTATTATTATTATTATTATTATTATTATTATTATTATCATTTTTATTATCATTATTATTATTATTATTATTATTATTATTATTATTATTATTATTATTATTATTATTATTATTATTATTATTTTTATAATTATAATTTTTATTATTATCATTATTATTATTATTATTATTATTATTATTATTATTATTATTATTATTATTATTATTATTATTATTATTATTATTATTATTATTATTATCATTTTTATTATCATTATTATTATTATTATTTTTATCATTATTATTTTTATTATCATTATTTTTATTATTATTATTATTATTATTATTATTATTATTATTATTATTATTATTATTATTATTATTATTATTATTATTATTATTATTATTAAATAATAAAACATTAAAATCTCAATGTGCTAAAATATGAAATTTAATATTATTATTATCAAATATCCAATTATCTTCTGATAACAATTAAAGTGCAAATTAAATATAAATTAAGATCAACTGAGAAAATATCTTTTATTGAACCATAAATAGCAGCAAGGGGCCATCGGTATAGTTAAGGATCGCTCGGATGATCTCATGAAGATCACTATTACAGCTTAATAGCCTAATTATAATTAAATTGTAAATATTATTATTTTCGTAAAATAATACTGTATAAAATTTTTAATAATAAATTGATTTGGGTTCCCTAATCAAGGTTACTTATGAAATATAAACTAATTAATTAACTAATTATGAAAAACAAATATTTTGAATTGGGCATAAAAATCCTCGATCTTGACTGGCTAATGACAGGTTTTGTTACGATATATCCGACCTATACGGGAATTAGATATGTTGAAGAAATAAAGTTCGTAGAAATTTGAGTTAAAGGTTTCTAAAAGGAAAGTTTTTTTCAAAGTTTAATCAGATTCGTTAACTGCGTTGGATTCTAAATCAAAGAGAATTAATTATAAAGCAAATGTATTCTCCTGGAAAATGATCTCCAAAAGACTAAATTGGTCCTGCGTTACTGGGCTACGTAGGCAAACCGTATTCGAGCTTATATTATGGAATATAGCTGCATTTGATTGCCCTTGCTTGACGTACTTTAAAAGATCAAACAGATTTGAAAATTTCTAATAAATCCCTCTTTTTTAACTTGGCAAGATGTTATGCTGCAATTTTCCATTATAATGATGTTTTATTCTAATCTCCCTAGGGAGGAATTATCAACAGGCTCTGTTTTGTTCATTACAATCAATTAAAACCAAAATTAACATTATAAATACGTGAAATAAACAGACTCAAATGATTCAACGTACAATCGGGCTTCTGACGGATTCTCAATGAATAATTGACGTAGTCAAAATGGGAAATTAAACTGCTTTATTTTTCATTTGGAGAAAACTGAATGATTTCAGAAAGTTTTCAATTTAATTTTAAACGGAACTCTAGCGTCTAGAAATCTGAATTTAATTTAGAATTAATCCATTAACTCAGATTTTTATAATTTTATACATATTGCTGTAGATAAATTACTATTACTATTACTATTATTATTATTATTATTATTATTATTATTATTATTATTATTATTATTATTATTATTATTATTATTATTATTATTATTATTATTATTATTATTGTTATTATTATTATTATTATTATTATTATTATTATTATTATTACTATTATTATTATTATTACTATTTAAAAAAAACAAAGTGGCAATCCAACATATATATTATACTACAATATATTTCAAAAGCCTCAATGCCATCATCAAGAAGATTCGAAATTAAAACCATATTGATTTAAAATGCTTTATTCAACCTAATTTCTTCATTTAAATTTTAAATATTAATTGTATTAAAAATACCAAATTCTGTTTTAAAAATCTCAATCAGCAATCTCATCATTTCTAACTTTTAACCCTAACTTTTTTTCAAATTTTTTTACGTCAACCTAATGCTAACGCTAGTATACAGCTTTTTATCATATACCAGTTATCATAAATTATGGGCAACCATAAGAAATCAAATTCAACAAAATCAAACTGGAGTTGCAAACTTATCGAGACACGAATTGGAGAATATATTTTCATTTCTTAAGTAGTTACTTACTTTTCTTTTATAATCGGTAAAACCTTCCAAGTATGACAATATCAACAAAAATGGCGACTCATCCCTTTGCACGTACTATTAATATTATGTAACTCATCATCCGACTTTCACACTATTCAAGTTACACTATTCAGACGATCACAAACATGGATCCTTAGGTTTCTTAATAGATTTATCAACAGTATCATTCATCATAATTTATAAAAATTATTTTGAATACCCATTCTTTAACCTTATCTATTTATCAATACGTTTTGCTCAATTTACAAAAAGTAAAAAATAAAAATCATGAAATAAAAGACTTGTATGAGTTGGTTTACTATAAATTTTTGTCTTGTTTTGTATATATTTGCTTTTGAATAAAAAATCCAACCGAACCATCAAGAGCTTACTGTATCTCGTTTTGCATGTAAATACAATGTTTTTAATTGCACTGTTCATATAATGGGAAAACCGGCTGTATCGTGTTTGGAACTTTTTAACTGACTTTTGAAAGCTCATACATTTTTGCTGGCTGTGACTCTTACGGACGAATAGATTTACCCACATCTTCATCAATAAGTTCTTTCTTAATCAAATAATTTAACATTTCATCCTTAAAATGGATTTAAAAGAAACCTACCATATTTTACTCGCGACTTCTGAAGCAAAAATTTAATTTTTAATGATAATATCGCAATTTGCTAGTTTTGCATTAAAAGTTTTCTCAAAACGTCTAGACCGAAAATTTGATAAGTGATCAAGTTTTATTTTCTGCTGAATATTTAATAATATTTTATCTATTGTTGATTATTTTAATATTAAAATTTAATATAAACCTCTCAACATATTTTGCTCGGGGGTCCCTGATAATTATTCGTCTGCGCTGAAAAGAGATTCAACCACAATACATACCCAGAACCTTGAAAAGGAGCGGAATTATTCCTGGTGAGAACGTAATTTTTATAGTTATTAACCCCATTACTGTGTGTCACGAGTTAACTAGTCATAAAAAATGTTGGGCTTAATCCTGCACCACGACGAAAAAAAGTACGAAAATATAGATTTTTCTTATTTTCCTCACAATTTTTAAAAGACAACTCATTTTCACTTAAAAAAACATTTATTTTGCCAGGACAACATAATATATCAAATTATGAAAGAAACAAAATACACGGTTTGCATAACAAAATAAAATTTATAGTACGGTCTGGGTATAAAAAATGGAATCTAAATAGAAGTATGAAACGGAAAATAGAAAAGCTTTAAAGACAATCATTATGAGGTCAGTTATTTAAATTTTTTAAAAAGTAAATGAAACGCAATTTAATAGAGAAAATGAAGTAAGCACTTTTGAGAAGAAAGACATGATGAACAACATCTCTCAAACTCAGTACAGCTATTTACTGATTCGGCCCAAAACATTCAGCCTTCAACATCAATTGCTTATTCATGCAGAAATATCCAGCCTCACTCTTCAACGTTAACTTCTACAATTGATGTAACTGATTTTCATTCAAATGAACCTGTAACTTGGCCTAAATTGATTGATAGTAAATTTCCCAAAATCATCGTTGAACAAGGACTTTAACAAATTAAATGAAATGACTTTCTTCACTACAACGGTCTTCGAGGTTTAAGCAATCAGTATTATTAGCGAAAATTATCAAATGGAGATATTGCGACCAGTTCATGTCTTATTTATTTGATTTCTGGAAATTGCTTATTTCGATTTTGCTGCAAATTATTTAAAAATAATATATATATATATATATATAAATAATTAAATAAATTTGGCAACGATTTAATTAAATAAAAAAGCTCTTTTCTCGAGTTCTAGAGCATTGTCGATTGAAGGGTTTGACCAATATTCGTGAGCACAATAGAGGCTGTAAAAGTGAAATAGGAATGTCTCATTTTAGAATTTTGGTGAAATATTTTAATAATTATTGGGAACGTGTGATATGTGAAGCATTGCTGATAAGGTCATTGGATCCAAAGATTAATGTGCAAAGTGCTATGACTACGAATGTTCTTGAATGTTTTTAAATATTTTAATGTTAAATCATGTTTGTGTATTGTTTTAAAAAAAAATTTTAATTTTAATATAATTAAAATAATTTAATTTATAAAATATTACATTTTTAAAAAAATTATAATATAGATAAAAATTATAATATTTATATAATTAACATTTTAAAATTAGTATTATAAACTAATATTATAAAAAAATAACTTGTTTAAATTATAAGTTAATTCATAATATTTTTAGTTGGTTTATTGTATCTGAAGATGACAGTTATGCTGTCGAAATATATAGTACGAAGAGATTTTATTGGCGTTATCTTTTAATATATATATATATATATATATATACTTAATTTTTAAATTGTATAAAAAGGCCGCTAAAGTGTTTTTGCATTAGGCGCTCAGAGCCTAAATAAATAAATATTACCATATAAGTTGGATAAAAGCTTCGATGCATAAAAATTGTTTATTCGGAATGTCACATCTCACATAGTAATCGGAAGTTCATAAATTAGCATAAACATTGTCCACTCGCATCATCACAAGTCATTTAATCATTATCGATCAATAAATTCATAGTGAAGTCATTCATATAGTAGATACACCTTCATTTTTAAATCATAAGTCAATGCACACTAACTGAGAGTTGTTGTGTCCAGACAAAACACTTACCAGTGTTAATTGCCTGAATGCATGGCTCACAGTTGTAACGCATACCAACTAAAAATAAGACTGCAAAAATACGACTACAAAATTAATGCTGAAAATTTGTCAAAACACATCAGTATATATACCTACAATTTGACCTTAACCTTGGGTGTTATTTTTATTGCGATAAAACAAAATTTGACTTTCATTTTACATGTAATATCTAAATTAAATTTTTATTATTTTCTTAATTAAATTGGCAATTTATTTCTAAACTTTTTAATTGGATTTATTCAACCAACATATTTTATTTTAACTCATTTAATTCATTAATTTTTTACTTTTATATAACTTGTCGTTTTTCGGTCAAATTTTCTTGTCATTATGTTATTTTTTATTTAAATTTCGCGCGGTTTTTGATGCATTTTATATTTATTTTATTTTACTTTTATGTTTTTGATTTTATATTTATTTATATTCTCTCAAATTTTAAAGTGTTTAGTTGATGTTGTACGTTGTATTTTAAGTTATCTTGGTGCTGGGTTTTCGTGCTATATTACTGATACATCTATACAATTTTCAAGGCCATTTGTGTTCTGGCCCAAAAACATTCAAGGTTTTCTGTTTCAGAATAATGCCATTGATTAACTGTTCAAGTCAGCACTAGAAGAAAATGCCAAGTGATGATTACAAAGTAAGGATTGCAGCTAACAAGACTCCAGTTGCTGAAAACTAGAGAAGATTTAATGCTCCCAGTTTTGATGAATTTGCCATTGTCATGGTTGGGAATGAGTTTGAACACAGGAATATTATCCTTCAGAAACGAAACAACAACCTTCAGCTAGTTGCTGAAACTCAACTCACAAATCTTATAATCCCATTCAGTATCCAATTATATTTTGGCAAGGTGATTATATTCCCAGGCCAGATCCTCAGACAACAAACTCAATAAATGGAAAGGTCAGCGCCATGGATTTATATGCCTACAGACTAATGATTAGAGCAGGTCAAGAAAATAACCTTCTGAAGTTTCGTCAACACTTTCAGCAATTCATTGTTGACATGTATGCGAAGACTGAAATTTAAGAATTGCAATTTATCCGGTTCAACAAAACTGGGTGCTTATAACTACATTTACCTCAAAGATACTCTAACCAATGATGGCAATTTCAAACGGGACACGTTGGGTAAAATGATGATATTGCTATCCACCTACATGGGCAGTCCAGGATATATGCACGAGTACACACAGGATGCTATGAATCATATCAGAAGCTTTGGACGCCCCACTACTTTCATAACATTCAAGCCAGGTAACCCAGCTAGTAATTTATATACGATTATACATGTTATAGGTTATGTTGAATGTAAACATGTATTTAAACAAATTACAAAATTCTGCATTTTTTGCTAAAATTAATAAAAAAGAAATAGTTAGTTGCCGTGGGCGCGGGGAATTAGTATGACAGGTTTGCCTAGGGTCCCAAATACTCTGGCTCGTGCCATGGAGGTATTATAATACAAATCGACTTCAAATAAAGTATAAATAGTCAAACGAGGAAGAATGAGTAAAACAATTATTGTAAATATATGGCTTCTTAAACTGTGGGTCGCGAGACTACTGAAATCGGGTCGCAAAGATCTGCTACTTTTGAGTCATTATAAATAAATTTCATTATTTGTGTATAAATGAACAAGCACAACTTTCACATAAATATTGTTTAATGTTAATAATATTTAGTCGTTCTTATATTTAAGGAAAATTTTTACGAAAGTTTATTTTTTCTATTTAATATATATATATATATATATATATTTGAAATGAATTGGTATGTATTCTTCAATGCTTACTTTATTGGCATTGTAAAATCTATAGTGTAGAATCTACACTGTAGATTCTACATTGTCGCGATATTACACCTACGTCTATGGTCAATATAAATTTTATTATATGGAGGAGGTCGTTTAAACTTTCCTAGGTTTGAAGGGGGTCGCTTTATGAAAAAGTTTAAGAATCCCTGATATGAGATAAATGTAAAATTTCTGTCTGAAAACACAATTAGTATCAGATCAATGCAAATGATGAACTGATATTAGTGCAGTGCCCAGAACCCCGTAGCCCCTGCATTGCGTTAGCAGAATAACATAAATATAATATAAGGATCCCAGGACAATCGGTCAGGTTTGTTTCATTCCAAAATCCCCCTGCCACCACATTAACTGGGTAACTTTCAAGCACACAAGCTGAAATGAACGTTGACTGCGTTCGTTTAATGTCTTATACGTTATTCCATTCACTTTACAATCAGATCACTTGTTGATTCTGATCCAATTTGTGAAATTGATCATAAGAAATTCACCTACAGAATTTATTGGTTTCCTTTCAGTGAAACTTTGTGTCATAATGAAATCTGGGAATTTTTTGAATGATGATCATTAATATGAATCCCTGTGGGGGCAGTCATAATGGCTGTGTTTGCCCTATAAATGGGTGCAAGCAAATGGGAAACCACCGATCCAATGAAATTGGGCAATATCCGCAGTGAAATTTACAGAAATAGGGGAGCTCGACGAGGTAATTAGACTTAATTATTATTCATCATAAGACAATGTTGATTACAATTATAAATGAAATTAGGTTTTTATTAGTCTCTATCATGCAATTTTACATTAAATTTATCTCTGATTATAAAATATGATAATGAAAAATTTACAATTTTTCAAGGTCAAAATCTTTTCAGGTAAAACAAAATAATATTGGTTTCGAATTATTTAATATATTTTTAATATATTTTTATCAGTATATTTAATCTTTTGTGACATATGCAAGGGTCGCCAGAAAGTTTTGAAAGTCATCAATCATATATGTCAATTTTATTTATACGTATCATGATTATTAAAAAAGTATAATTGAAGTAAGTAAATGTAGGGCCGCGGTTCCTACATCCCTGGTATACATAGATTAAATATGTAGACACCTTTATTTTTCATAATATTTTCTACAAAATTTGACTATGAATCAGATTTATTTAAGGTATTCACAATTTTATTGGAAAAATTCTCCACATTTTTACAGTGTTGTTTTCTAGTTTTTCACAAAAACAGACCTTTCAATATTTGAAGATATTGAAGATCTTTTGGCGTTTATAAAAGTTTCAAGTTTTTAATTTATATAACGAAAACTATAAGAGATAATCAGAGATGGTTTTCGATAGAGTTAATATAAACCTTCCTCCAGACTTCATAGAAATTTTTTATTTTAAGTCTTCCACACAAACTTCACTTTATGTAACAAGCAAATCAAGTATGCAAATAAGTTTTGGTGGCAAAATAATCTTCAAAAATTTATCAAACATGTATCCCTTGGTTAACATCAAACTACCTATGCAGGTTTTACAGACAAATAGGTTCTTGAATGATATTTGAATGAGATTTAATAAATACAAGTGAAATATTTTATGAATTAAATTAGATGGACGAGTATGACATCCTTGTGATAGAATGACCTTAAAAATTCGAAACTCCAATCCAAAAGAAGGCATTTGGAGTCTTCTGAAGGCTCCAAAAGTCTCATAGCTTGTGAATTCACATTTTATTTGTAATTATATTTACAAAAAATTGACTTTTATGTGTTTGTCAATCTTTAATTTTCTTTTCAGGACTTTCAGAACGATTAAAATAATATTGACTTTTTTGAACTCTCAAAGTTTTTCTCCCCTCTGTTGGCAGGTAGAATTTGACACGGTGATCCCCTTGCTGTAAAGCATTCCGTATTCTCCTATATTTTACCTGTAGTTTCCAATTTCTGTCTGAATTTTAGTTCAAATTTAATTCAGTTAAATTTTCAAAACATTTTGAGAGAAAAATTTTAGGAAATTTGAAGAAAAAATATTCAATTAAATGGGCGCAGTTTAATGATAAGGCAGAAGCAGGAAATAAATAATTATATATTGCCGATTCTCATCAAACTTCAGAAAATTTCTTGAAGTTCAGGTCCGATCAACTAGTGATTCAAATAATAGACAAACATCAATTAAATGCAGTTGGCAAGCATAAGCCATAACTGATCCACTCAGATGATCTTAAGTCGACGATAACTACGGAGATTTAATAAATACGGATTGAGCAGTTCTATATCTGATCGCGCTGCTCTGTTATGGGAATACTTTTACTTGTCATTTTTGACTTTCAATTTTTCAACTGAATTATTCTGTCTCTAATTTTTTCATTTATAACTTTTTATTAGTTTCATAAAGTATTTTAAATTTAATTAACTTTATATTATTATTATTATTATTATTATTATTATTATTAACTTTATTTTATTAAAATCTAAATTCATAATAAAAAATCAACAGAATCATACAATTGATCTAAATAAACAAATCGTTAAAATCTCAACAATTCCAAAATTTACACAATTAAAAAATGTTATTCGAAAACCATAAATTATCATTGCTTTGCGTATGTGTGCGCACCAAAACAATCAAGAAACTACAATCGCACGAACAGACGTGAGAAATGAAATTGACCAATATATATATATATATATATATATATATATATATATCATAGGGTGAGTCATACTTTCTGGAAGAAATGCGATGAGTCATTGGATGAGTCATTACAAGAGCTTTGATTTGAGAGAACGAAAACAGTGAGTCATGCTATAAGTATTGGCACGATTCATATCTTTAATAAATGATTTTCTAAGTGTTTTTAACACTGAACTTTAAATTTTGTGTAAAATTTTCCAAGCTCAAAAAGTTAGGATACCTCCATTAAACTTCATGATTTTTCTTAAAATATACATACAACTATTTTTCTAATATTCATTACTTTTCCTATTATTTGATTTTTAGTCCATTTTAACTAACACAACCGGTCATTTGGCCGGTTGAACGATTTATATTTCTTGTAATGGTAAACTATCGAAAGCTCAATCCTGGAATTATAAAATAGTTACAAATAAAAGAAAATACCAAAGAAAAATGTCAATGGGTTTATTTTGGTCTCTTTCATCGGCACATTTACTATGACGTACCTAGAAATGATTGCCAGCCGACTTCAGTATTTTGTAACTTGAACAAACTGTTGCGAACTATAACTATATTTTATATATTTCGTATTATAAATTCCTCTTTGAACAAATTTAAAAAAACCACATTTTTTTATTTTATTTTTTTAATATTTGTAGATCACCCTAAAAATCTCAAGGCATTCTATGAATAGCAAATTAATAGAGAAAATAAATAATTTTGACGAAGAGTATGGAAAAGATGACCAGGAATATTTTGATATTGAAGATTGCATAAAAGGAATTATTATTATTTATTTGGCAACGACTTTGACCAAAATACAAGAAAGAGAACAATTAAATATAAAATTATAAAACATAAAAATAAATTAAAAATAATAACAAAGCGCAACAAGATCCGCACGAAATGCACATAGACATAACACGAAAATGCGAAATTTCATGAAAATAAAATAAAAATCAAAGAATTTGAATTAGAAATAATTCAATAAAAAATTTAAAAGAAAAATTGTTGAATAAAATTTCAAAATAATAAAATTAAAGATTAGAATATACCAGAAAATCACAAGGTCAAATTTTGTTTTACTAAATCAAAAAGAACACGCAAGGTTAGGGTCGTACAATAGGTATATATACCGATTCATTTTTACATAATTTCAATCGAAAATCAGTTTTTCAAAAACTCGAAATCGAATCAATTTTCGTCAAGTCAACCTACTACGATGTGAGTGAGAGAATGTTCGAAACTCTCTCCACGTCGCATCCTCGCAACCTCCATTGAGCTCTGCTTGGATGTCGGCATGGGGAGAGGTTGTTAACGTAATTACGTGCAATGAATTGTCAGATGTATTATGCTCGAAAAATTGTGTAATCTACTCTATATAATAAAATATATCTTCATGAAATAAATTTTTCCATCCATGCTTTAACTTTTCAGGCCCACAGCCAAAACATACTACAAGTTAATAAAATCCAACACATGATCGAAATTGTGTAAGTGCGTGTATTATCGCCAACGATTCGTGCCCGTGAAGGCTCCGTCGTGAGAACGCAGGAGCTGAAACGTCAATATCAATCCGTATAGGGGAAAAGGGTGAGGGGGAAATAGTCTTTTGGATGTTTCTCCATTGCTCATTTCCCATAAACTCGACCTAAAATTTATTTCTCACATACGGCTAGAATTCAAACATCGAGTAGTCCAGTGGGCACTCATTAACTATAATATAAACACAAATGCGCCTAGGATCACTTAAGGGAAGGTGACTGGGATCTTGATAATAAAATCGTTGCTATGATCAAAGTATAACGAGGTGCAATGAAAAAATTGATAAACTTGTTAATTAAATGCTATACTTGAAATGTAAGGATTTGTAGTAAAGGAAAATTGTTAATGAAATTAAAAATGACGTGTAATGAAATGTATTAAAATACTGAGTAACCCGTTAATACTATTCTAGTAGAATAAAGAACTTTATACCGATAAGATTATCAATGAACCAAAGTACTACGCTAAAAAACTAAAGAAGTTTTACCAAATCTATAAAAAATAGCGAACTATCTAGTACTCGTAATGTGAAAACTCAAAATATAAAATGACCAGCCCATGGAGTTTTGCAAAGTAGTAATTAAACAAAGTTAAAATTCGAGACACTCCGATCAAGGAGGAATAAAATTATTATAATCAACAAATGAGTTTGACTAACCAAATTACCGAAATAGAAGGATTATCGCTAATTAAGACCCAAAAGGTAATACGATTTGTGAGATAACATACGATAGCCTATATAAGAATCATAACCGAGTCCACTAGGTTAATAGAATAATTTCCCACACAAAGGTAATAAATCCAAAAAATTTTACCGCCCTTAGACAAAAGCCAATTCTATCAAATACAGAGACTATCGAAGTAAAATACAAACTCAGATGGATCTATTCATAATGAAATTAAGGAATTAAATAGCTAAAAGAATCCCACAATAAAATAAATCAATTTTATTTTACTCATCGACATTACAAGAATAGGATGAAAGGAGAACATAAAATCAGATGAATTGGTTCCCAATAAAATTTAGTAAATAAATAACAAAAATTCCCGCCTAAAAATTAATCGATATTGACTAATGATATCACAAAAATAGAATACAAAACCTTCAAGTTTCAGCATGGTCATCTAAGAATGGCTAAACTTACAGATAAAAGGTACGACATAGCTTACCATGTAGCTGAAAAGATTTAAATCCCGTAAATTTCCCAACAGATCGACCATCTGGTCAGCAGTAAGTTATCGTGAAAAATGTAAAAATCTGGAATTATAAATATATCCGCAAAAATCGTGATAGTATGACATTTCCGTGAAATGTCAGGGCGAACTGGTTCGCAAATCAATATCTAGCGTGTTTCGAATTATCAACGTCATGGCGAGGAGTGAATTGAATACCTACCCAGAGTGTGTGCGGTCACAAATTTCTATCCTAACGGACACACACTCCAATATAAAATTCGCCGACGGTAGGAAATCATTTATTGCAACTTATTAGAAAACATGTCTAGAAATGATAATCAACCTCCAAAGATCCACCACGGACGCTCGGAAGTTAACGTCACGAATATCGACGACTATTCCCGACAAGTAAATATTAAGATTTTATTAACTAAATTAAAATTGTACTTTCCGAGCCTTAGGCAAGCGATTCTATTCCCAGATTCATTTTAGCTCCATTTCCAACCGAACCAGGACCCAAAGAAACCGTTGATGAAATTAATAAATTACTTATTCGTTCCAACGATTTATTTTTCCTTATGCTCATTTTTAATCACCATACAATTGACGTAAATGACAACCAACCCATGAATGATGATTGGCAGTGGTCGGAGTCCTTTCTCACGAGTCGTCGATGATACTGAACGTTTAGAACTGAATTTGAAATCTGAAAATTTTTGATCCCAAGAGAACGAGAACAAGTTACATATTAACGTAAAAATCTCCATTAATCCATCTACATGATTAAGAAATATGTATTAAATATTAAATAATGTATAGACGTATTGATTCCTTTTGAAGATTGAGTCAAATTACCTACATGTTATAAAGTATCCCAAAGTGAATGAACAAGTTATTATTAATATAAAAGTATATTTAAATTTATCAACAGTTATCATTATAATATATATATTTAATTTATCCATAGATACCATCAGTAGTAACACAAAAGTATATTTAAATTTACTAACAGCTATCATTATAAAAGTATATATTTAATTTATCCATAGATACCATCAGTATTAACACAAAAGTATATTTAAATTTATCAACAGTTATCATTATAAAAGTATATATTTAATTTATCCATAAATACCATCAGTATCAACACAAAAGTATATTTAAACTTATCGATAGTTACCATCATAAATGTATATTCAAGTTATCCATGGTTACCGTTATTATTAACATAAAAGTATATTTAACCCTTAAATGCATGACTTAATTTTTTTCGTTTTTTTTAATTTGACGCTTTGTAATAAAGTAACTACAACTACACATCATAACTACAACTCACATCATGCGCATGCGCAGAACTATGTAGCCTGTCCACTGTAACATGTATTGCATCAATATTTTATTTCTGTGCAATGTATGAGCTTCAATATTGGTATGTTGCCAAATGGCAACACGATGCATTTAAGGGTTAAAGTTATTAAACGTTACCATTATTATTAACCTAAAGGTAGATTTAATTTTACTAATAGTTACCAAATCTTGCTAACCTAAAAGTAGATTTGAGGTTTATTATCAGGTACTAATCATTATTAACAAAAAAAAATTAATTTAATTTCTTATTAGTTATTATTAACACAAGGATTAACTTAGTTTCATCTACCATTAATGCGTATTATGAACAAAATCGAAGATTTCAATTACTTAAGAAATACTAACTATTAAAGTGAAAGCAGAGTTGGTTTCATTAATAGATATAGATTATTGGTAACATAACAGGATTTTCCAATTTCAATCAGGGATATCGTGTTGTGATGACGTAAGAGCGAAATTCGATGCTTAGCAAGAGAAAGAGTGTGAAGTAAAATTATCCGCAGGGGAGGAAGAATCTTAAACTTCATCTAAAACTTCATTTAAGCATTGATTCCTGACGATTGTAAAAAGGTCAACTTCAGTAGAGTAGGTAGTAGATTAGGAATACTCACAACATCAAAAGGCTCAACACGCAATGATTAGCGCTAATTACCAAACGATTCGACATAGGTTGCGGTTGAGGGTAATGAAACCCGCGGTAATTTATGGATACCCTCAGATTCTAAGATTTGGTATTTAATTTCAATTTTTGTTCGAATGAAATCAGTAATATTAGTTTAAAGGATCACACCTACAATTAATTATTTTGAAAATACTCATAATTACTCTGGTTAGTTCGTATTAACATCGATGACGTGAGCAAGTAAAGGACTCTGAACGACTGCCAACGGATCGAATATTTTGACGACCCCACTAACCACAGACCCACGAGTTCACCCGGACATCTAACGACGCGGATGAGACGCATTTGTTTATAAATCTCCGTAGGCTAACGAACGAATAATTCCGATGGATGACGATATATGAATAATGTTGTACCTATTTTCAGAAGACTCATGGATAGATGCATCCAGAGTCGTGGCTCGGTTCCCCGCCCACTCGGCTGCCCGATGCAGGCAGGCGATGTGGGATGCGGGCTTCTCCATATCCCCAGTCCACGAAGCCTGAGGAGGCACACAAGGCGACTCCGACGAAGTGTACCTCCAATATGTCGCCATAAAAAGGAAGCCCGGAAGGAATCCGGCAAGAGAAATACAAGGGCAGGCGGAGCACCTGCTGGCTCGCCTCGAGCGTCACCAAGCCGAGACAGATCGTCAAGTAGAGCAGGCAAGGCAATACCTCCGGAGAGTGAACGAGGATATTGCGGCGGGCCGGATACCTAGTACTGACGGGTATGCCCCGCCATATAATGTATCGTACGATTTAGACGATCCCAGACTCCAGAGACGAATGCCCGAAATGCGAGTAGCAGTTCCTCGACACATTTTGCCGAAAACGATGAGAAATGAAGACGAGGTTACCGAACTCCAACGCGAACACTCTTACGCAAGAGAGCGATACATCAAGAAAAGAAGATAGTCGTTAAGAACATTTTGTGCATGATAATTTTAAGATAATCCCAATAAATGTGTTCATTTTCATGTTTTAGACTCTTATTAGAATTTTTTAAATTTTTATTAAATTTGGTTACAACCTTAACTACCCCTTCACTAGCGTTTGACTTGTAAAATAATAGCCCAAGACTCTTTCTCGCCAAAACTACTAATTGTTTTGTTTTAAATGAATATAATGACAATCCGTCTCATTTCAGAAATGCACTCTCCACAATTCCCCATACTACAACGGGAGTTAGATAAAGCACAGGCGGCCAACCGGAATTTACACCAACAATTAATCCAACTTACCAAGGAGATCCAGCAGATCAAAGGCACTTGGATCGAACCCAAGAGAGCCAAGATCGTCTACCAAAGGATGGAAGCCGCGCAAAAAGGTTGGGCCGGCGAGAGACAGTTACCGCAAAGCCTGAAAACCCAAATTAAAGGGTTAGAAACAGCCCTGTCGACGAGCCAAGAAGGGGCGGCGGTAACGTATCCGTTGGTCTTCGCCCCGGCGCAATTGGCTTATCGAGATACGATAAACCCAACTGCATCCAAGGACAAGCCCAGCCGACACCGGCCAGGAAGAGCCGAACGCGCAAAACGTCAGTGACTCAAGGAAACTGGTGGATTGTAAATCTATGAACGCGAATTTTCTTTTGTTATTGTTGTTCCTGTTAATAAAATAATGGCGTTGATAGTTTGGATTATTAAGAGACCTAATTCATCCGACAGATTCGACGTGCAAATGTAGGAAATCGAAACAACAAAGAATTGAAGAGTCACTTAGGGACCCAAATAAAATCGAAATCGAGCACAGGCCTTCTATCGGCAGCTCGTTGGACCCATGGATCGTTCGGTCAATTATAGCATTAGTAATAGCGCTCACTTTTTGCGGACGGTCCACCCACTCGAACACACTTCCAACGTTGCTTAGCAACGGGTTCCAAGTGGTAAGCGAAAGAATATTTGTATGGGGTTGTCTGGGTGGCAACCATATAGTTTCAAATATCAACACCCAGAAACCCACCACTTAAATAGGCGAGTCTTTTTTGAATTAGATAGACCAGGGATTCTTAAACTTTTTCATATAGCGACACCCTTCAAACCTAGGAAATTTTAAACGACCTCCTCCATATAATAAAATTTATATTGACCGTAGATGTAGGTGTAATATTGCGACAATGTAGAATCTACAGTTTAGATTCTACACTATAGATTTTACAATGCCAATAAAGTAAGGATTGAAGAATACATACCAATTCATTTCAAATATATATATATATATTAAATAGAAAAAATAAACTTTCGTAAAAATTTTCCTTAAATATAAGAACGACTAAATATTATTAACATTAAACAATATTTATGTGAAGGTTGTGCTTGTTCATTTATACACAAATAATGAAATTTATTTATAATGACTCAAAAGTAGCAGATCTTTGCGACCCGATTTCAGTAGTTTCGAGACCCACAATTTAAGAAGCCATGGGATAGACGAAATGCCAGCCAATGGGTTATCAATAAATAATCACGCTTTACTTTTGATTGGACGAATTATTAAATTAATAAAAGAATACCGTCAGACTAAATTTAAGTTTCATTCTTAATAAAAGATTAGTAAACATTAAAAATTTAAGAAATTAATGCAAAAGATTTATGATTATCAATGATGAAGAAATGTTGAAATGAATTTGTCACAACAAAAGTCATGCGTGTAAATTCTGTGAAAAGAAAAGACATAAAATACGAAAACCAAATATTTATTGGTTACTGAAGCTCCTGATCTCCCTTGATCTCATAGCATCGCCCGGAGTCTGACCAATAAAATAAGTCTTTAAAATAATTGATATATTTTTTTTATGAAATACAGAGTTTTGTTATTGAATTTTTGAAGTTTCATTGGGAATGCAAAATCATTTTTTATCGCATGAAAGGAATTTTACACTAATGAAAAAAATTTTTCAAGCGTTCCATTTATCAGAAAATAATTTTCATTCAGAAGCAAGTCTCTCGGCGTTATTTCGATAACCCATAATCCGCTTATTCAATGGATCATTTTTCGACAATTCCATTATTTCTTTTTCCGTCATGGATATTTCTCTTAAATCTCCAATTAACAGTTCGATTTCGTCTCTAGATTCTTGGAATTCAATTTCTTCCATTCCTTCTCCCAAATACCAGTGTATGAAGGCTTTTTTCAAGAACAAACAATCGAATTTCCTCGCTAAAGACTTAAAGAATTCTCCGATTGCCGTTGAATTGAGGAGCATCGTTGCGAATTGATCAGTTGTTGCCATTTCAAGCATGGGATTTATAGATGGCAACTGCTTACAAATTCCGACTTTGAAACCGTTCGGGGACCATTCGACAAATTTATTCGACCGATTTTGTCTTACTTCGTCAATATATTTATAAATATCTTTAGACCTCACCATTCCTTGATAATTGAGAACCATAGCTATGAATAGACCTTTATTAGTGTCTACCTTCAATGATTGGGTTTCTTTTGAGAAAAGTTCTTTAGTAAGTTCAAATGTTGATATGTTTTCATAACTTGTTCTCGATACATGGTTGACGGGCGCATATCGGACAAACGGGAAATGAATCCTTGGATATGGAACGAGATTCGTTAACAAGTCGTCAATACCAGATCGCAAAACACTGGCATATCTCAAAGGACAACTTATACAGCCGATAACTTTCGCAAAGATTCGGTTAACATCTGTAAAAGTCGGATTGTTAATAAACAATTTCTTACTGCACACGTCGTATAAAGATTCATTTTCAAATAAAAAATTTAAATCTGTAGTGTCAACAGCGGCAAAGTTTTGTAGAGAAATATTATACGGCTCAACGACAGCTGATGAAAGATTACCTCCTGGAACAATAGAAAAGTTACTTCGACAGATTTTTGGATAGTTTTTCATTAAAGAAAGAAAAACTAAAGGACTCAATCCGGAACCCGTGCCGCCTCCGTCACTGTTAAATACGTAGAACCCGCGTAAACTGTCTGTTTGTTCTATTAGTTTCCTTAAACGACAACTAATAGCCCGAATCATCTTTTTGCCTATGGTATAAGACCCCCGAGCGTAATTGTTCGCAGCATCTTCGACGTGATGGATCATCATATTCTTATTGAAAAGCTGTCGATAAACTCCATTTTTCACTTCGTCTAAATGATAGTCTCAAAAGATAAAAGATAAATAAAGTTTTACAAACCTATCACTGTGGATTCCGAGTCGACTAGAAGTGCTCGTGGAATATAATTTCCAGTATTTCCCAGGTCATAAAACGAAAATATATTGTCATTATCCTTGAGCTTATTTCCAGAATCTAGAGGAATCCCGTCCGGAGTGATGGCATGTTCGATGCACAAAAGTTCCCAGAGCGCGTTGCCTATTTGTATTCCAGCCTGTCCAAAATGAATGCAAATCAACTGATCACACTGGGATAATATAAATGGATAAAAACACATAAAATAGAAAAAGAAAAAAATACCATCGATATTTAAATAGAAAAAATACTTAAAAATATATTGACATTATTGAATTATTAGATCAAATAAATTTATCATACAATACAAGGTTTAGAAAATCTATGAAAATACATTTAATAAAAGTATTTGTTTCGGGGCCCCTGATATGTGATGCTATTGTACCTTTGATTGGAACGACGTAGGATTTAGGATTTCAGAAATAGGAAATCTGTTTGGGTATATAAGTGCATTTTTGGTAGAGGAAAAGGGGGTCACTGGAAAATTATTTAAAAGTAATATTCAAAGTAAGAAAAGCATATCACTCAATTAAGTCTCAAACATTGTCATGGGTGAGGTGGGACCCTTGGGACAGCTTTGTGGCACTACAACAACCCGATGAACAACTTTTTCTAATTAGACTTTTCTCTATCTTGAGATTATGGATAGGGCCTTTAGGTCAGAGTCAGGACCAATGCGTAAGGGGTGTCAAACATTACCCAGTTAACCTTTATGGGAGTTACATAACAACTATTGTTTTATAAACTTGGCATGAAAATGATTTACCACGGCTCCAGAAGTACATCAGCCTTAGGTCCTTCCTCATACGGTTACGGGTCAAGAAACGTGATCCGCCAAAACTTAAACAGGGGTGCCATACAAATTTTGTTTAATAATGTTTTCACCAAATCGCAAGGTTGATGTTGCAGAGCATCCTGTACTTCATTTCGAGCCACTGATTCCATGCTTTTGGAAACGGGATCGAAACCGATCTACGAACCTTCTCTCCCTTGAGGACTAACAACGTGTCAAATTTTCATCAAGATCAGTCCAGTGGTTTCGATTTTTATAGAGAACACAAAATCACACAAACAAACAAACATTGACTTTTAAAGAATGTCGGTGCTAATTTTTACGGTGCTAAGAAATTCACATAAATATTGCATAAAACAGGAAGTTCACCAAAAATAGTGAAATTTAGCGAAATAAAAGATGAATTTGAAAAAAATAAATAAAAATTAAATTATTTTAATTCAAAAAATTGAAAAAAATCTTATGTGTAAAAGCCATTGTTTGATTGTGTGTTTGTGTGAAGAAAATAAAAAATGCTATATACTTTTAATATTTAAAAGTTCTTTTAAAAATATTTGAAGAGACTAATTTTTGAAATTATTCTAATTTGTTATTATTCTGATTCACAGTTAGTTGGATGCTTGTTTCATCTCGGACAGAATCACTTGCGCAAGGTCCAAGATTTAAGTCTTGCAACAGCATACCGTGACGACGAAAATCTAAGAATGCACGTCAAAATTATGTTGGCCGTAGTGGATGTTCCTACTGTTTACGATGAATTTGCAAATGACTACCTCCTCTAATGGCACCATTAGAGTAGGAAGCGGATGTCATATCCGATAACGACAGCGTATAAAGTTTTTCATCACGTTCACGATTTTTATATTTTAGTTCCTGAATTTGTAAACTCTAAATTGTTATTTTTGAATTACCTTTAGTTAATGAATGCGTTTACAAATTAAATGTGGCTTTTAATAATAACTTTTAACATCCTTTTTGTTGTGAATCTAAAACCAATAATTTTATACGTGGTTTTTCCTGGAAAGTATCAACCGCGCAAAAACAGATTTAGTTATACATGTAAAATGTTTAACATTCAAGGTTTCAAGCACATTTAATTTGACAAAATTCCAAAAAAATTCTTTGTATAAATAAATTCAATTGCTCCTTTTAAAATTTCTTTATTTCTACCAAGTATTTTACCAATTTAGACATTGTTAGTAATATGCATAGATGGGTTTGTGGATATTATTAAGCTACGTCATTAAAAATCACAGACATGGCCCGGTGACCCAGACGCTCAACATTAAACAAGCAAGCACAATTAGTAGCAATTATTTATATAAAAATACAAATATACTACTTACAAAATTCATAAAATCAAAAAGATCAGAGAAACCTCAAGATAAAATATTACGAAAAAAGCAAAAATGAGTGAGTGTGCCGTCAAATGCTCCAGGAATGCAAAAGTCGACACTCCAAAACAACATTTTCATTTTATATCTATTTCTAATTCATCCGACAAAAAGTAAATAAATCAAACCAAACACATTTATTCTATACAATAAAAGTGAATATCAGACATTGCCAATACCTGATGACTGGGAAATCTCATTTCCATAATCAAGATATTTCATTGTCGTTGCAGCTTCGTGTTCTTTAATCATTCCTCTTATCACTTCCTCACTGCTTCTCATTTCCTGGTGAATGTCTATGAAAGTTGACTCTTTCCGGAACTCCTTCAAAAAGGCTTCAGCTTTGATTAATTTCTCATACTGAACTAAAGTCCTTTTAAACAACTGAAAAACGATGGATAATAAATCTGTCAACTATTTGGCTTGTACTTACCGTGCTTATACTCGTGTGATTGGCCAGCATCAATCCATTGACACGGTGAGATGTTGCAACATATGGCGAGCGTTTTGAAAGAGCCACCATTGGACAAGCCGGTGCCCAAGGAATAAAATTGATTAATTTCCGTTCTCTCAGGCGTTGAATAGACTTATGAACCTCAGTTGGATCTACATCACCTTGAATGATATTGAGAATTGCGACATAACAATGAGTGATGCTTTTGCTGTCATTTTTATCTAATGGCGTTGACACCATCATATTTTTTGGTTGCAACAGGCGGCGCATTACATCGAAAACCGTGGTTTTACGAACACTGGTGCTCTGGGAGATGTCGGTGGAAAGGGGCGTGTAGCCAGTCATGAGGAAATGAAGGCTTGGGGTGGGCGCTAATGGACTTATAAGGCTAACAAGGTCATTGTTCATGAAGCTGGGATATCTCAATGTTGCAGTGCTTGTTGACATAACTGTTGATACCTTGATTATTTTGATATTCAATTGATCGATAAATTATGATATGAATAAATAATAATTATCATAGGAATGAATGATATGAAAAATCCATTGCAACTGGGTTGAATATTTCATTTTATGTAATGTAAATATCCGCAAAAATGAAATCTGGTAGAGTACTATGGTAATTTGGACTAATTGTTCAACAATAAGCATAAACATAATAGCAATAATGATAATTTTTATAATAATTATTATTAAAAATATTTTTGTCGATAGCGGAATCAATTATATAATTATAATTTAAATAACTGTCGACAATACAAAAAGTTTAAATTTTATCTAAATTAGCTTCAGCCAGACAAAATGTCGAAAATCCACAGTTTAATAAAAGAATTCCTTTAGATTTGTTTTTATATACAAAATGAATTTTAAAATATTTTTAAAAAATTTGTTTAGCTTTATAAAAAGTTTTTATTTGGATCTATTCAGTCGTCTATTATAATAATATTGGTAAATTAAATTTGAGAAATTTGTTTATATAAATAAACAAATCTGGTATAGTACTATGGTAATTTTGGCCAATTGTTCAACAAAACAGTTGAAAGAAAAGATCAATGATATAAGAGGAAGGAGAAAGCAAAAGACTTATTTAATTTGGTTTTATTTTATTTTTGAGTGATCAGTATTTATTATTATAGTCGAAATATTTCATATTTTTGAATAAACATTGCGGAAATCGACTTACCAATTATTTATTGTGGAAAATGGATTACGTAGTAATTTATTTAAATTTGATAATAATAATAATAATAATAATAATAATAATAAATAATAATAAATAATAATAATAAATAATAATAATAAATAATAATAAATAATAATAATAATAATAATAAATAATAATAATAATTAATAATAATATTAATAATAATAATAAATAATAATAATATTAATAATATTAATAATAATAAATAATAATATTAATAATAATAATACTCTTTAAAAATATTTTTGTCGATAGCGGAATTATTTATAAAAATATAATTTACCTAGAAGCTGATTTCCGCATGTTTTGTCATAAAATGAAATATTTCAACCAAAAATAGTTCCAGATCACTCCAATACAAAATTTAACAAGTCTTTTGATTCTGCTTTTTCTCCTATTTGCCTTTCTTTCTCATAAATGTTTTCAATAAATAATAAGATTTAAATAAAAAAAAATTAACATTTTAAAATTTAATTTCGCAATGTTTAAATCTAAATAAAAATATTTTATATAGATTTAAACACATTTTAAAATTAAAATCTAATCATTTATTTTTTTGCTACATTTTGCCTGGCTGGAGCTAAGCTGGCTAATCCAACAGGGCTTGATGCTACAAGTACACTATCAAAGATACTGGCAAACTACCGCTGTGAAAATGTTAAATTAATTTTAACTTCAAATAACTTCATCATTTTGACAACTCTAAGTGGAATCCGAAATTAAATTCAAAATTTTTATCTTCCATTTCCTCATCAAATAATTGTTGAAAATAGAAACTTTATAAATGAAGTTCTGACACCGTTTTACTTAAATTAGAGTAATTGATTATTTGTTTGGTGACGGGGAAAGGGGGTCTCATAAACATAACTAATGTGGTTTTAGATAAATAAAAATAAAGCTGAAATCATAATCAAGCCAACCAATTGCGAAATTCTGACATACTATTGTAAATTTGTGCATTTTTTTTAATTTTGTAAAAAATTTAATGTAAATTAAAATTATATAATAAAATGTTTCGTAAAGATTTAAAAAGAAAATAAAGGAGAAAAAAAATTGAAAAAAAAGTTAAAAATTCAGAGAAAAGCACTTTTTAAAGATACACTCAATTCTTTTTGTATACGGTAGATACGTTCCTCGGGAAACTGCATAAAAAAGACACGACTTACGTTGTATAAATAGAGATACGTTCCATAATTTTCGAAAAGCACATAAAACCAAAAAATCATTAAGAGTTGACGGATAAATTGAAAAATCATAAAATGACGTAATAATAAATATAAAGTTCAATAACTGTTTTTGCTTTTAATATTTTTGAAACGGAATCTTGTGATTTGAATGATTCTCTATTCAAAAATGTCTGGTTGGTTTAGGTTTGACACAGATTAGTCCTTTTCAGGACCGAAGGGAAAAACTGTATAACTTCAAAAACGTATAAAAAAAGAATTGATACGCCAATTTTATCAAATTTATTTACTAAACCGAAGCTTAATAAAATCTAAATTGAATGTCATAAGAAAGTATACAAGCAGTTGTTTTTTGAGGTTAACAAAGTGCTTGTTTCAACCATTTACTGATTGTAGATAATTTGTGTGATTTATTATTTCATTTGCAGTCCATGGAGAAACTGTGAAGTATGTTACGAATGGTTTGTATTTGATGATTCCGGGAATCATTGTGGAAAAGCTTATAAATGAAAAAAAGTAATGGAATATTTAGTAAAAACGAATTAGTTGCTATTGATACAGATATGAACCGAGCTCCCTCCCATTGCAGTTGGAATGACCATTTATAGTAATTATGACATGTTTATTTATGGGGTTAAAGGTAAAGCTGTCAATATTCTACACGTGCAAAGTGATTTCTTATGGGAGCTTGGTGATAAATCCACAAATTAATTGGGAATTTGAAAATAGTGATATCGACAATGTGTCTGAAATAAAAAATGAAGATACGCCTATCACCCGATTTACACGGTACTTTTTTGGCACATTTTCGCTTTTACACGGTTTTGAAAATTATATATTGTTCTTATTTCCCTCTTATCGATACATATTTATAATAATAATATGTATATGTATATACATATTTATTTACAAATAAGAATATAAGCATAAACAGGGAATTCCCCATTTAAGTATTCGTGTTTTATCAAGCAAAGAAAGTGAAATGATTCCATTTCGAAAGAGAAGACAGAACATTGAGGATTCTGATGATTAAAATTCAGTAACACTTTACTATGTTTTATAAAATGAATTGTACATTTTTATTTTATGTTTAAATTAATATAAATTTCTTTAGGTTTTGTTATAAACTTTGCATTTTTTTTCATTTAAGCAGTTTTTTACCCAGTGTTTTAGTTTCCATTGATTTATAGGTCCGATTTGCGAGTTTACTTGTTTGTTGGAATCAATCCCTTTGTCCCCATTTACACGGACTTCTCAGGAACAGATCTGCCGTGTAAATCGGGGGATATGTGTACTGATATAGATAGTTTAGCAAAAGATGTTGACGAAATCTCAATTGAAGACACCATTAAGTGTGATGACGTTAATGATTTGTTCTTAAATAGCTTTTTCCATTCAATCAAATGTTCATTAAAAACTAAAGATTTATTAGAGTAGTATCTTAGAAATAAAGGTCTTTTTATGTTACAGTTGAAGAATGAGAAAATATGCGTCATGTCGATTGTGTTGATGTCAATGATAAATTGAGTGAAAAGTCACTCTATACTGTCAATCTCAACCGTTCAGATTCAATCAAAAATCTCATAGATGCGATATCAAAGCAAATCAATACCCATCAAAACAGTAAAGGTTTGTATGCATTTTTCAATAGAACGTGATGTAATTCAGGTAAGTTTTGGTGCGTTTCTCTAATATAAGCTGATTGATTTTTTTATCAATTGAAATCAGTAACAATTTTATTTTTAGAGATCTTAATCAATTCCATTAAAGGTCTTATTAATGATGTATGGGAACATTTTCAGTGCACATACAGTTATGGTTCAATTTCTGGTTTAAGTAACAGGAATTTACCGTTTGCTTTTTTAATTTAATTGCAAATGTTGTTTTGCCAGTTAGTAAAAAATATCAATTTTCCGAAATGAAAAATCAATAAATAAATAATTTCATAGTGCAACATTTATTGATTAAAATCAAAACACATACCAGCTGATTAATTTGCATGAAACTTGGATTATCTAACCGAAGCCTTTCTCCGGCAATTCGATGAAGTGCTGTGTTATCGAGTACAACCTAGTTATTTGTAATTCTTTCTAAGTTCATTTCATATTGGACTCACTACACAGTCAGCATGCTCTGTTAATCTCCGCATGGTGAGGACGCTATTGTAAGGCTGTACGACTACATCACTCATTTCATCGAGGTTCGGAAAAACTGAATAGGTTTGGACTATTTTCTTAGGAAATTTATCACTCAGCCTCTCAAGAATATATGAGCCCATACCGGATCCGGTACCACCAGCTATGGAATGACACATTATAAAGCCCTAAAATTGGCGCAAATTAGCAAACCGATAAAAATGAAATCAATTTATTTTGAAAATATTTTTTGATTTGACAATAAATTTCGAATGGAAAAGGATAATTTAAAAAAACTAGCCAGTAAACCCGGCTTTGTTCAGGATTGGAAAACGTATGTAATTTAGGTTTAGTTTGATTTGTAATAAATGTTATGAACTTTAATTTTTCATAATTAATTTTTTTATTTTCCATTGAGTTTCTAGTCCAGTGTTTCTCAACAGGGGTGTCGTAGGGATATGAAAAGCGTTCAGCGAGCTCGGTTAATTTTATTATTTTAAATTTATTAATTTCATCTTAAAAATTTTGATCTTAAAAAGGCTACTAGCTTAGATTTTGCATTACTTAAAATAGCGGTACATAAATTAATTATTTTTGGTAAATATTAAGAACAAGAAAAGACAAAAACTGAACTCAGTTGAGAATGAGTTAAGAGTGTGTTTGTTAAATACGCGACCTAATATTAAGTAGATATACAAGAGCATAAAGTTCAAATTTCACATTAATATGTTAGAAAAATATTGTGTTTATAAATACAGAACTTACATAGCTTTTTGTTATTTTTATAGCTGAAATCTTATTATAATAAGGGTAGGGTGCCTCCAATTTTTCCTTTAAGGTGCCGCTATCTAAAAGTTTGATACCCACTGCTCTAGTCAAATTTCTGTTGAGTTTCTTTTGAGCTTGGACCATTGAAAATTTCCGTTTTGTTTTGAAATTAAAAAAATTCAATAAAACGAAAATTGCTTATCAAACAGTTTCGACACTATAACAAAAATCGACTATGTTAAAATCATCTACTTGATTTGAGTAATTTTTGATTTTTTAAATTTATATATATTACCAGTCTGTATACATTATGAATTAGGGCGCATTGAATGTAGCAATACAAAATTGACTTATATTCCCTATTTGAATTTCCTTATATGCTTCTAAGTCTAGAAATATAATCCTTATAAAGTAACTAGAAAGTTTTATAATTTTCAACCATAAATAATAAAATTTAACTAATATATATATATATATATATATATATATGAATCTAAAATCACTGCAATATTGATAAACATTTCATATTCGTGACTATTCTTTAATCTAACACGAATAAATAAAGGTTTAATGCAATTTTTTGATTTTCTTCCTTTTTCTAAAAACGTGAGTAACAAAACTTACAGTTTTCATAGTTGACTTCAGATAAAAAGGTGTGGAAACCACTAGTCTAGGGAATTTAGTAATAATGAAAAAGTATTCAAATAATTTTTAACATTTTCAATTATATTGTTATCAAACGACTTCTGATTTATATTAAGATTTATATTTTAATATATTTTATATATCCATTTAAAAAATTAAATTTTTCAATATAAATATCATCTACAATGGTTAATTCTGTACACTGACAATTCCCCGTCTCATTTAGAGTTGAATGTTTTTATAACATTATATTAGATAATATAACAGCATAGATAATATAAATTATAGATAAATTCAAAATAAATAATAAAAAATATGCATTTTCAAATTGATTTTATTAACGCTTCATTAAAATATTCGATATCGCTTTAATGACATAAATAAAAATCTAAATAAAATTCGATTAGTTATGACAAACTTTATAATCCGAGAAATCTTTAAATTAAATGACATAAATTCATACTTCCAAACTGTCACTGCCTTCAGCTTCTCTATCCATGATATCAAAAACTTCTTCCTGCAATTTTTCAGCTTGTGCATAACCTGATGCCCAGTTATTTCCCGCTCCACCACCTTGTTTAGAAACGAAAACATTTTCATTATTGTATAAATGATTATAAGATGATTTCATAATATTATCAATGACTCGAGGCTCTAAATCCACCAAAATAGCTCGAGGAATGTAATGATCATCATCTGCCTATGCGAATTAATTTTAATTTTAGCTTATTTGAGATAAAGCAAACCTGATAAAAAAATACATCCTTTCTATCAGTAGTACTTGTAACAAAGTCCTCTAATGTCCCATCGGGACGGATTCCATGTTCAACACATAACTGTTTCCAAAACTCTAATCCAACTAATTTATATTATATTTTAAATAAAACAATTATGAATTAACTGATCACTTTGATTTCCACATTGTCCTAATTGCAATGTAATTAAATCTCTAGGCATTTCAAATTAAGCTCACAAATTAAAGTATTAAAACAAAGATTATTAAAAATGATTTTGCAAAATAAATGAATAATAATTGACACATCTTAAATAAAAATGGTTTTTGGTTTTCAGAATACTATATAAATAAAAATAAAGTTTTCGAAAGTTTTATTCAATGTGATCTTTTATTTTAGATTCAACTTACTGAGATCTATCATGCCAAAACTAGAACTTATATCTGGGCAAAAACAAATATTTTAAATTGGTGTTTATCTGGCACGACATCCGATAAAATCAGGGCGTGCAAAATACAAATGGACGAAAAATCATCAAAAATAACCTACTTAGCATTAAATAATACAAAAAGTAGAAAAAAGAGTAGAAAAATAAAAAAGATAAATAAAAGCATATTGGTGGGTTACAGGGTTTTGCAAATTGTTTGAATCGCCCTATAATTGCCCCGGTAACGCCATATGAATATTTGCTAGTTACCACTCGGCACCGTTGCTAGGCAACGTTGGAGATGTGTTCGAGTGGGTGGATTGTCCGCAAAAAGTGAGCATTATTACTAGTGCTGTAATTGCTCGGACAACCCCTGGGTCCAACGAGCTGTCGTTAGAAGACTTGTGCTCGCTTTAATTCATTCGGTCTCCTTTACGTCATAAATATATCGTTAGGGTTTATCACGATATCAAAAGAGATTTGACAATATTAATTGAGAACTGAACCTAGCCCACAGATTATAAAGGTGTATTTGTGCGTTTTGGTTGCGGTGACATAGACGATTATCTAACTGTTAAAAAATATCGTTTCAGTTTACTGGGATTATAGGAATGCAAATTACACATATAAAGTTTACAACTCGATAATGCTTTATTTATCAACTTAGTACAAATTGGCATTGTTTATCCAGGTTTATTCGATAATCGAGCAGCTCGGCGTTTCGCACGCTCCTTCCTTCCAGGCCGATAACTACCGGTTGTTATTGTGGCTGGATTGGCAGTTGTTGCTGGGGTTATTGCCGACTCTCGGTAGGCTAATTGGGCTGGGGCAAATACAAGAGGGTATGTTACCGCGGCCCCTTCTTGGCAGGCGGATACAGCCACTTCTAATCCCTTCACTTGGGTTTTCAAACTCTGATTAAGTTGCCGTTCATCTGCCCACCCCTTTTGAGCAGCGGTGAGTCTGAGGTAAAGGGCTTTAGTCTTCTTCGGGTCCGACCAGGTGGACTTGATTTGTTGGACTTCTCGTGTTAGTTGAATTACCTGGTCGAGAAGGTTCTTATTTGCCCGCCTGGCATGGGCCAGTTCTGTTTGTAACGGTTGTGTAGACGCCATTGCTGCAATAAAAATCATTTAATTCTGCTAATAACTCGAATGATTAAAAGTAAGACTAATATCAAACATAGCTTGTGAAATTTAGTTTAAGGAACCATTGAAGAAATGAACGACATTTATTTATTTTTAATCTAATCAGTAAAACAAATTGATGTCAGTGGTTTCAAAACCAGTGAAGTCAGGAATCTTCAAAAAATCTCCTGACACCTTCTTCCGGAGAGTAACCTGGAGTGACGAACACGGGTCGTCTCGTGTTACGGGCCGGCCTAGTCGGGTAAATGTCCGCAATCCGTCCGACAGCGATGTCGTCTTCTACATTGGCCAGGTACTGCCTGGCCTTGACCACCTGTAGGTCGACCTGCCATTGATATTATTCCAGGCGAGTGAGGAGATTACGTGCATGATCTCGAATCTCCTCAGCCTGATACTGATTGTCGTCTCGTTTATTCGTCCAGCGTGTGTCGTTTTCCATTCCTAATAATTGCAGGGCGGTCTGGTGAGGTCTTCTGGGTTGGGGTTCCTCGTGACTCATTGCTGGGCGTGCTCGCCTCCAAGCCTGACGCCATTCTTCTGCAACATGGGCGGGGACCCACTTGAGAGGCCCTGGTCTTTCTAAAATACCATTATGATTATGCGAACATGTATAGGGTAATTTCAAAGAGTCTCGTATTAATCACCATATTTATTCTCGTGGGTTTAGGTTACATATTTGACTATGCACTCAATTCTTTTGGAGCTATATAATTAATTTAATTCAAGTTAATGTAAGTCTACCTATTAAATCATCATAATCTTTTATTCAACTGTTTTGCTTATCGACATTAAAACATCATCTGTACCGACCTAATATCATAAAAGTTATAAGCATTAGTTGACATAATAATTATTGTATATGAAAATTTAGTTAACACGCTTTAATATTGGTAGTGTGACAAAATTGGAATCTGATAACTATTTGTTTCTGTCCCATTAATTACCTCCCGATTAGTTTGCAGGCACGAATGTCCCTGAATCTTTACGAACGTTTACAAAAAAATTTTTTGAAAATGAGGAGAGAGATAAATTTGACTCCGGTGACTGAATCATATTGCAATACTTCCCCCCAAACGAAGTAGTAGCTTGTCTACAGGACTCAGTTGGTTGGTACTATGTATTTATCGAAATGCATCAGAAATTATTTGCGAAAATTTAGTTAACATGCATTCCGGTGAGGTTAAAATTATTTACAAAGGTTTACGCGATTTTTACCGTGCGTTATTAGGAGGGATTCAGACTCGTTTACAAAACTGATATAACTAATGTAACACATCTTTCTAAACTGGCTTCCAAGATTTTTCTAACTATTGCTACACGTTTATAAAAAAAATCATTTATACAAGATTAATATGATGCATTTTGATATAAAAAAAAATGAAAACCCTTCAAAATTTATCTAGATATTCCTACAAGGAAATTTAACCGTCATTTACCCAAAGTTTGCATAATTATATCTCCATTAAAACTGATAAACTATAACCTTGAACATTAACAATTGTATTTTTATTAGAAATTAATTATCTATTACTTAAGAAAATCATCAAATTAAAATTTAGGCAAGTAAGACTTAAAAGAAAATTCTCGAATATTTCTTATCTTAATAATAAATTACCCTGAGTTGTTGGGCTCGATTCCCTTGTTGCGTCTCCTCCCGGCGTTGTGGTCGTAGGACTCTCATTTCCAAAATCTTGGGTTTGGTGCATAATAAACATGACTAGCTTGCATTTCACCATACCTAGTTATATGATCTAGTAGAGATGTGTGTATATCCGTTGCACACCGCGAGGTAAGTGGTGTGATGATGCACATTTGCGGTGAGGGAATTTCATGTCAACCACAGGTTGGTTTAAGCTATGTTTATTTATGTAGATTGTTTATATCAATTCGTCGACGGACTATTAAATCGATGGCTACTCTCTACTGACGTGGCAGTTTTGATCTCCATATTGATAGACCCAAATTAATTATTCTCGGTTTAATGGTAGCCTTTATCCAGATTTTTGAGGTTTAATTTTTATTTATGATCTTTTCCTAGTTGATGTTGACGTATTTCTGGTACGTTTTCCATTTTTAGATGTCAGTCAATTCGGAATTACATTTCTCGTGAGGAATTTGAAATTACCACCAGAAAACTCGCATATGCCATTGCAAAATATTATGATTCGCGGCGAGTGTTCCAATGTCAACCCTTATCTGCTGCCTTATCGTTTTAATGATTTGAAGGTGGCGATTAATAGTTTATACTCTCTAGCATGGAATGTTTCCATTATATCGCTCCGATGGTGTACTGGTATAAACGATCGTAATTATCATCTCGATTGTCTGTCGTTTTCCCCGGACTGAGTTAAGTAAGTATTGAGTTTTATTACTAATTTGCACATATTTCTTAGTGATCTCGATTAGGGCTAGTTTTTCCTTTTCTGTTTTTGGTCTGCCACTAACACACGCAATTATGACTAGGTTTATGGATGTGTGAACAAGCCGGGTACGTTCATATTATATAATTACGAACTTATTATCCTACTCTAGGAAAGATTAGAGATTGGAAACTGAGGTTTGATCAAATCTTGATTTCGGGTCATTTATGGATTACTCGTGGTGACGGTGGTAATTTATGGTTGACAGATCTACTGAAGGGTTATTAGTCCAATCTAAACTTTTGAATAAGGTTCATTTTAATGGAATGTCGGCTTGAGTTGTTGTATATAATGAATTTTCCCTACCTGATCAGTGTTTTGAATTTGGTTGTATTAATTATTTAGTTTGATTTAAATTTTTTGTGGGAGTTCCTTTGGGTCTGCGGTTGGACTTAACAAATTCTAATTGATATCTACTTTTAATTATGAAGGTTTTAAGGGACTCGATTATTGCTTTTATTGGTAAAAATTATCTTGATTCCGCAATGTGATTTAAGTTTTCAATGATTATCATTACATCTACGTCCTTACCGGGGTTTCGTGGTAACTACTTAGTAATAACTTTAATTTATTATTTTGAAATTTTCATATCTAGTTTAGATTTATGGGAATAATTACTTTAATTACATAGCAGTGATTTCGTTTTTATTTTTATTCCCCGTCACCTTTCCCCTTTAATAAGCCTTAGACGCATTTTATGTTCATATTATATTTAATGAGTGCCCACTGGACTACTCGGTGTGGTGATTTTGAGCCGTATATAGATTAATTTAGGTCGAATTTAAAGAAAAACTAGAAACGAGGAAGAAGCCAAAAGACCTTTTCCTTATTTCTCTTTTCTTCTATACGGAATAATATTGACGTTCCAATCCCTGCGTTCCGCACGCCGGGTCTTCACGGGCACAGATCATCGGCGATATTCCACTCACTTACACGAATCTGAATAATATGTTGATTTTAATATCTTGCGGTGTGTCTTTGGCTGTGGGCCGGAAAAATTTCGAAAAATTTAAGAAAAACAAAACTATAATTCATATATCATAAATGATTTATTAAAATAATAAAAACAAGTTACCAATCCATAATTCATAAACCATAAAATATTACTTTCCCACGCTGACGTCCAAGCAGAGCTCTATCGAGATTGCGAGGGTGCGACGTGGAGAGAGCTTCCAATAAAACTCTCACTCACTTAATAGATTTTTAAAACTGGTTGAAAATTTTCAAAAACGATTTTTGGTTTTTTTTTAATGTGAAAATGCATCGGTATATATACCTATTTTCTGTCCTTAACCTCGCGTGTTCTTTTTGATTTAATAAAACAAAATTCGACCTTGATATTTTCTAGTGTATTCTAATCTTTATTTTTATTATTTTCTAATTTATTTTGATAATTTTTTATTTGAAATTTTTATTGAATTCTTTCTAATTCAAATTCTTTGATTTAAATTTCATTTTCATAAAATTTTCATTTTTGTTAAATTGTCAAATTTCGGTCGAATTTGTTGGGTTTTCGTGTTATGTTTGTATTTATATCGTGCGGATCTTGTTGCGTTTTGTTATTATTTTAATTTATTTTTATGTTTATTATTTTATATGTAATTGCTTTTATCTCATATTTGATAGGGTTTAGTTGATGTTTTAATAGGTTTGAGTTTAAATTTGCATGTTATATTTGCATGTGTGTTACCGATCCATTTAAACATTTTTCAAGGCCGTTTGTGTTCTGGCCCAACAATATTAAAAGAATTAAAAAACATTAAATTTTAGCAAAATTAACCTATTTCATAAAATTTGCTCCAAATTCATAGAAAACGCTTATATTCTAGAAAATAACTATGAGAATTAAGCTTAAAATGTAATTAGAAACTTTACCGAAAAAGAATCACGAAAATCTGACAACTGGGGAAAAAGTGATGAAATATGGTAAAAACGTGTAGGTGTTTGGTTTTACCGCATCAAAAACCATGTGTGTAAAACCCCCTATATAAGCGGATGCCAGATCGACACAATAATAAATAAATATTTAATATATTTTTTGTATATGCTATTTGTCAAGAAATTTTTATAGTAAGGAAAAGTTCCTTTTTTATTTTTATATTATTATTATCTTATCATTATTTTGATTTTTTTTAAAACATCTTAAGATAGATGAAATTTTTATATAGGAATCTTTATGTATGTCGTTACCGTAATGTTCAGGTCTATAAATGTATTGGTTATACCAAAATATTTTTTATTCAAATAATATGATTTGATTTATAATTTTTATTTTTTGAATTTTTCATCAATTTATTTAACGATAAAACAATATTAATGAAAAACAAAATAGAACGAATTTTCTTCGTATCGACCAAGTTCCAAGGAAGCTTCGATTCCATGGTACTTGACTTATACGAGATACCTCATGATTAAATTCTCACATGATTCATAATGACCGATTAATCTTAATAAAAACCAAATTTGATTATTATTTGTATTATAGATACTATTATTATTACTTTTTGCCCGTGAATTTTAACCATATGATATCGAGAGAAAATACATGCATGCAAGCTAGAAAAATGATAGTTTACCAAACTGGTTATGAAACCAGTACTTAGGTGTGGAGGTACCCGTAGTAAATGGCCCTTAGAAATTTACCACAAATGGAAAATATTAGAAATATTGATTGGGCAAATTTATTAAATCGTTACCCTTAATTTTTAAATATCCATTAGATTTTATAATTACTGTTGGGCTCAGAGCCACAATTTAAACAAAAATAAAAATTAAAGTTAAAGAATGAGAGTGAAAGTAGTGGAAGGAATCACTGCACACAAACACGCACCGCACCAAGATATTAAAAATTAACGAAAAACATATTAATTAAAACAAAATAAAAATATAACAAAAATTAAATAAAAACAAATAATTAATAAAAATCACGAAAAAGCAAGACAGCTGCAGAAAGAAACATATTAAAAATAAAATAAACTGCCAAAACCTTGCAAAATAAGGTTTAGAAAAAACATAGGCAGAAGTGGCGACCAGAAAACAAATAAAAAGGGCAAAAATAATACTATCAGAAAAACAATAATAAAAGTAAAATTCAAAGATAAATTAAATTATATATAGAAAAATAAAGAAAAATATATAAAAAATAATAGAAATAATTTTAAAACAATTAAATAATTAAAAAGCCCTAAAAATGGCAGAAAATCGCCTATTGGTCGCACACATGCATAAAATTAATATAAATACAGTGATGAATTTCATTACTTTTAACTTTTATGCCATTCAAACTATACAATTTTGAGATAGAAAAAAAAAACATTCTGCAAAACATAAGGAACTTTGTTGTTGTATAATTCATTTCGTAATTTTTATGTTTTCTCATAATATAAGTTCATAATGTTTCATTCTATTCTATGCTAATTAACTATATGTCTATTTATAGTCCGACCCATTTAATCTACTATATAATACAGTATTGAAATAGAAGGTCCATGGGACGGATCTCGGGCCGGCTAGTGGGTGAAAACCCTTAGTTGTGCTCGTGGGTCATGCCTCGTGGACCCCTCGGCAGTCCGCAGTCGGGTCTGGCGATAATGCACAGGACCGCTACGCAGGGCGCCGTTGTACACTCGGGGCGGCTACTGAAATATGTGGCCGGAACGAGTCGAATTAAACTCAGGGAAGATGCGACAGCAGAGTGAGGGGGAATTTAAGGACGTTCGTGAACGAATCAGACAGATTTTTTGTGTATTGTCGGACAAGAAAATTAACGAATGGGTAGCAGGGGTAAGGTATTATCATAATTACAAAATCGGAAAAGTTTTACGAATAGAGCATAACGGTAGGGAAACCAAATAACAAATTGTAATAGTAGTAATGTGTGAACATGATTAGGACATAGATCTATCATTGCACGGGAGTGTCGGCACATAAACTCTTTGAATCATTGGCTCATAGAACCTCACTAGACCCCGTTTCACCGGAAATCTACCCCAAAATGAGAGATGTTTTTCACACGCACCTATCGTACATTAAAGTGCACCAAATCAATCAATATTACGTAAAACGAATCAACGCCAATAGTTTACAATAAATGATGTCCGTCACGCACTGACAGACAACCATTTAGCAAATATTGAATGATTAAATTCACGGCAACTGAGAAAACGTTTCTCATAGATACATATTGACCCACTGCAATAAATCGGCTATTACGACCAAATTTTCAATTTATTTAGATCATAAATCATAAATTTATTTTCATTTAATCAAATTTAAATAATTTAACTACTTTCCGAGTAAATAGTGTTGGGCCAGAACGCAAACGGCCTTGAAAAATGTTTAAATGGATCAGAAACACACACGCAAATACAACATGCAATTCAAATAAACCCTAAAACACCAATTAAACCATATAAAATCTGAGAAATAAAAGAATTAAATATAAAATAATAAACATAAAAATAAATTAAAATATTAACAAAATGCACCAAGATCCGCACGATATTTACACAAATACAACAAAAAAACACAACAAATTCGACGAAATTGGAAAAATCAATTAAAGTTCATTAAAGTGAAATCTAAATCGAAAAAATTGAATTAGCAATAATTCAATAAAAATTCTAAATAAAAAATTATAAAAATAAATCAAAAAATAATAAAAATAAATAATAGAATTTGCTAGAAAAGAACAAGGTCGAATTTTGTTTTACTACATCAAATTTCACACGTCATAAAATTAGGTATAAATACTGATTCATTTTCACATTTAACTTAACCATAAAACCATTTTGAAAACGAACCGTTTTTCGAAACAAAACCATTTTTTAAAATTATTAAAGTTTTTGAAAGTCTTAAACGTTTTTGAAACTATCTTCGAAGTTACAGTTATTGTCAATTTTTATTTAGGTGAGAAATATTTATGGTGGAACCCTCTTTCCACGTCACGTTCATTGCATCTCGGTAGAGCTCTGCTCGGCGTCGACGTGGGGAGAGCGGGATTTTTTGGTCTTATTTTATGGTATATGAATTATGATTTATGGATGGCAAGGAATGGTAACCTGTTATTTTTGTTTTATAATTAATAAACATTATTATGTATAAATTGTTTTATATATATATAAATTTTTTTTTTTAAATAAATCTGTCGAAATTTTTCCGGCCCACAGCCGAAACATAATGCAAGTAAATAAAATCTACATACAAATCAGATTCGTGTAAGCGCGTGGAATATCGCCAATGATCTGTGCCCGTGAAGACCCGGCGTGCGGAACGCAGGGTTGGAACGTCAATATTATCCCTATAGCTGAAGCGAGAAATAAGGAAGAAGTCTCTGGCTACTTCCTCGTTTCTCAATTCTGTAAAATCGACCTAAAATCTTGCTACACACGGCTAAAAATCATCACACCGAGTAGTCCAGTGGGCACTCATTAAATATAATATGAACACATTATGCGCCTAAGGTCTATTAATGGGGAATGGCACGGGGAATACGTTAAAATCAAATCGTTGATATTGATTAATAATTTGAAATAACTTAGAAGAAAAGTAATGGTACGATTAAATTGAACTTGTCTTTCAAATAAATTAATATAGACGTGTTTCATTAATTCAACCAAATGTAGTTATTAATTAAAATTAAAGTAACTATTAGTTAATACAAAAGCGAAAACTAAAGTAATTCGAAAAATTTTATCACTTAGAGTAATTATTGAGTAGAAATGTGTAATTGTAATTAAAGCAAAAATAATTAAATTCTATTGATTAGAATACTCATCAAACAAAACCGAGGCAACTCATTGATTTAACAGACGTTGAAATAACTAGCGATGAAAAGCTGAAGGAAGATTAAAACAACCCATCAAATTGTTATAGTTAAAGATAAAGTTTTAATTAGAAAAATTACGTGATTATCTTATGGTAATTTATTGGATATTAGTGAACGAATTTTGAATGAGAATGTCAACCATTGAAACTCAGTAATTAGAATAAATATTAAGCCAAATTAATTGATTTGATGGACAAGTTCTCTTTAATACCAAGATAGATTTAAATTCTTTGACTCATACTGAATCAACTTAAATATTGAATATTATCGACTAAGATTCGAACCAGCCCAACTAATGTTGACAACAATATGATTGACTCCATCCCGAATTAATTATAACAAAATTCCTCATTAATTCATAGACAAATTACTTTAAACATATTAAAACGAAAAAATTATGAAAAATTTATTTTTAGTAAATTAAAACTATTCACCCACGTAAATCCAAAATGATACATAGAAAAATTCAGGAGGCAGATGAATTGGCTTAATGTAGAAAATTCCGTAGAAGTCGAATCATAAAAATGAGATACATCAATCCATAATTTGGCGACAAAGAAAACTCCCTTAAAATATGCGAAAAAATCAAGTAATTAAATAAAATAAATTACCAAATAACCCGATTGTAACTGATAAAAAACTATCGTCCTTACTAAGAAGATCCCTTGTCCCGATAGCACAAGATAAGCAAGTAGTCTAAAATCCCTGAACCACTGCAAACTCGTTGTAATAAACGTCGACCATGAAGTAATTTACGAATTGAACATTCATTACCTGAAATAGATGCATAAATTGTTGATTTAAAAATTCATTCGCTTACCAATCGATATTTCCGGTAATATAAATATCCGCTACAGTAGCCGAATCGTGAATGACATGCGTTTCCGGCTTGTCCGGATGTCAATAGTGCATTGTCGTTATAATCATCGATAATTGTCCATTCATTGCATTTCTAAATCATGCGTTCTCCGAATAGCCCAGACGAAACTCTAAGATTGCGACCCACAACCAACAATGAAGCTCCTTCAAGTAACTCTTCAATTTAACTCCATAATAAAGTTGTAATAATGTTTGAGGCATAGGAATGAGTTAGGGCGTTAACGAATAAACTTTACAAAATTTGGTTGCGAATCTAGAAGCCCAGTTATTAACAAAAGTTAGAGCTCTCACGACCAACGAACTTCTGAGATCCTGTCGACTTTGGTTCCGTATTCCCATCAATCCAACAAGGCAGCCATGACATAAAATAACTAAGTAGAAATTGATGACCAAAATTCCGTCACAACCTTAGTGGGGAATTACCAGAAATCCATATTTCCTTTTGCCGTGGAGAGACTAATTCGTTGGACAATTGTACAAGTATTTTTTACTTAACCAATAGATCAGACCCTAAGCGCAAGTTTGGTAACGATCTTAACTGATTTATTTTTATTTGTATAACAATCGTTAAAACTATTTGTCTTATTTTTTTTTGGGTTTAATCATCAAATATTAATTAATTTAAATTGCTGAAATCTATAAATACCCAAAGGTTGTTTTACAAGAGTAACTTAACTGGTCGTCTATTTAATTATTTCATACAAGGTCGCGATATCTAGTGGACGTCCAAACGAGAATCCATTTTAATGTTAGGGGTAAATAAATCACAGATAATCGGATTAGATAAAAAGACAAATGGCTCGAATATTTTTTATCTCTCATTAACCCATTTAAGATTCCTTACACCGACCCTGCGGCATGGAAACAAGTAACCCAGCAGCTTAACGATCATCATTCTCCCTTGGCATAATACATGATCGAACCGGCTAGAAAGAACGCGTTCCGCTTTAAGTTCCGAGAGTCAGGATACTTTGAAATTAAGATATTCCAGTTCTGTTAAAATGATGAGCAATACTATCCGACTACGTACAGAATAAAAAATAATATTTTTTCTTCTTTCATTCAGGACCGACCGAAGCTATGCTCGAACTCCCTGCCCATGTAGTGGAACAATGGAGGCAGGCATGGAATCGGGTGTATCAAGAGCGATACCCTTCCATGCCTGAAGATGACCAACCGGAAGATATATCCCCAGAAGAATTCATGCGGCGGTTCCGGAAGCCGCTTGACGAGCCTAATCCTTCCCAGGATATCTTAACTCAGGCTCAAGAACTCCTGGAGGACCTCCTTCAACTCCAACGTCAAGTCGAAGAAGACGTGGCGAGGGCCACAGCACACCTGGCCAATGTCCAAGATGACCTGATGGCAGGACGGTTAGCCAGTAGATACCCACCCTCACCAAAGCCAGTTCGAAACCTCAAAAGGCCAGTATTCGTAATCCCTGGCTGCTCACCAGAGGAAGGGATCAAGCGATTCCTTGCAGACGATTGATTCTTGTTTTGATAATTTGAATATTAGTAGTATAAACCACTTCTCTCTTTTATTATTATAGTTATTTTATTTTTACATAAAACTGTTTGAATTTAAACCAAATTGTCATTAATAATCATTAGGAAAATTCAACTCTTATTATTCCAGAGAATGGACCCCATGCAATTGCTTCAGAACGAACTGACTCAAGCAAGGCAATCCAATAAGAACTTACACGAACAACTTGTTCAATTAGTGCGAGAAACTCAGCAAATAAAAGCAACATGGATCGAGCCCACGAGAAGTAAACAATTATACCAAAAACTAACTGCGGCCCAGAAGGGATGGGCAGAAGAAAAGCAGTTAGTGCAGAGCCTGAAAACACAAATCAAGGGGTTAGAGGTAGCGTTATCCGCCTGTCAGGAGGGAGCAGCGGTAACCTACCCTCTAGTATTCGCCCCAGCTCAATTAGCATATCGTGAAGCGAACCCGACCCCATCCACAACGTCAATCACTGCCGAAACCCCTACTCCAACAATCTCCTCAACATCTAGTCGACGACCTGGTCGCAAGGAGCGAGCTAAGCGCCGAGCCGCTCGACTTTCTAATCAATGCATTTCCTAGATAAATAAACTATCGTTAATTATATTGTTTTTTCAGTATATCTCTCATTGCATTTATGTCCTCGTAAGGTTTTAAAATAACAGTGTGAAGGTTTTTTTTTTTTTTGTTTTTTTCCTCAAACTAACGTCAGTAAAACAGCTAGATCGACGCATAAGGACCAAATAATGTTAAAGCGAGCACAGGTCTTCTACCGACAGCTCGTGAACCCGAGGATTGTCCGAGCAACTATAGTATTAGCTAATGATACTCAATTTTTGCGGGCAGTCCACCACTTGAACACATTACCAACGTTGCCTAGCAACGGGTGCCAAGTGGCCGTTAGCATTTTTTGTATGGCGTTACGGGGCAACCATGGAATAATTTAAAACAGATGACGAAACCCTGTAACCCACCAATAGGGACTGTCCAAAAATTTAAATATAGATACGGATGACTAAATACACTCTTCTTCATAGAATACCCTTAGCCTAAAATATACGGAGGAGTTATGCTGTTGTGGTCTCGTCCCCAAGACGACAAATAATTAATAAATCATGTTAGAAATACTAATATAAACGTTTTTTGATTTCGGCAACCATATAGGCGGTACCCGAATTTGCATTGATTCCATAACATATGCACGATTTACCACGATAGGCAGAAAGTGAAATTTTTCCAACATTAATGATGCATGATCCGATCAAGGACGCCTTACCTGTAGTGGCACCAAGGGGTGGGAATGAAGTAAGGTCGTCAACCGGCAATACGTCGAAACCCAAAATCTCTGAGTAAGGTTGCAGATGCAATAGATATTTGGCCGACATCCCTTCCATTAATTGAGTCGACTATTATCCGATATAAGCCGACTCGACGCTGATAGTTCTAGTAAGCCCGACCATACTCACATTTTTTACGATGATAAGGACAAAAATTACAAAATCTCCTTCAAGGACCCCTCCCCGAGGTGTTTGTACTGATTATCATCACCGCACCTCTCAGTGACTCTCATTTTTAACTTCCTTTTCTTTCCTCCAGGATGAATGCGAACAATCAGGACAAGTCCAGCGATCTTCCCAGGATACCCCGTCTTCCTCCTTCCATCATAGCGATTCGTCATCAATACGAGGAGCTAAAGCAGGCGCATGGTGAGCTTAAAGCAAAGTATGAACGCGTAAAAGGTACCTGGGCCCCGCCCGATACCATCAAAGTACTACGGCGGAAGATAGAACGACTCACTCGGGCGCGAGATGAGTTGATCTCGGAATCCCGTGCTCAACGGTTACTCATCAAGGAACAGTCGACCGCATTGCGACTTGCGTTTACGGACGTGGAGCTCCAGGCTCACGTCCCGGGGAGCGTCAGGGCCAGTCAACTGGGCATAATTCCGGCTCATCATCTCCCTGTGGCTGACGTTCACTCGTTACCTCCTGTCTCTAATTCGATAGCTCCTGAAATCCGAACTCTTCCGGAAATGCCAGTTCTTTCCCAACAACCAACCGAGGTCAGGGAGGCCCCTGGACCCACTGCCACTCGCAGGCGACCGAATCGAAATCGGCGTCGCCGCGATCGTCGACGTCGAGAGGAAGAACTCGCTAGAGGAATAGGAGACACCACCATCTTTTGTCAAGCCGAAGATTTACCACCTCCCTATGAGGAATTCGAACTCCCGGAACTCGATCCGGACATATGTTATGCCCCGAGCGTCGTTTTCCAATCACCTGCCCCGTCCATCCACATAAATCTGGTGGACGAAGATCCGAGTCCCTTCCCAGTTTCTCAAATCCTCGATAGACTAGGGCTCGGAACAGAGGACGTAGCCATCCTCACGGGCGAGATGCCTCATAATATCCCTTCGCAAGAAATAGCGGGTCCCTCGACCCGGAGAGAGGACATCTGCCGTCAGGCCAGTCCCCCGCCTTATAGACCGGCGAAGAGGAAGTATCTTCCCACAGATATCGACGAGGAAGACTGACGAGAAGACGAAACTAACCCTGAGGGAATGGAGAAATTCGTGTGGATTCCTTTTCGTTTTCCATAATTTACTATTAATTGTGAATCCTTTCTTTCCATCTCGTTAATTTATATTTCCATAATACAATGTTTTCTTTTCGTTTTGCTTTCATATTAAAATAAATCAAATGAATTGGTCCACGAGAGAGGGGGTGGAGATGAAAAGTACAACACTCGGTGAATCGATGCGAACTCTGGATAATACCTATGAATTTCTCTCCGGGGTTAAAGTAGGGTGAACCAATGGGTAATAGCATAAGTCCTTCTAGCGGCAGCTAACAACTCGGGAAAGACGAAGGTCCTTCGGGGAGTAGTGCTAGCAATAGCGCTCACCTGCTCGAATGGCGTTCGGTCATTGTGTACAGCACCAACGTGATTTCGGTCACGGGTACATAATGATTACTAAAGTTGTGCGGCGCAGTAGGTGATTCTCCCTAGCCATTAATAGTCAAGGTCCCATCAGTACGACGAGCACATTTTTGAAATTTAATAACTCCTGTGCGTCCAGCATTACTTTTATTTTTATTAAATTCAGGCTATCGAGGAAAAACTGTCACTCGGAAACCCATTGAGAAAACAAGACGAAGCTCAAAGAAAATCAATGTTTTATTATTCAATCTAATTGTATAATTGTGTTTACCACTATTAATTTTGACTATTTTGTATTTTTAATTTTATACTAATTTATTGAATATTTTTTTTATTATATAACCCCATCACCGAAGGAGATTCCGGTCAAAGGAGAAATGGCTGCATAAGTCTTCAATAAACCGATGCCGGTTGTCCAAGAAGGAAAGAAACAATAATTAACTTGTTCCTGAAGAAAATCATTTTACTTTAATTATATTATTCTTAATTGATATTTAATAAGTCTATTATTATCTATAAATAAAATTTAATTATATTTCTACTAGTTGTTGAAAAATTGTGAAAAATATTTGCTTTTAATAAGTATTAAAGGTTGACTTAACCTAAAGAATTTTACCGAAATTAAAAAGAGAAAAATAATATAATATTTATTTAAATTTTCCGAACTTACTCGCGTCAAATGATATTAAATTCCATAAATCCGATAAATGCGAAAAGTTCCATTTGTAAAAAAATTCTGCAAAATTTCCTATGAGAAAAAATAAAAATCGATTAAAATATATAGGAAATAGGAAAAATAAATTAGCTCACCCTGAGTAGTGGTGTAGAAGTAGAAAATTCCGTTTCTATTTTTAGAAAAGAATTTCTAACTTAAATCAATAAAATTCAAAACCTTGAATTTGAGGTCTTTAAGAGACAAGGTCGCGAATTTAATATTTTTGACAACATTTTTTATGGGAACAACATGATTAGGACTCCTTACATACGTTATTTGACTCCAAAATTTGGAAAATCCATAAAATAAATCAAATTCCATAAAAATTAAATGAAACTATCACTATTCCACAAAAAACAAAGAAGGAGAACCAGCAACTGAAATTGAAAGAGACAATTCGAAATGAGATTGGCCACCACCCGTTCACCGCTACTACCCTTAACATCGATCGAACATATATTCCATCATGCTCAAGCCAATCCATCAACATAGTCGACAATATCGCCAAAACCAAATCTAACATGAATCGTCTCAGCAAAGCCGAGAGAGAGAGAGACGCCGAAGATTAAAGACAGTCAGGCTAATGGGACAAATAAAGAAATCCACGTCACATATCCCAGATCAAGATTGATCCGTTAACTCATTTTTGTCTATTTAATAAATGATTTGTATCGTTATTTTGGAAGTCGTTTTGGAACTAATTCAAATAATTTAATAAGCAATATTCGTGAAATAATCGATATTATTTAAATTAATTGATAACAATAAGGGGACTCGAAATCAAGTGAGCATGAATACCTTCTATGGTAGCTCGTGAACCCAAAGGTTTTCTAGGGTATTAGCAGTAATGGTAGTATGGCTCACCTTTTACTAGAAACCGCTCATTGAAATACATTTCCAACGTCATTTTTTACGGGTATCCAGTGGTTATATTTCTTGTGCGCGCATCTCTTGGAAATCCCTTGGAAGTGGCTGTGAAAATCTTATATCTTTGACCCATCAGGTGCCCAGTATTATGCTAAAATAGTGCTGGGCACTGATGGGTAATAAAAAATATTATTGAAGCCTAAGGGTTCACTAATCTCCACTCAACACCTGCATAAGAAGTTTAAACGCTAGCCACCCGTCAAAATTTGACGTTGGTACTGTGTGCTAGTGGGTTGAATATTAGCAAAGTGGGAGCCTCTTTTCAAAGACTGCCAATGCCCTAATATTCGGTTGGGTTCATGAGCTGTCATAGAAGACGTAATGATCTGATTTTAATGGTCCGCATTTCAATTGTTTAACTGTTTTAAATTTTCAACTATTAAATCAAAATTAAACACAAATAATATTATTATTAACAATTTGAATTTAATAGAACATTAAAACAAATATCACAATAAAGGTTTTAAGTTGTTAATGTGGGTACTCAAATCCCATTTGAGTTAAGTATGTGGCCCACCATATCAGCCTTATATAGTTTGTATAACCTTTAGCGCTCCTTCCTGCCAGGCCGATTTCGCTGTCGGATTCTCTTCGGCACTTCTTCTGGCTGGCGCGAGGTTCCGGGAGTGAGTATTTTCACTCCAATGTTCTTTCCGACGACATTGCGAATAATTATCGCCTCTTGCTCGGCAGATAGTTGACTCCCGCGTTGTACGAGTCCAGCTCGGATCTCGTCTTTTAATTTGAGCTCCACAATTTCCATGTCTCGTGTTTGAATTTTTTGTTCGGTTTGTTTTAATGCCTTGTTTATATATGATAATTTTGTTTTTAGAGCTTCAATCTCAGATCTCAATTTTGTCACCTCCTCGGATCGGAGCCATGCTTGCTTGATGCGCCTACATCTGCGCACTAGAGCCTCAGCTCCTCGACTACGGGCCATCGCTTCTCGATGATTGTGCGCGATGTCTTTTCGAAATCGTTCAATCATTTGTCTATTTGATTCCACTGAAATAAATAATGAATTGGTAGTGCCTATCTCTATTAATGCTTGGTTAAGCAAGATAAATTTTCTAAATTGATTTATGAAATACGATTAACACATTATTTTTAGAGATCTTATTATACCGTCTGGATGAGGGGAGGAACGAGGACGTCTACACTTTTTCCGCTTCACATTTCTAGGAAGGTCTCTACAATAGTGCTCGCATACACGACTCATGGCCAATGCAGTATGAACAACGTTGGGGACACCCCGGGTTACCTCTTATTTTCAACAGAATCCATCATTCTGATGATAAAACAACAGCAACAACAATATTAGTGACAATGACAATTATAATTGTAATATTAATACCAATAAGAATAATAATTATAAAATAATAATAATAATAATTATAAAAATGATTACTAAAGTTAATAATAATAATGAAAATAATTATAAAATTAATAATAATAATAATAATAATATAAAAGTCTGAATGTACTAATTGACGAACTTATACGCTTAGAGCTTACTTTAGGACAATTTCTATCAAGTATTGTCGTTTATAATCGATTTTAAAGCAACAGTTTGTGATATTTTCGAAAAAATCAAAATTACTTTGGTATCTCTTTAACCGTAATTTGAGTAAATAGTAGTTTCATTCGTGCAATCGCCTATCCTAGATTTAATTTTCGGTTTACTTTTAGTTTTGTCATTCATTTGCGTCAATTCCTCTATATGTTCTTCGTATTCTTATTTGTTGTCTTTTATATTTAGACCTTTCCCAGGACCTCAACACTGCTCTTTCGAGGGTTGGGAGATAGGATTTAGGAAGTGAGAATACTGAGCGGTTCCAGCGACGCCTTCACCACGGGTACCCCACTAACCACCGGTTCGATCCGGGGTAACATAAATTCATTTTATTAACTTATATGCATGCAGATTATGGTGTGTTAAAATAAAATTAATTACCATTTTGAAATTTATTCCTCGTGATGGAGGTTCGAGCTGAATAGTTTTTAAATTAGAAATATATTCGTAAAATAGTTTAGCCAAAATTTATTTTCATAAAATAAAAAAAAATTTCACCAGCACAAAAACATTTTTACAATGCATAATAACGTATGATAATAATAAAAAAAATTATTTAAAATAATAGTGAACAAAACAATACCAATAAATTTTTACTTCGTTTGAGTTTTCCAAATAAACTTCTCGTAATGATGAAAAATGTACTGAAAGAATTATACTAGAATAATACTGTAAGAATAGAATTAGAATTAGTAGTAGAATTAGCATTGAAATTTGTCTATCCAGCACTGCCTTATATACCAAGATTTTCTGTGTGTGTGTTTTGATACGGTAAAACAAGGAATTTTCGAGAATATTCTTAAAATACAATTTTTCAATTCCTTTTGGTTTAACGTTAAATTTTTACATTTTTTGGTATAAAAATTTTATTTAATTTTTAATTATTTAATTTTTCTTTCGATTTTACATTTTTTCCTTTTAAATTTAGGTTTCCCGCTCAAAAACACACGGGCACTATCGTGCTGGTTAAACAAATATGGGCTTAATTAGTTTTTGCCCAACAGTAAGGCAGAAAAATTATACTTCATTAAAATTATACTAATACTCAGAAGCACCAAGGATTGAAAAGCTACCTTAGAAGATTTCGTGCTTATATACTATTGGTTGTTTTCTGAGTGTTGAAATTTTAAATGTATAGGTGTTGCCCGTGCAACATCATACAAATTTTTTTACTTACCACAGTACGTACAACCGTTAATGTACCTCGGGCTGAGGTATAGAGGGTCATATTGAGGTGGATATAACGGACACAGCTCCGTTGCAGATGAACTGCGCTTAAACGGATCCGTTTATTGTGTCCATTTACTCTCTTGTAAGATGTATTGGCTGTGGGCCGGAAAATTTTCGACATCATCTTTAGAAAATATATAATAGAACAATATACCTGTTTGAATACATATAATTAAGCATCATTGAAAATAGTTACATTTATAAACATGTTCATTCATAAATAACTCCTCACTTCGTATGACGTGAGTCCTTGCACAAAGTTGATTCTACTGAAAATTTCTCTCACACAAGCTTCCTGTATGACACAAAAGCGCTTCTGTTCAAGAATGATCGTATTTTGCTAACAAAAAACGGTTAGAGTTTTTCACTGGGAAAAAGTGATTAAAATTGTTGGGATTATAATAAAACATGAATAAAAAAAATAATAAAATTTTAAAATAATCAAAATCAATTAAAGTTAATTAAAATTTTGAAAAAAGTAAAAATCAATATTTTTCTAGGGAAAAAGTGGTAACCGGTGCCAAATTTGATTTTGAAGACGAATAAAATACTATTAGATTGAGATGAGGTATATTGAAGGCTCGAGACCCCAAAAACAAATTAATTAATTAAATTATTTACGTACGAACCCATTAATCAAGGGCCGCCGAGCTGAAAGTCAGCTTAATGGGTTTCCCGGAATTAGGAAAATGGGCAATAAATTGTCCGCACAGGAAAAAATTTATTGATAAGATTTATTAACAACATCGAGACCCTCCAGTATTCATGTTAATCCGATAAAACGTTATCAATGTAGTTAATATAAAAATAATTGATAAGGTTGACATTGATAATAATAAATACTGTATTTTTCTACGTATAAGATAAAGAAAATCGTTTCGATTTGAATAGTTTTAGGAACATAGCTCTAAAATATCAAATGAAAATAGTTTATTCAAGTCCTTTTCATAATCAATTGAAAGATAATTCCGAACACTGAGAGATTGGATTTCTTGCTGTTTGGAAGAAATACAATTTAACACATGACAAGAAGCATTAGCACACATAGAATTTGCAATTAATACAATGCAATCAAGTTTAAAAAATAGTTCAGTTGAAGTAGTTTATGGAAGAAAATTGTGCAGAGCGTTTTACAATTGGTTCAGAAACTAACAATAAAGATTATGTTGACGAATAGAGTTGATTTTTATTTATTTTTTCTAGGGTTTTTGTGTGACTCACAAATAAACGCCATCAAGATTATTATTAAGTCTTTACCTTTCTTTTATATCCTAGTCCTTAATCGTCTATTTCTACAATTCCTATATTTATTTGTCATCTTTACCCATTATTTATTAAAGTATCCTTCAAAAATTTGAGCAGCGTTCTGCACTTATTTTTTGGTAAATTTCCTATTTGATTTATTTAATCACTGTATATTTATTTACTCCCTGTATTTCAAATTTGATTCACAGTTCCTTAGCTCCCGGTATACTTCCCATGATTTAAAGTTGTTAAAAGCCTCTGCGGTCACTTTAATACACACTACTCTCATCTGCCACTTTACATCCTTCGACTATTTGAAAATGGTTTCGACTTAACGTTCCTACACTACCCTATCCCTTTCGACTTGATTTTACAATTAATTTTCTGTCAAGATTTAAAATTTTCTATACAATAAAAAAACCTTTTCCCCCTTCAACTGAGTCCAAACTGGCTGAATTTATAGTGCCTACTACGACCGATGTTTCCGTCAGGCGTAGTAGGGTGGAACAATGACGACCTGTGGAACAGGACCTGTGCACGATAGTCAGAACCCGACGCAGTCATCAAGAAATCCAGAATAGTCGAACAGCGCTTCCACCAATTAACTGAACTAGCCAGTAGCGCCACCATTCGCCTCCCAGAAATCCTATTCCAATACTTATTACATATAAATATGATTTTAAAGGAACTTATATACGACACCAAAAGATGCCGCGATCATCCAAAATAAATCAAAAAACCAAAACATTAATTTCGAAAAATATATTCATGCAAGATAGAAATACTTACAATCCACAATTTTGTCAATCAAGCAACCAAATTTGAAAAACTGTCATAAGTTGGCATAAAAATTTTCTAAACAAATGTGTCTACAAATGTTGAAAAATTTTTGTCTAAAAATCTTGTGTTTGAAATTATGAAAATGACTGCTGTATATATAGTGTTGGGCTCAGAGCCAAAATTAAAACAAAATTACAAAAACCAATTTAAACAAAAATGTGAAAATTGTATAAGTTAAAACAAAATAATTAATGTCGTTTGGAAATTGTCAATATGGCTGCTGTAACATAAGCACTCACCGCAAGAAGAAACCAAAAATAAAATAAAACATATTAATTAAAACAAATTAAAAATATAACAAAAATTAAATAAAACAAATAATTAATTAAAATTCGGGAAAATGCCTACAGATGCAAAAAGAAACATATGAAAAATAAAATAAACTGCCAAAACCTTGCAAAATAAGGTTTAGAAAAAACACAGGCAGAAGAGGCGACCAGAAAACAAAATATTGGGGTTTAAAAATAATATTTTAAGAAAACAATAATAAAAATAAAATCCAACAATAAAATATTAATATATCAAAAAATAAAGAAAAATATATAAAAAATTACAAAAATATTTTGAAATTAATAAAATAATTAAAAAACCCTAAAAATGGCGAAAAATCGCCCATTGGTCGCACACAGGCACGAAAATACTATATATACGGCAGTCATTTTCATAATTTCTAACCCAATTTAGACAGAATTTTAACAGACTTACAGACTTACAGAATTTTTAGACATTCTTAGATAAACCGTGAATCACTTGTAGTCAAAATTTTTATGCCAATTTATGCCAATTTTTCAAATCTGGTTGCATGATTGTGGATTGTAAGTATTGTTATTTTTTGTATAAATATATATTTCGAAGTCTTGTTACTTTGATTTTATTCTGGATGGTCGTGGAATCTTTTGGTGCCACCGACAAATCCCCCTAAAATCTTATTTATAATAAGTATTTAAATAGATGGTCCATGGGACGGATCTCGGGCCGGCTAGTGGGTGAAAACCCTTAGTTGAGCTCGTGGGTCATGCCTCGTGGACCCCTCGGCAGTCCGCAGTCGGGTCTGGCGATTATGCACAGGACCGCTACGCAGGGCGCCGTTGTATACTCGGGGCGGCTACTGAAAAGTGGCCGGAACGAGTCGGAATAAAATTCGGGAAGTGCGACTTTAGTTAAGCGGGAATAAAGTTTTGGAGGGAAAATTTAAAACTTTGTCAGAAAATAAATCAGAAAATCAAATAGGAAAGGATAGGATAGGCTAGGAATGTAAATTTGAAAGTATTTTTCCAAAAGTTGAATGATCTATTCTGACAGAAGAGGGAAATGTTTTCTTAAAGTGACCGCAGAGGGTTGTAACTACTTAAAATCATGGGAAATGTACCGGGAGTTAAAGAATTATTAATCAAATTTTAATATAGAGAAAGATAAAGGTAAACTCGGACAAATGTAGTCGATTCCGGGATTAAACAAATGAAATAGGAAATTTACCAAAAAATAAGGGAGGAACGCTGCCCAAATTTTTGAAGGATACATTTATAAATAACGCGTAAAGATGACAAATAAGTATGGAAATTGTAGGAATAGACGAGTAAGGACCAGGATATAGAAAGAGAAAGACGTAAGACCTTCCATCGGCAGTCCAGAACCCGAAAGTGAAAATATCATGAGGAGTAGTTCTAGAAATGGAGCTCACCTGCTCATGAATTTTCAACCTCTATGTACAGTACCAACATGGCAATCACCATGGGTACATAGATGGGACAGAATAATAATCTTGCTGGCGTTTAGGGGCTACATGCACAAAAACCCTAGAAAAAATAAATAAAAATCAACCCCATTCGCCAACAATAGTGTTTTCATGCCTGGGTGCGACCCAATCAGAGAATTTTGAGCCTTTTTCGGCTATTTTTCGGGGGGTTTTATTGCTATTATTTTATTTTAAATATTTTATTTTTCTCCTTAATTTTCTCTATTTTTGGATATTATTTTCTCAATATTTCATAAATTTTTTATTATTTAACCATTCTCTTTGATTATTTCTCTTTTTACCCTTTTATATTAAATTTTGGTCGCCGCTTCCACCTATGTATTTTCTAAACCTTCTTTTGCAAGGTTTTAGTAATTTTAAATGATTTTCAATGATTTTAATTAACATTTGTTTTATTTAATTTTGTTAAGTTTTTATTTTGTTTTATTTTATTTTATGTTTTATTTTATTTTTGGTTTCTGCTTGCGGCGTGTGCTTATGTTACAGCATCCGTATTGATAGCTTCCAAACGACATTAATTATTTTATTTTCATCTACACAATCTTTTCATTTTTGTATAAATTATGGCTTATAGTCCAACAATTATAAGGAATTTTTTAGTTTCGCACCTCTAATTTCTTTATAAGTGAAATAAGGCTGTGCCGAAAATTCGTGAATACAATAAATAAATCTAATTCATAGTCAAATTTTGTAGAAAATATTATAACAATAAAGAATCAAAAAATGAAATATTAAATAATATCAAATTGTTTAATCGTATAAATAACTATAAATCAAGAAAATAGTACTCAGATCTTTCAGTGTCGGTGAGTAGTGGGATGTGTCACATCCAGCACATGTCACATCCAGCACAGTACCCCCCTCCCCCTCCCACCCCTGCTGAGAGAAAAATTTTCTAAGTCCAAAAGTACAAAAACTTTTTAAGACAAAGACAATGACTCATTCAAGGTCATTTAAACAAAGACCATGACTCATTCAAGGTCATTGAGTGACTCATCATATTTTTTCAAGGTCATTTAAACAAAGACCTTGACTCATTCAAGGTCATTGGATGACTCATCATATTTTTTCAAGGTTATTGGATGACTCATCAAATTTTATAATATATATTTTTAATTTTATTTATTTATTTTTATTTATTATACTTTAATTGTTTGTTTTAATCAAGTCAATTATTTTATTATTTTTTTTTAAAATTATATTATTATTAAATTTAATTGTTTGTTTTAATAAAGTCAATTATATTATTTTTTTCATAGAAAATTTATAATGAACGTCGATGTGATAGCCACAAACGGTACGACAGCATTAACATGGGATGATTCCATTTGGATTCTCCATTTATCTTTTATCATCTTCACCATGCAAACAGGTATATTGCTCTGTTATAAATGGATCTCAATTTTTCTATTTTTAAGGGTTTGGTCTCCTCGAAATTGGATGCGCAAGAATATTATTATTATTATTTTTATTATTATTATTTTTATTTTTATTATTATTATTATTATTTTTATTATTATTATTAATATTATTATTATAATTATAATTATTATCATTAATATAATTATTATTATTATTATTTTTATTATAATTATTATGATTATTATTATTATTTTTATTATTATTATTATTATTATTTTTGTTATCATTATTTTTATTTTTATTATTATTATTTTTATTTTTATTTTTATTATTAATATTATTATTATAATTATAATTATTATTATTATCATTAATATAATTATTATTATTATTATTATAATTATTTTTATTATTGTTATTATTATTATTATTATTATTATTATACTTATCGTTTTTACTTTTATTATTTTATTATTATTATTATTATTATTTTTATTATTAATATTTTTATAATTATTTTATTATTTTTATTATTGTTATCGTTATTATTATTTTTATTATCATTATTTTTATTTTTATTATTATTATTATTATTTTATTATTATTATTAATATTATTACTTAATTATAATTATTATTATTATTATTATAATTATTTTTATTATTGTTATTGTTATTATTATTATTATTATTATTATTATACTTATCGTTTTTACTATTATTATTTTTATTATTATTATTATTATTTTTATTATAATTATTATGATTATTATTATTATTTTTATTATTATTATTATTATAAGTTCACGTTTTATTATTATTAATATTATTATTATTATTAATGTATAATAAAAACAAAACAACTACATAAAACTTTTATTATAAGGAAATAATTTTATTATTTTTAATATGATTATTAATATTATTAATTAGCATGATTACTTATTAATATTGTTTAATTATTTTTTTTTATTATTATTATTATAATTGTTATTATTAGTATTATTATTTTTATTATTAATATGATTATTATTATTATTTTTATTATTAATATTGTTATTATTATTTTTATTTTCAATAACCGCGCGCGCGTATACTTATGAAAATCATTGATATATCTCTATGGTTGACTGGTAATTTTTATTGAATTTATACTTGATTTACTGATTAATTTTAATTATTTGAGCAACATGATATATATTTTACAATAATTTAATTTATGTGGGAAACATAGACTTTATTCGATTTTAGTCATTTTTGATGAATTTTTTTTATTTGATAGAATTTTTTGCCACAATCAAATTGTGGTGATTTTCAACGGAAAATGTTGGGTATCGATAACAATTTTGTAATACTAAAGAAAATTTATTTTTAT
>CM039680.1:212251572-212559072 GCA_022537955.1 Schmidtea mediterranea
AAAATAAAATAATAAAATAATTGACTTGATTAAAACAAACAATTAAAGTATAATAAATAAAAATAAATAAAATTAAAAATATATATTATAAAATTTGATGAGTCATCCAATGACCTTGAATGAGTCATGGTCTTTGTTTAAATGACGTTGAATGAGTCATTGTCTTTGTCTTAAATTTTTTTTGTACATTTGGACTTAGAAAAATTTTCTCTCAGCAGGGGGAGGGGGGAGGGAGTACTGTACTGGATGTGACATGTGCTGGATGTGACACATCCCACTACTTCGGTGAATTAGTACTCGTCAAAGAAGATATTAAAAATAAACAAGACAATAGATATTGTGGTCCATTTGAAAAAATAGAAAGGTTCACAAATAAAGTTATTTGTTAAAAGATTTATATGGAGATTTTATGAAAATAAATGTAGAATGACTAAAGCCATTTAACGGTTCGCGTACTTGTGGGGTGTTATGCACCCCAGCTAAAGTTTGACGGTATGGTAAATTCAAACCAAAACACTATACGGCCTGAAATTTTATGACTTTACTTACCTATTCAAAAGTAACATTTATGCTAATTTACACATCTACACCATACACAAAATTGTTTAACACCCATGTTATAGTGTTGTATATCCTGTGGGATGTACAATACCCCACCGAAACTACATATTGTTCAGTCGCATTTTTCGTTTTTATCATTATATTAGATAGCAAAATCGCTGCTATTATATTCCCGTCAACTTTGAAGCAATTAAGCTGTATAAGATAAGAATTTTATTATCAAGTCAGAACGCTCTGAATCCAAACATCTTTGCAAAATGATATAAATAGTCACATGATTATGATAAATTTAACAAATAATGATCACGAACAAGTAGAACATAAGCACACAGATAAGTTTTCGACACCAATTGCAGTTCTTTTTCGTTTTTCTATCTCCTTATCGAACACAATTGTGGTATATTTTCCTAAAAGGCAGTCAACCAATGCAAAGGTTGTGAAATAATTTTCAATTGTCATGTTATAACCTTTCTCTAAATACGAATGAACCAACTCTATCGTAACCTCTTCGCAGAATGATGTATATTTTTCGATCACACCATGGAAAAATGTACATTGATCAATGTAAACAAGGTACAGTAGAGACATTGCATTTTCAGCGTCCGTGAGACAAAAGATTTTGATGCAAAGCTTGCCTGCCGTAAATAGATAAAATAGTCATCAGTGAATGGCATATTCAGCAAGATGCACACACGCATATATATATATATATATATATTTGTGTGTGTGTGTGCGCGCAAATGCCCCAATAATTTATTCTACCATGGTAGTGTGAAAAATCACATTTGTATAGTAAAATAGTGCATTTTGCAGTGAGGTAATTTCCACCCCACAGGGTACAAAACATAGATAAATTCAGAGGGTGCACGAACATTGGAATAGTTGAATTCATTGCCCCTATATGTAAATTATTAAAATTAATGTGTATGACTGCCTGCATGTTTGATTATTTGGATTACCTGGGTGATTGGATTAAGTCATTGCTTATTATTTATCCCAACGAAGCATGTGCTGTAAACACACATGTAATATATATTGTCTGCTTTTCATAAACAAATTTTTCGGGCACATTGTTATTTTAATATTATTAAAGTATCTATATTTGAATTACAGAAGTGAGTCTGAAAGAGAATGAAAAATAATATTAGCCAATTCAAACTAATGTGCGTACCAGAAAGAGTGATCTTAATCCTATCGCAAAGATAAATAATGGTAGATGAAAATAAATCGTATTGAAGATCGTGTTAAATACGAATAAACGTTTCTTGTGTTTGGTTCTGTTGATTTTTGCAAAATCGGAACCTACTTATAATCTAATAAACCCAACGGAACTTCGAACTTTTTTTTCAATGGGTTATTTCTGATTAACAATTGAGATATTAAACTTTAATTTTAATATTTTTTTGGAATTCACCGTACTCATTTCCCGTATTTTCAGGATTTATTGAACTTTTTTCATCGACCTATTCATAATAAGATTGATTCCCCAAGAAACTGAAGAGCATTATTTAATAATCGAAACTTTTTCGAAGAATATAATTACTTTGCAGCAAGGGATTATTTTATTATTATTTGCTAACATAAATAATCTATAAGAACTTCTTTTGATTTTCATCTGTTATTTCTTTTCATTTTCTGACATAAAAAACTTTTTTTGTGATTGAGTCGAAGGTTTTTATATCTTTACTGATTCATAGTCGAAACAATATTTTTTTAATAGATTTAAAACTAAATAAGCTATAAAGATTTAAGATAAAATAGAGCATATTGATTTAAAATAAACTATGTAGTTTAAAATTATATGACCTTAATATATATAAAACCCCTTATAGTCTGTACTTATAGTGACCCTAAAATGACCTTGAACCACTATATTTTTTTAGCTTAATATTTTATCAATGGGGTTGACCTATATATGACGGGCTAACATCCTCCTAAATTTTTATGTCATTTAACAATTAGTGCATATATTAAAATATATAATTAATTCAATTATGACTTTATTTTAGATAAAATTTGCCAAAGTTAAAAAACAAAAAAAAACAATTTATTTACTACATACAAATCCAAACTGATATTTTAGACGCTTCCAAGCTGGGTTACCATGTGACTCCCATACTGGACATATTCCTTTGTAGTGGCATCTTCATGCTCTTGAATAACACTTTTCATAACATGTTCACTCTCGCGCATTTCATGGAGAATGTCATCGAATATCGACTCCTTCTTGAACTCACTGATGAAGGCATTGGCTTTAATCAACTTCTCAAATTGAATTAGAGTTCGCTTGAAAAGCTGAAACAATTAGTCAAGCTTACAAAGAAAAAAAAGAGAAATCCCCACCGTGCTGATACTCGTATGATTTGCAAGCATAAGCCCACTGACTTTGTGAGTTGCGGAAACATAAGGCGATCGCTTAGCAAGAGCTACCATGGGACATGCAGGAGACCAAGGAATATACCTAATCAAATTCTTATCGCGAAGCCGCATGATCGATTTATGTATTTCCGTAGGATCGACATCACCCTGGAGAATGTTTAAAATGGACACATAACAATGGTTGACATCGCTCTTTTCATTCCTATTCAATAGGGTAGAAACCATCATGTTTTTCGGCTGAAGCAGTCGTCGCATTACATCGAACACGGTAGTTTTACGGATATTTGTACTTTGAGACATGTCAGAAGAAAGAGGAGTATAGCCAGTCATTAGAAAATGCAAACGCGGCGTTGGAATCAACGGACAAATAAGGCTAACTAAATCATTGTTCATAGGGCTTGGATACCGCAACGTTGCAGTACTAGTTGCCATAACTTTGGAGACCTATCAATCAAAAATCATGTATGGGTATAATTAATGCAAAATAGAGTGAGATTATCCATTGACAAATCGTTAAGTCATAAATATAAAAATTTGATTAATAGCAACAAAATTTAGAAATTGTTAATTTCTCCTATTTCCAGTTACCTTATTCTTTATAATAGCTTCTATCCAAAAGGTCCCCCTTCAAAATCAAACCTACTGAATGAGCGATTTTGCCAGCCCTGAAGTTGAAAAATCGATATTTCCTTTAATTGACACCAAAGATGTTGTTAATAAACCTATAGTTTGTACCATGTTTTTTATTGATCACTATATTAACTCAATATTGGATAGTAAGGTGTAATTTTGAAAATTTACTTCAATGACAAAAAACAAGTTATAAATTTCAAATCTTTATGAATTAATAATTCTAGTAAAGTGCTAATATTGATGATATAATCGGTGATTTAGATAATAATAACAATGACGTAATTATTGATATTAAAATACTGATTTCGTAAGTACCCATTTAAATAACACTGTGATTGCTAAGCATTGATTTAAACAATAATGATTATGTTAGATAAGCGAATAAAAAAAGCCCTTGCTGCGAACTAATAATTACATTATTGAAAAAATTTTCGATTATTGAATAATCCTCTTCAGTTTCTTGCGGAATTGGTATTTTCAATGAGAAAGTATAAAATACGTTCTGATTTTCCATTAAAATTTACTTTTTTGATTGCTTTAAATTTAAATTTTTTTTAATTAAACATTTACAAATAAGATATTTTACTTTTTTTATTGTCAAATTTAACATTTTTTTAATTTTAAAAACTTTTCAATAACTTTTTTTGTTTTGTAACTGTTTTTCTTTCTTAAAATCACTTTTTCCTACAAATTCTAATATAAAAATAAAGAAATTCTAATATAAAATTCAGAGCAAATTAATAAACAGTTCCTGAGTTTTTCAAAGTCTATGAAAGATGTATAAAAAGCTTTACTCTTAAAAAGCCCCCAAACAACCCTCCGTCGACAACTTCAAGACCAAAATATTATTCCACCGAGTTTCATTTCTGAAAGTTTTCATTTTTGTTAAAAAATTGTTTTAATTTTTAAGTTAAAGTATCAGAATTAACAACATATCAAACTGGCAATTATATAATATACAATTTAAATAATAAGTGTGGTTATATAATCATCTACCTAAGGAATATGGTGATTACATAACCATCGAATGATTTAAAATTTAAATATTTCCTTCTTTTGTAACACTCATTTTTTAATAAAAATATATTTTCATTAAATTATCTATAATAAATTAATTTTTTTTTGTTAAGGTAGTTTTTATAAAATAAATATTAAATTTTGGAGAACTTGAAGTCCCACGGCAAACTTCTTATGTAGTTTAAAGAAGAGGAAAAGCATTCTTTTACACTTGCGATTAATATTGACATCATTCAAACGGTGTAATGCAACCCAATGAAGATCACAGAAATGGTCAATCAAACCAATCTCAATATAGAAATGAATTATGCCAGTTTTATTAAAATTTTTAATTTTATGATCAAAATCGATGTCAGATAATTTTGATTATTACTCTCATCGGACAATAAGTATTAAATAACAAAAAGCAATTAATTATCAAAACAATTAATTTATATATAATCAAGCTTTAATCGATATTTATATTGAATATTTAATAAATAAAATTAACGCAATCAAATACAAAATTAAGAGTATTTCAAGATCACACTAGTTAAGAATTGTTTATAACTTTTCATTTGGATCGATAATATACCATTTAAATTCAATATTACCAGAAAATTCACTTTTCTTTATCGAATGGTGCATGATTTATCCAAGTCAAATATTAAAAACTATTTCAATTTTTACTATAAGGATTATTTAAATAACTAATTTTCATTCAATATAGGAAGGAGTGTATTAAACCTGATACAGATAGCAAATTGATAAATAGCATTTGTTGAGACCAGTGATTGTCAGATGTAGCGCGAAATAAATCCTTCCAGTAGAACGTGTCGCAAGGTGGAAAGGTTTGGTAGACACAGACTTAGACAAGGAAAGATTAGTTTAATGAAACTGCAGAATTAATACATTATTATGGAAAACAAACTAAAAATAATTTCCTTTCCTTGATAAATCGCAGTGCATTTGTGTTAATAGTAAATAAAGGGCTAATTGATTAGATTATCCCCCTAAAACCTTATATGAATTTAAATATTTAATGAAAGAGATCGGAACTTTCAGCGAAAAGACAAAAACATTATGTAATATCAATAAATTACCTTACCAATTGATTAATCTGTGAAAAACTCTGCTGATTTAATTCAGTGCTCTCACCGGCGATTCTGTATAAAGCAGTATTATCTAGAACGACCTGAAGAGTTTAGAAATCTATGATAATTTCCAATCGTTTATAATCTTTCTCACCACACAATCTGCGTGTTCCGTTAATCGGCGCATTGTTAGAATGCTATTATACGGTTGTACAACAACATCGCCCAAGTCACTTAAATTCGGAAATACTGAATATGTTTGCACAATTTTCTTGGGAAATTTATCATATAATCTCTCCAACACATATGATCCCAAACCTGATCCTGTACCACCAGCAATTGAATGGCACATTACAAATCCCTGTATTTGACATAGTTTAAACATAGTTTGTGAAGCATTATGTAAATTTAAAAAAAATTGATAATAGCATGACTTGCGAGTAGAAGTAGGAATCTGGGTGGTCAATTTCGTTTATCACGTCCATGTGCGTGATTGTAGCTTCTTTTTATAATGTTTGGGTGCGCACACAAGCGCAAAACAATGGTAATTTATGACTTTAGAATTAAAATTTAATTATTGTGAAAGTGTAAATATTTAAATTTGTTTATTCGGATCAGTTGTATGATTTTTTAGATTTTTTATTATGAATTTAGATTTTTAGGTTTAATTTGAATTTTTGGTATCGAGGATTTTTGGAACTGGCATTTTAGATTGAATATTTTTGATTTGAACTTTGGATTTTCATACATTTTTGTAGCAAATAAAGAATTTTTGAAATTTACTCTTTCGTTTTATTGTCGATTTATACTAAACGCTATCATTTAAAGTCAAAATTTTGAAATGAGTTCACTAAGCTTCCCAACTTGGAAAAGTTTGTTCAAAATGCTTTACCTCTATCTGGAACATCGACAGATGTTGAGCGTATATTCTCGATAATGAATTGGATTTTGGATGATCTGAAAAGTCGATTGGAAATCGGAACACTTAACGCTCTTCTTACTATTCAGTTTAACTGTGATTTAGATTGTAACCAGTTCTACAGCTTTATCAAGATTAACATTGAGTTCCTTGATAAAATTCATTCTCCAGAAATGTATGAATAATAAAAAGTATTATTGATTTCCCTTATTTATTTTACTTACTTTGATAATTTTTATCATTTAGATATTATCAGTCTTTACATAAAATATCCCAATACAAAAGAAAAAAAGCAGTTGCGTGCATTATGAAATTTATTTTAATTTTGTCTTCCTTTTTACTTTAATTGTTTGTAATCCTTTGTCCACACTTTTTGTATCTTTTTTTACCGACAAGTCCGTGTTCATAACCTCTGCGCAATTTTCCTCAAACTATTACTGTAAAGTAGTGCCGTTGGGTTAAAACTTCACTTATCAATTCAAATATTTTTAATAAAAATAATTCCTTATAAATGTCCCAAAAAATCCGAATTTCAATGGACGTTCAACAGTTTTTATCGTTGCTTAGAGAGCATCCATTAACGACATCCCTTAAGAAAGGGGAGAGAGGGAGTTTTAGCAAAAGGGGAAACTAGAGAGGAAGGTCCAAGTGCTAGGACATCCCCAACAGCATTTGTCGTTTAAATATTATACTCAATGGATTAATGATTTTTTAAAATTTTTTCTATTATCTTGTTTATATACTATATAGCAGGGGTGGGCACAGCTGTGTATTTTGGAAGCAGTATTCATATAAAATCAGTTTATGAAGAGCCCGCATTGATTTTTTTATAAAAATCAAAACAGTGTGCTTGGATTATGGTGCAATTTAAGTATATTGATGAAATAAAGTCAAATACTTTTTCACAATATTTATTTAGCTTAAATACATTATTTATTAAACATTTTCCCATTCCTTATTCTCTTGATTCCGCTCAAGAAATTCTTTTAATGTTTCATCATTACTTTTTAAAGAGAGAGATAATTGTCTTAAATATAATCTATATATTCGTTCCTTTTTGTTCATTACTACCATCATCTACAAAAAGTGACTTTTCATAAATAAGATAAGTCCCCCATATTAAGTATCCTTTGGTTAAATGAGTCCCAACTTGAGCAATAGCAACTTCAAAACATTGTCCAATTTCTATTTTATCAGTTAAATATCCTAACATAAATTGGCAATATTCAAACCATACATCGACACTTCTATAATCTTCAATTGCACGAATGAATAGAGCACGTATAAAATTTTTATCTGAATTAATAGAAATAGATATGCATAGTTTCTCTTGATTCTCTTGCTTCAATCATCTTTCTGAATGTTTTAGTGCATTAATTAACTTCCAATGAGAATCACAATCAAGAGGATTTTTTAAAACATTTTCACTATACATATCAATTTTCGTAATTTCCGCTCAAAAATCTTCTAAATCCGAATCACAACTAGATAAATCATTATCGATCATATCAAACATTTTCAAAATATGTTTTCTTTATAAGACAAATTCGTTGTATATTGTTAGCAATTTAATATATTGAAAATAATTTCAACTAAAAATCCTCCAACCTTGACCAAAATTCAAACCCAATTTTAAATTTACAATTCCACAACACTAACTCAAATAAACAACATTTCAAAAAAAAACTAAATTTTACATAATAAAATGAACTTTTATTTCAAAATTCAACAGACAGATAGTTCTTTTTGTTTGTAAAAATGAAACTGCTCGTAATCAGAGTTGTTCAGTGAATTGTGACACTGAGCTTTGCCCGCTAATTTTCAGAAGTTACACTGATAATTTGTTGATGCTGTTTGAAGTAGTTCCAACAAATGTTCATCTGTTAGAATTGCTCGATTTTTTGATTTAACAAATTTCATAGTGGAGAACAATGATCTTAAACTTTAAATGTTTAAATTACTTTGTTTTTTGATCATGCTGTGAAATTTCTTGATTTGAAAAAATAAAATTAATTTCTTTGTTTCACAAAAAGTTGTAAAATTATGTTTCAACAAATAAAAAGATTTATTCATAAAATTTTCAAATAGCCGCAGTTTGAGCTTGTCTGGTATATATGGTAATGTTTTATGTCTCATATGTTCCCGTTTGAAATTAAATTTAGCCTAAATGCTTATAAATTATTGAAATTTCTATTTCTGGGGGGAGTGCTCGTGCAAATGGACAAGGGGGATCAAAAATTGCTTATTTCTGGTGGACGTTCTTTATTTGTATAAAAAAAAATCTTGGTAACTTCTAGCCAACTAAAATTTTACATAAAAAGTTACCCTTACGATTAGAGTTTCCTTATTTGCTGAAATTTCCCGATCAGATAATTTATACGCCACATAATAAGCGTATAAAACGATTCCTTCCAATAATCTCGCTACTGGGATTGCGTGAACAGGCAATTTGTAGATAAGATAAATTTTTTTTATTAAAGGTAAAAGAGTTTTTTTAACGTTTAGAATTTATTAAAAACATAAACAATTCATTGCACAACAGTTATTATAGTTAATTATTTGGAAAATACCAGAGCATTCAATGCCGTTCACGGGCTTGTTGGATTGGCAGTCAATGATGCATTTAATAAATCTTCCATATACTTTCACTTTTTTTCCTCAGTAAATATCATAAATGATGATCTGATCTGATAAAAGCGTTATCCGAGATTACTAGTGATTTTATTGGTAAAACTATTAATAAACAGCTTTAAATTATCTCGAAAAACATCATTTGATTCATTAGTAGGAATTTAGTGAATTAATTTAAATAATTTTTTGTAGTAAAATATATTGTAATTTGTAAATCGTTAATTCGAAATTGCAAAATTATAATTTTAACCTTTAATATCAATTTATATTTTTAAAAAAAAAATTTCAACCATCATTAATGATTATATTAACTCAAAAATAAGCTCACTTGTAAACTATCACTACTTTCTGCTTCTCTATCCATCATATCAAAAATTTCTTCTTGAATTTTATCAGCCTGTGCATAACCTGATGCCCAATTATTACCAGCTCCTCCACCTTCTTTACAAATATAAACATTTTCATTACTATATAAGTGGTTATATTGAGATTTCATGATATTTTCAATAACTCTGGGTTCCAAATCTATTAATATAGCTCTGGGTATATAGTGTTCATCGTCTGCCTAAAGAAATATAATATCTATATTTTTGTATATATGATTTTTCTAATCTAACTTGGTAGAAAAACACATCTTTTCGATCTACTGTACTAGTTGCAAAATCTTCTAATTTTCCATCAGGACTTATTCCGTGTTCAATGCACAATTGTTTCCAGAATTCCAAACCAACTTTTGCAAATATATATTATTACTTCAATTCTTATTAAAAAATGTTTTACTTTGGTTACCACACTGTCCTAATTGTAAAGTTATTAAATCTCTTGGCATTTGAAAAATAAAATTTTACAGGAATATTATTTAAACAGCAGCAAAGTAAATGAAAAATAGTAAAATAATTATTTTGTAAATATATGATGTTTTAGAATACAGAATGTTTTTAATGAATTGTAAATTTAAAATTGAATTTAAAATATACTTCATATAATGTTATTTTATGAAACTTACCGCTATTACTTATCCTATAATTGACCGAACGATCCATGGGTCCAACGAGCTTCCGATATAAGGCCTGTGCTCGATTTTGATGTTAAGGTCCCATCATTTTTCTATATCCTTCAAATGTTAATCTACACTGTTATATCATTTATAATTATGTCCATTCCCATAGTACTTCTTATCGTTGTTCGTATTAGTGATTTTACTATTGTGGGGGTTCGTGGGTGTTTTGACCTTGACCCCTTACATACAATGCGTTGCTAACTGCCACTGGTAACCAGTTGCTAGGCAACGTTGGTACTGCAACCAATGGTTCTGAGACCGTCAAAGGTGAGCTTTGTTACCAAAACTACTAAGACCCGGTCTACAACTGGTTCAGTGGGCTACCAATAGAAGGTGTATGCCCGTCTTGCTTTTTAGATCCATTACTGTCTTCGCATATTTCCTCATTCGATTTGTAGTTTACTCCAAAAAAATATGGATTGGCAATCACCGGATAACAGAATTAAAATATTAACCAATTTGAAGATAAACATTTATAGTGTTGGGCCAGAACACAAACGGCCTTGAGAATTGTTTAAATGAATCGGTAATACACACGCAAGCACAACATGCAGATTTAAAATCAAACCTATAAAAACATCAACTAACGCTGCCAGAATATGAGAAAGAAAACAATTAAATATAAAATCACAAAACACAAAAATAAATTAAAATAATAACAAAGTGCAACAAGATCCGCACGAAATAAACATAAAAATAACATGAGAACATAAAATTTGACCGAAATTCAGCAATTTATCAAAAAAGAGAAAATCCATGAAAATGGAATAAAAATCAAAGAATTTGAATTAGAAATAATTCAATTAAAAAATTAAAAATAAAATTGTCGAATCAAATTATAAGAATAATAAAATTAAGATTAGAATGTACCAGAAAATCACAAGGTCAAATTTTGTTTTACTACATCAAAATTAACACGCAAGGTTAGGGTCGTACAATAGGTATATATACCGATTCATTTTTACATAAGGAAAATCAGTTTTTAACCTTAACTCAGTTTTTGAAAACTTGAATCGTCCTTAACTCTGAAAGATCATTTTAACCAGTAGAAGTCGGAAATTTAGAAAATGTGAGTGAAGGAATGTTCAAAAACTCTTTTCACGTCGCATCCTTGCAACCTCGAAGGAGCTCTGCTTGGACGTCGGCATGGGGAGAGGGTTATGATGTACAATTGGTGAATTATAACAACTATGATGTATTATATGAAAATAAACATTTTCAAACAGAAATTGAATTCTATCCAAGTCGAAATTTTTCGACCCACAGCCACTCCCGCACCGGAAGATAATAAAATCAACATACAATTCGGGCTGTGTAAGTGCAGCTTATCTGCCAATACCCTGTGCCCGTGAAGGTTCCGGCGTGAATAACGCAGGGCCTAAACTTCAATAATATCCGTCTTAGGGAAAATTTGGGGGAGGAGAAGTAGTCTTTTGGCTGCTCCCCTACCACTCAGTTTCCTATAATTTCGACCAAAAATTCAATTCACATAACGGCTAAAAATCATAAAACATTGAGTAGCTCGGTGAGCACTCTTAAACTTATAATATGAACACAATTATCCTAAGGTCAAACTGAAAGGGAGGAAGTGGGAAAAGAAATCGGAAATCGTTATCATGTCTAACTATCTCTAACTAAAATAAAATTTACGATATCGTGTGAAAAGATTCCCGAGAATTAACTACCCAAATATTTAATCGGCGTAAATTCAAACCGTAACTAAAGATAATGACGAGAGGCTAAAACTATGAATGCAGACGATAAGGGCATAAAACCAATTCACCCCAGTTAGTAAGCTTACCATCAGCTAGTCATACTAAGTAAATGGCTCAATTAATAGCATTATTATCTTATCGATGATAATTTTATTATCATTAGTTAATTAGTACACCTGTAATTCAAAACTTATCCCAAAACTAAACATCAGTCACTGTTCAACGAGCCCACCCAAAAATTTTATAATTAACCTTAGTTAAGTAATAAAAAGTAATAGTATAATACTACTCATTTAAGCCGAGCATAGAAACCACCCACATTAAAGTCAACCCAATTCTATTAATAAATTATAGTGCTCGAGAAAAGTGTAGGAAAACTCACGAACCTGAAGTAATGCATTTAAAGTCAGATTTTCCACCAGCGGAAACGATCAGATTAGTTAAACGGGGTCTAAAATACACTACTAACCGAATAGAAAATATATCACGTCTTGAATTAACATCACAAAATTTCATCTCTGTAGAGACCCGCTAATAAATCGAAAAGGGAAAGAGAAAAGAGAAATAATGAGTGCAACAACCGACACATAATGATTACATTAAAGTTATCGTGGTTAGTCACAAATCACTCATAAATGACATCGCAATGAATGAGAGGATATCGGTGAGTTTTGAGGATCGATGTTCACACATAAAAGAATTATGCAGCCGGGAAGTGAGAAACTGAAAATCTGAAATAGTTTATTTATCGAGAAATAATAAAATTTGTCTACTTAAAGTGCCTCCACATATAATAAAATCCAAATTCCTGCGAATGATCAACAAAACTATCATAGAAACAATCCAAGTAACGAAAACCAATATAATGAAATCCCCTTTAAATGAATAATAGACGTGGCAAGACACAACCTAAATCGATCCCCGATCAATAAGTGGAATCCGGCCAACCATTATAAGACTATGGCACATATCGCTCGAAGACCTGTAGCGGGACAAGGACGAGATATTCTCATGAATGAAAGAAAAAAAAAGCGAAAAGGACCTGATTGAAATAATGAAAATCTAAATAAATACATTCGACGTTGTTATTTTCACCCGAATTCGAGTTTCTTATAAATCTACATGTATGAGTAGAATACAAATCTTCAATTAATAAAACGTTAAAATAGAATTACAATTCACAAGGCTCAAACTACGAACAGTATCACGCGTTCCATTAAGACGGATTGGAAAATTTGCTGAAAGGTAAACTCCGGTTAACCAAGAAGTGCTATTACAGTAATGCACTACCATAGCGAACACCCGCTAATGTCTTCTGTCAAGATCAAACTATGGGTGCCTCGTCTTCCTTCACCACACCTTGATCTATATTTAGATAAAAAATTGAATTTCGAGAGAATCGGAACTAAATGTCAAACACCCGCGAAATATACAGATAAGAGGCCCCTCAGAATAATGAAAACTACATTAACATTACTCTTCACTGAGGAAACTTCAACGACCCGACCACCAATACCCATTTATTAATCATCCACATCAATGACTTCCATAAACGGATGTACGGCTCAGGAACTCCAAACCAAGTAAGATTGGAGGACTAATTTGATTCACCCTTTCCTGGAACCGTATCGCCGAAATATGTGCAAAAACCGCACATATAAACCACACTCGTATACACAAATTTATTTATTTAGTTTTCATGAATTTTTGTATAAAATACTAATAACGTTCATTTTAATAGATTCATGGGTGGACGAATCTCGCGTCACTGTGAGATTCCCATCTCACGCCACCGCTAGATGCAGACAGGCGATGTGGGATGTGGGATTTTCGATTTCCCCAGTAAGAGAGTCGAGATTCGGAGACAAGGAGGAACGGAAGAAGTCAAACTGCCGTATGTAGCAATTAAACGGGAACCAGGACGCAATCCGACTCGCGAACTCCGAAGTCAGGCGGAAGAACTCTTGGCACGCTTAGAAGCCCATCAAAGGAGGACCAACAAGCAAGTAGAAAGAGGTCACCGACAATTAGAACAAATCAATGAAGATATTGCGGCTGGTCTGATTCCGAGCACGGATGGGTATGCCCCTTCTTACGTCATCTCATTTGAGCTCGATGATCCCCGAGTGAATCTAACAGTTCCGCCTATGTCCGTATCCATGCCGAAGAAAGTCCTTCCAAGAGAAATGAGGACAGAAGTGAGAGATCATAGGCCGGAGTGGGAGCATTCCTACGCACGTAGAATTGCGAGACCAAGCTCAAAAAACTATTATTCAAATTCGCGCTACAACTAAATTTTATAAAATAAATCATTCTGAGTTCATTGTTCATGCTTACATCTACCCCTCATTAAATGTTTTCCTCTATCACATAACGATTTAAATAGTCTTAACGCGTCTGAAATACCATATCAATAATAAATTCCAAATAGTCAAAGAAATCTATTAATGACCCATTTTATTGTAGAGATGGATCCTAGTATGATATTAAATACAGCTCTCAAAGGTGCACGAAAGAAGAATACAGATCTCCACAGACAGATGTTACAATTAACCAGAGAAATCCATCAAATAAAATCAATATGGATAGAGCCGGCTAAAGCAAAAATCCTATATCAGCGAGTAACCGCCGCCCAACGCGGGTGGGCCGAAGAGAAGCGATTGACGCCGGCCATGAAGACGCAAATTCGTGGATTGGAGGTGGCGCTAGCGACCTGCCAAGAAGACCAAGCTGCCACCTACCCCCTGGTATTTGCACCGGCCCGGTTGGAGTATCGGGATTCATCAAAGGTGACTACAACCGTGACGAAACCATCTCAGCGCCGTCCGGGAAAGATCCAAAGAACGTAGCGACGAGCGATTAGACTTGCAGAACAAAAGCACTGAGCATGTACTGATAAATAAATATTATAGTTGATTAATCTGAAATGAATTACAGTTAGTTGACCTAAGATTAGCGCAGTAGTATAGATTTATTGAATTAGAATAAACTAAAGTGAAAAGGACCAGATTAAACAAAATCGCACGCGTACCTTCTATTGGTGGTGCGTTGAACCCACTATGGGATCGGGCCTTAGCAGTTCCTATATGGCGCTCACCTTTGGCGATTCTATAACTAGTGGTTGCAATACCAACGTTGCTTGGCAACAGGTAACCACTGGGGGCAAGACAGAAATTTTTATATGTGGTTAGGGTCAATAATTGAATATAAAAACGTATAAAATAACACTTACTTGGCAGTCATCAAGAGGTTAAGCGCAGATTGCATAATTGGAACAGATCTCAAGCCAGAATTATTAAAAGAAATAATAATAAATCTAGGATCCATGGAACTGAGAGATAAAACTGGGAGAATATGTACATTAAAGTCAGAAGTAAAATGCTCTGAGAAAATAGTGGTGCCAGGACGCACACAAATGATCTGCTACGTAAAAGTGAACGAAGAAACCAGAGGTGAAATGATCTTCGAACCCAACCACAAATTTGAGAAAAAGAGAGAATTGCCTCTAGCCAGAGAAATAGTATATGTAAACGACAACAGTGAAATCCCAATCAACATTACCAATTTCGATGAGGAAGACAAAGTAATTTACGAGAATGAAAGATTAAGGAAACTAACCCCAATGATGGACATCGAACTTCCAACAACGAAAACCGAAGGAACTGAAGAGGAAGAATTATGGACAATTGACAGTCAGCTATTAAACGAAACGGAGAAGAACAATTACAAAAGCTGCTAATGGAATTTAAAGATATATTTGCAACGTCCGACTTAGATCTCGGTACAAGCGATGTAACAAAACACACTATACCATTGACAGATGATACCCCAATAATGCTACGACCATATCGATTGGCAGAAGCCCAGAAATCCGTCGCAGAAAAAGAAGTTCAAAAGATGCTAGATGCAGGAGTAATCGAACCAAGTTGCTCACCATGGCAATTCCCAGTAGTCATGGTAAAGAAGAAGGACGGAACACAACGATTCTGCATAGATTACGGACGACTTAACGCAGTAACAAAACGGGATACATACCCGTTACCAGATATAAATGAGATGTTGCAAACGTTACATAGAGCAGCTTATTTTACATCACTAGACTTAAAAAGTGGATATTGGCAAATAAAGGTCAAGGAAGAGGACAGAGAGAAAACTGCCTTTACAATAGGAAAAGATTTATATCAATTTAAGAAAATGCCTTTTGGGTTAACCAACGCACCTGCTTCTTTTCAAAGATGTATGAACTTTGTAACGCACGGCATCAAAAAGTGTACGGTATATATTGATGATTTATTAATTTATTCTAGCACCTTCGAGCAACATTTAAAAGATATACGAAACGTATTCGTTCGACTAAGACAATGGAAGTTAAAACTGAAACCATCAAAATGTGATTGGGTCAAGGAAAAAGTCACTTTCTTAGGACACATTGTGTCGGCAAAAGGCAAAGAACCAAACCCAAGAAACATCGAAAAGATAAAGAATTGTCCAGTACCAAAAGCAGTCACACAAGTGCAAGAATTCTTAGGTCTATGCGGATACTATCGGAAGTTCATAAAGAATTATGCAACCATCGCAAAACCAATACAAGAATTAACAAAGAAAGATACCCATTCGCATGGAAAAAGGAGCAACAAACAGCTTTTGAAACACTCAGAGATAAACTGATATCAGCACGAATACTCGTATACCCAGATTTTAAGAAACCGTTTTTATTAGCAACAGATGCAAGTGGATACGCATCTGGAGCAGTCCTAGGACAATGGGACGATGAGAAAAGGGAACGAGTTATTGGATACTACAGTCGAACATTCAAGAAACATGAAAAGAACTACTCAGTAACCGAAAGAGGCACTAGTTATAATCCAAGTCATTAAACATTTCAAATACATATTATGGGGTCATAGATATACATCACAACAGATCATCAACCATTAGTATGGTTAGGCCAACACAAAGAAGCCTCGAGTAGATTAATGAGATGGGCAATGCCGCTGCAAGAATACTCACCATACATCAAATTTAAGTCAGGAAAAGCTAACGCCAACGCAGACTGCATGTCGAGATTTATGTTCGAAGAGCTGATGGACCAAGATGTAAGACGAATCTGAATGATAATCGCAGAGGACATCGATTTCACGAAATTGAGAAATTAACAGAAAGAAGACGAAGAATTGAAGACAATAATGGAATTCGTGAAAACCAACGACATGAAAATCTTCGATAACAACAATAAATTAAAGGAGCATATGGAAAAACACAGACATCGATACACTATGGAGAAAGGATGGTTATTACTAATGGATAGCGAAAAACGACTCATGTGCTTACCAGAGAGTAGACGAAAAGAAGTGCTAATGCAATATCATGATGGAAAGCTCGGAGGACACATGTCAGCAAAAAAGACGGAAGCAAGATTACGTCAAAAATACTATTGGCCAAATATCGGAGGAGATGTAAAAGAATGGATAAAGAATTGTTTGACATGCGCAACCAGAAAAAGAACAGGAACCAGAACCCATGACGATGATTGCAATGGATGTAGTAGGACCGTTACCAGAAACCAACGACGGAAACATCTATATACTAGTAGTAACAGATTATCTAACAAAATTTCCGGAAGCATTCGCAATACCAGACCAGAAAGCCAGGACAATAGCGAGAATACTGGTAGAGGAAATATGCTGTAGATATGGAACACCCAAACAGATTCTAACAGACCAGGGAACCAACTTCATGAGCGAAATCATAGAGGAAGTAATAAATTACTTCAGAATAGCGAAATTGAGAACTTCGCCATACCATCCACAAACTAACGGACAAACCGAGCGATTCAAAGGTATATTAATAGAAATTATGTCGAACTACGTAAGTAAGCACCAAAAAGACTGAGATAGATACATAAATCTATGCCTTATGACATATAGAATGTCAATACATTCATCAACTAAAATGAGCCCCTTCAAGCTAATGTACCGTAGAGAATGTAACATGCCGATCGACTTAGAATATCAACCGCTGATATCACAATATATGGAGATTGACGATTATGTAACAAGGTTCAAAAAACGAATGCAAGAAATCTGGAAAACGGCAGGTATGAATATTAGATTTAACCAAGAAAGTTACAAAGAGTTGAACGATAAAAAACGAGACGTACGTGAACACAATTTGCAAGTCGGAGATTGGGTAATAATTGCAACACCAGAAATCATTCCATGAGTCACCAGAAAACTACAAAGGAGTGGCAAAGGACCGTATGAGATAATATACGTAAGCGATTTCATTGCGATTACTTTAAATACTCAGGTGTTACACCAAGCCCCATTGAGATAAATTCCGCTATAATTCAAGTTGATACATAAATCAACTTGGCGGAATTTATTTTTTGTGAAAAAATAAATGCATTTCAGCCATTTAAAAAATGGCAGTTAAGTAAGTTATTTTTTATATAGTTATATAACTTAAAGTTAAATTTTAAGAGTTGAATTAGGATTTCATAAGCAAATATGATCATAATTCAAGCTCTTAAATATAACTTTGATCAACTATTTAATATGTATAATATTTAGGAAAATTAGTAACAATAACTAATCTCCAAAAATATGTTTTTTTCGGATATTATTCAAAAAATGTGAGTTAAATTATTTTTGAAGTTATAAAAATAATTATATTTTTTATGCATATTTTGAAAAAAATCATTAATTATGTACACAAAATAATTTGATTTATGATTATTTTTTAAAACTTACTAATATAATTTAAAAATTTATGCTGTTATCGGATTTCAGGTTTTGCTTTTTTTGACAGAAATATCTGAAATATTAAATTAATTTTAGTTTTATTGGTAAATCTTATGAAGATACATCCTCATTTACTCGAAATTTCCTAGCAAAAACCTCAAAATTTAAATTAAAATTTCTTGTGGTGTGAAAAATCCTGCTCTCTGATTATGGCTTATTATTAATTGTTTTTATAATATCCGCTATGACTTTTGATCATTAAAAGTGAATGGTGGTTACGATGCATTGTCAATTGTGCATAGTGTTGCTAAATTACATGGTCGCCATAAATTTATTATACTAATTAGATTGTTATTATTCATCTTTATTGTCGTTATTATTACTGTTATCATACTTATTATTCTTTATATTATTCGTATTAAGGTTGATACTATTATTATTATAATTAATGTTACTATTATTATGATTATTATGATTGTTGCCATTCGTGTTGATAAGTACAATAATAATTTTAGGACTATGGTTATCATTATCACGATTGCTATAATGAAGTATCGTTTTTCAGTACAATTATTAGTATCATTTTACGGTCTAGGGGGTCATTTACTTTATGAATTACTGCTCGTCATCAGTTTTAACCAACAATTACCTACCTACAACATTGAACTCTTATACTAGGTCGTCAGTTAATATATCAATATCTGTGGATTCATGATTTGGTTCATGCCTTTGAGCTTGTCCGAACAATATCGATATCTAGCAAACTTGCAATTAAGAGGATTATTTTTACTTGACTTTTTGGTATCGGGAGTTAAACTGGCACTCTGTGATTCGGTTTGAGTCCCAGTTTTTTCTAGCTGCTCAATTAAATCCCTTGTTCCCGTTGCGATTTGAGTAATGTGTGGTAGAGTTTACCCTTGATAGGTCTGTTGTTACATTCACAACCTATATACCTGCGTTAGCATTATTGGAATTTAAGTTTAGATTTTGTCTTAGCTTTATTTATAAAGTTTCATTAATTTCGAATTTTCCCCTTTTCTTTCCTTGTAGTTTGATCTTACGTATGTCGATGTTAAAAGTTTATGAGTGGTCACTAGACTACTCTATGTAAGAATGTTTAGCCGATGTGATGTTCGAAATTTTTAGTCAAATTTGCGCGAGAATGGTGAAAGGGAGCCAGCCAAAAGATTAGTTCCAGATCTTATCACCCCTCTACAGGATATGATGATTTGACGTTCGAGTCTGTCGTTACGTACGACTGGACCTTCACGGGTACAAGCAATGGGCGGAGAAACCACACTTACACAGTACGGTAGTATTGTAATATTTTACTGCCTTGCAATCTGTTTGACTGTGGGCCAGGAAATTTTCGACTTAAAGGATTTAATCAGACAATACACATAATTTGTGACTAATTCATAAAATCGTTCACGTTTGGTAGTAGTGGGATACCGGCCCTCTAGCTTAGAGGCCATCTAGCTCACATACCCCCCGGAAAAAATATTTTTTCACTAAGTTTAAAAGTACAAATGTTTTTAGAACAAAGACAATGACTCATTCAAGGTCATTGAAACAAAGACCATGACTCATTCAAGGTCATTGGGTGACTCATCATATTTTTTAAAGGTCATTTAAACAAAGACCGTGACTCATCAAAATTTCTCAAGGTCAATGGATGAGCCATCAAAATCTTTCAAGGTCATTCAAAGTTAGGTCAAGGTCAATGGATGAGTCATCAAATTTTTTAAGGTCATTCAAAAGTAGGTCAAGGTCATTGGATGAGTCATCAGAATTTTTCAAGGTCATTCAAAAGTAGGTCAAGGTCAATGGATGAGTCATCAAATTTTTTCAAGGTCATTCAAATTTTCTCAAGGTCATATTATTTTTAAACATTTTTTATTTTAATTTACTACTTATTTTTGATAAGTAGTATATATTTTGTAAATTATTTTATTATTATTAATATTATTATTATTAACATTATTATTATTATTTTTATTATTATTATTATTATTATTATTATTATTATTATTATTATTATTATTATTATTATTAATACTTATAAAAACTTATAAAAAAAAGTGGTTGTCATATCAGCTTGCGTACAGTTTAAACAAACCAATACGGAAAAGATTTCCAACAAGAGCTTATAATACATTCGGTATTAATGATTTATGGCAAATGGATTTGATGGAGATGATACCGTATTCGAAGATTAACAAGGGTTATAAATATATTTTAACGTGTATTGATGTTTTCAGTCGTTTTTCTCGCGGTGTACCAACAAAGACAAAATCTGCAGAGAAAATATCTAAAGCAATTAACTCAATGTTTAAAAATGACCATCTAGACAATTGGCAAACCGATTTAGGTATTATTATTATTATTATTATTATTATTATTATTATTATTATTATTATTATTATTATTATTATTATTATTATTATTATTATTATTATTATTATTATTATTATTATTATTATTATTATTATTGTTTTAGGCAAGGAGTTTTACAATAGTAAAGTTAAGCAAATCCTGGATCGTCTAAAAATAAATCATTATTCTGTACATTCTCAATACAAAGCCGCTCATGTTGAAAGATTTAAACGGACATTGAGGGATAGATTGAAGAAATATTTCGTGCATCAAGGTAATAAAATATGGATAAATGTATTACCGATAATACTTGTTAGTTATAATAATTCATCACATCGAGGTCTGAATGGCTTGAGACCCGTAGATATCAGTTCAAAAACACGAGTACAGTCTAAAAACGTTCCTATTACAAAACCAAAATATAAAGTTGGTGATCACGTTAGAATTAGTAAAATATCTGCTTCACCTTTCATCAAAAATTTCGATAGTAATTGGAGTGATGAGGTATTTCAAATTACTAAAATTAATACTAAACAGAGTCCTGTAATGTATGTTATTAAAGATAGTGATAACAATTTAATACAAAGGAAATTCTATGAACAGGAATTACAAGTTATTTCTAAACCTACAGTGTTCAGAATTCAGAAAATATTGAAAACTAAAATGGTGGGTAAGGATAAACAATACTATGTCAAATGGCATGGATATCAAAAACCCTCATGGATATCATCAAAAGACCTAGTAAAATGAGTTTCTATACAATTTTAGCGAGCAATAGTTGCCCACTAATCCATCCGGAAAATCAAGCAAGTAAATTTATGGTTGATCTTCAAAATCCCATTTATTTACATGGAAATTGGGAAGTTGCTTTGCAAGACTTTACATTTGTTTACAATACATTCCCATTTTATAGTCATTGTAAAATCGGATTCAAGAAGCGTGTTCCCAAAACATGTAGTGGTATTTTCTCAATCAATAATTTTGAACGATATTGTCATATTCCAAATCAGATTTTAGATGAAAATAGTGGCATGTTTTTCAAAGAGGGATTGAATGTTAGTTGTGATTTTAGCCCATTTACAATAAAGTTTGAAAGTATTGAGGATGCCAAGCGAATGGGTTGTGATAAGCTTAGCATTGTTGTTCCTGGAACTGAATACCTAATACGATTCAAAACATTTGATGAGAAAAGTGTAACGATCGAAAACATCAAAATATCTGTATCATATATTAATGAGGTGGAAGATACATTTACATTTACTAATGAATTATATATTGAAACACTTGAAGAGTTACATAAATATATTTCATTAAATTGTTTACATATATTTAAAACTATTGAATTTCTTAAAGATGGAATATGCAAATTCAGTCTGAATAATAACATTTGTGAAATTACATTTGATAAGAATTTGGCTAATACATTGGGATTAGATAAGCAAACATATAGGACAAGTGCTTTTGGTGTACGCAAACCAAAAATAATAAAACTTCATAGGCAAATGTTCATATATACTAACATCATCGATCCTATAATTGTTGGTGATTCTTTGGTTCCTCTTTTGAAATCTGTTTGGGTTGATAAACATGACCAGGATGAAGTTGTCAATATAAATATCGATAATCCCATGTACTTACCGGTATCAACATCATAAACAATGTAGAAATAAATATTCGTGATGATAGCGGTAAATTTATTGAATTTAGTAAAGATACAAAAACTCATTTGACATTACATTTTCGTAAATTAGATGGCCAATAACGATAATATTAGTATGTATAGTGGTAGCCAAAGTGGAGGCGAATTACCATATTTTATTGGTAAACAGTATGGATCAGGATGGTTGAGAACAATTGGTAGATTTGCACTTCCGATTCTTAAACGCATTGGTAGTTTTGCTATGAAAACTGCTAAAGATGTGATAAACATGTCTAAAAATCTCTCACTTATATGTGTGCATTGCTTAAATGTGATTGGCTAAATCCTGAAAATATTATTTTCTTTATAAACATTGACAATTTTTAAAGTTGTCACAATTAATTCGAAAATTTATCAATTTTCAAATATTCACTCGCGCGATTTCAAAAATTTTAAAATGGAGAATTCAAGAATTTTACGACAATTGTTGGCCGATGAAAATGGTAAATTATTTTTTAATTTATTTTCTTTTATTATTCTATTTTTCTAGATTGGTTTAATATAACCGAACTTCAAAATCAGATTGATGGAGTTAACAAATTTGTTCCTGGTAATTTTTAATTTTATTATTTTTTATTTTAATATAATTTTAGAAAATGTTTCAAATGAGGAAATTATTTTAATAGAAGATAGCGATGATTCTGATATCGGTAAATTTATTTATTAAATTATTATTATTATTAATGGTTTTCAGAAATTATTAGTGAAGATATCAATGAAAATATTCATTCAGCAGCGTCAGTAGATTTGGACCAAATATTTATTTTTAATGCCCCTGTTTCTGGGGAAGACCACAAATATGTCCCCGTTTCTGGGGAAGATGAGCTTTCGGTGTATGCCCCCGTTTCTGGGGAAGACCACAATTATGGCCCCGTTTCTATGGATGCCAAGATTTCTATGGATGCTCACGTTTCTGTGGGAGATGAGATTTCGTATAAAAAATGTAAGATTTTTATAATTTTTTTAATATTTTTAATGAGCATTATTATTTTTTAATTTATCCTTATTTTATAAGAGTATTTTAATGAGTATAAGTTAATAATATGTAAAGTATTATAATATAATACTTTAAATATTATTAATTTATAATAAGAATATAAATATATGATTTGAATTATGAATAGAAATATTTGATTTGTAATCAGAATATGTGATTTATAATAGAAATATATGATTTGAAATATGAATAGAAATATTTGATTTGTAATCAGAATATGTGATTTATAATAGAAATATATGATTTATAATACGAATAGAAATATTTGATTTGTAATCAGAATATGTGATTTATAATAGAAATATATGATTTGAAATATGAATAGAAATATTTGATTTGTAATCAGAATATGTGATTTATAATAGAAATATATGATTTATAATACGAATAGAAATATTTGATTTGTAATCAGAATATGTGATTTATAATAGAAATATATGATTTATAATACGAATAGAAATATATGATTTATAATACGAATATTAATTTTTATAAATTATTTTACGATATGTTATTCAAACATGTGATTTGTAATCAGAATATGTGATTTATTTTTATAATAGAAATATCTGATTATAATACGAATATTAATTTTTATAAATTATTTTACGAAATGTTATTCAAACTTGTGATTTATACTAGAAATATCGGATTTATAATACGAATATTAATTTATTAAAATATTTACATAATTATCATCATTTATATATTATTATTTGATTCATATATGATTTAAATAATAATAAACATTTGATAATAATTACATATTTATCAGGTCGATTGTATAAAAACTATTGCCAATCTGGAATTGGTCATAACTCGAAATGCCATACGACTATGGAAAGTTACTACGGTCATAGATTCTATGGCATCGACTTTTTATTTGCCCTAAATGCGATACCGCCCAAGACATTGAATATCTAGAGTTTTATAAGAAACACTCTAGCCATTTAAATCAATTTAAAATTAATAAAAAGGCATTATTTCAAATGATTATTGCGAAAAATGTTAGTAATAATAATAATAACACAAACAATACAAAGATTACTAAAAACATAAACAATAATACAATTGTTACTAAAAATAATAAAAAATCAAAAAGACCTGCTGATAAAATCGTGTCGTGTATCCCTGCTAAAATTAAAAAAATAGAAATCATCATTAGTGATGACGAAACTGAATATAATCAAATAGGGGGTTCTGTAAATATTGAAATAAACTATGAACCTGAAATAGAGGTTGACTTAAGAGGTTCCCGTAAAAATATTCGATTTGATTTAGAAAATCAAAACATTGTTCAAATCGCCCTAACTGATAAACTTGTAAATAAATTACAAATCGAAATAAAGAAAATGGGATCTGTAAAAGTTCAGTTTACAGCTCTCATTCAATTTGAAAAAGATGGGGAAATAAAAGATAATTTCTTTTCAAATAGCGCTTGTGTCTTTTCCGATAGTTTTCTTGCTGATGGTGTGAATCGGTTAAATGAGAAAATCGAAAAATTCACATATTTAGGAAGTAGGTGGCGCGTAGTTAAGATTCGCGAAATCGATTTTATTTTAACCGCGTATTATCCTGTAAGTCGATTAGCCGGACATAGTTTTATCCCTACACCGGAATCTCTAGTAGGTAAAAAGGCTATTGTAAATGTTAAAAACACAGATCATTCGTGTTTTATATATAGTGTTTTATCGATTTTAAAGCGTGATATAGTTTTAAAGAATAGGGAGCGTGTTTCTTCTTACACTACTTTTATGGATGAATTGAATTACGATCCAATTACTGATTGTCCAATGAGACTCTGTAACATACCTAAATTTGAGAGAAATAATAGCGATTTAAATTTGGCCATCAATGTCTTTGAATATAACAACACCCCTTCTAAACAATTGAATGACATTGATTATGTACCTCATCATCCTCACCTTGTCTTAATTCATCGAACAAAGGTTATCGGTGGTAACCCGATTAATCTTTTATTATTACAAGACGGTGATAATTTTCATTATACCGCAATTTTTAATTTAAATAGACTGTTGAATTGTCGTTCGAGTAGTGAATGTAACACCAGAATTCGCGTAAAATGGTGTCCCCATTGTTTAAACGGTTTTTATTATGATAAAACCTTTAAGGCACATGTTGATTTGTGCGCTAAAAATCAAATAGGAACAACCCTATACACGCTCCCTGAAAATAAAAACTTAATATTTAAAAATTATTCCAAAATGATTACCCCACCATTCGTAATTTATGCGGATTTTGAGGCTGTTTTGCCTAAAGATGTAAAACATCATCAAATACACATGCCGATATCAGTAGGCTTATTATTAATAAATAATTACACAAATACTACACAATATTTCAGTTTTATAGGCTTGGAATGTGTATTAGAATTTTTAAAGAAGGTAGAGGAAATTGCTGTCACAATTGTCCTACCATATTATGAAAATCATGGTAAAAAAACGATGAATAATCTTACTTCTAGTGAGGAACAGCAGTTCATCGCATGTAGAACTTGCTATCTTTGTAAAAAACTTATTAGAAATAAGGTTAAGGACCATGATCATTTTACAGGTCAGTATCTTGGTTCTGCCTGTCGTAACTGTAATATAAATAAGAAAATAAGCAAACAGTTACCTATCGTCTTTCATAATTTGAGAGGGTATGACCTTCATCATATTTTAAAGTATGGATTGAATGAATTTCCATCTTGGAAATTAAATATCATTCCTACAACAACTGAGAAATTCATATCTTTGATTGTAAATATTAAGAAATTGGCTGTTAGATTTATAGATAGTATGCAATTTGTAAATTGCTCTTTAGCCAAGGCTGTAAAAACTCTTACTGATCTACCTCTAACTTGTTCTGCTTTTGATGGTCTTATAGTTAAGGCAAAGGGTATCTTTCCTTATGATTTTACAGTATCACTAGAGGTCCTTGAATCGACTTATGAACTACCTCCAAAATGGGATTCTGTATCTGATGATGAATATGCTACCGCCCAACTAATTTGGACACAGCAAAATTGCACTACAATGTTAGACTATATGTTAACTTACCTAAAATTAGACGTATTCCTCCTTGCAGACTATTTTCAGCAATTTCGCGTAAAGGCTATTGCTTACAATGGTTTAGAACCTCTGAATTTTTATGGAATTCCTGGAATGTCATGGGCGTCCGCTCTCATGACATTAAAGGAACCCATAGAACTTCTGCAGGACATGGAAATGTTTAATTTCTATGAGGGTGGAATACGGGGTGGGTTAACATTTGTTAACAAACATCATGTTGCAAGTTATGAAGATACAGAACTCTTGTATATAGACATTAATAATTTATATGGTTGGCACTTAGCCAAAACCTTCCGTATGGTGATTTTGTTTGGGTGCATCATAATCTGAATGATGTGCTGAGTGAAAGTGTGAATGCGAGTATTGAATTCCTTCCGTATGGTTATACAATGGAAGTTGACATCAATATCCCTGAGCGTGTGCATCAGTATTTGAATGACTTTCAACTTGCCCCGGAAAAAATGTGCCCGCCCAATTCAAAAGTTGAGAAGTTAATGCTCACGCATTACAGTAAGAAGAACCATGTTCTTCACTGGAGACTTCTCAAGCTGTATATAGAATTGGGTGCAGAAGTTGAGTGTATTCATAGGGCAATTAAATTTAAACAAGCACCTATTTTTAAAGAATATATACAAAGAAATACAGATTTACGCTCAAACTCCAAGTGTGAGCTTCATAGAGATTTGTATAAATTATTTAATAACAGTTTATATGGTAAATCCGTTGAGAATTTGAAAAAATGGATGAATTTGAGGCTATGCAATTCAGCTGAAAAGATGATTGTATATGCTTCAAAACCGACTTTCAAAAAGTCCATTAAAATAGTGGATGATTTGATTGCTGCTCATCTGAACAAAGATTCTATATGTTTAGACAGGCCTAGCTACATTGGCCAATCAGTACTAGACCTGTCTAAGCTGCGGATGTACCAATTACAATATAATGAATTGGCAAAATATAGATCAGAATTTAACTGTGATATTAATATCGTTGCCGGCGACACTGATTCGTTTTTTCTTGAGGTTAAGCACTGTAAGCTTGACATTCTTTTGCCGGCAATGATAAGAGACAGCCTTTTAGATACATCGAATTACGACTAGGCACCTCCCTTATACTCGAGGAAATTAGATTCCGTTATGGAAAATTTAAAGATGAAAGTAAAGGTCTCGGGTATAAGTAGTGGGTTTTCTTAAGACCCAAGTGCTATAGTTTATTAGGCAAATCTGATACAATGAGGGCTAAGGGGGTGAAGTTGTTGGGTACTGACATCAAACATCAGTCTTATTTGGATTGCTACAATAAAAACGTAGTTTTCACAGTACCTCAAAGTAGGATAGGGACGCGGAACCATCAGCTGTACACATTTAGAAACAGTAAAATCGCTTTGAGTAATAACGATGATAAGCGATTATGGGTGTGGGAAAAATACCAGTATCGCATTTTGGCATTATTTTGGGGTTGGTGCAATAGATAGTGACCAAGTTAATTTCTTGGAGCCGCTTTTCGATGGTTCGAGCCCCAGTTTTGATGACTCTACCGAAACCAGCGATAATGGACAGCTTTTCGATGGTTTTAACGAAGATAACATTGATATTGATGACGTGTTGTTGTCAGAATAATAAATGTTTTTAAAACTGTTTTTGTTAATTTGGAAACTTATTTATTTAGAAAACTTGTAATAGTTTTCATTTTTATTATGAAATTTAGATATAATTTTTTAAAATTTAAATTTTTTATAATTTACATTTTTATAATATATTATTATTATTTCATGCAAAAGCCGCAGCGTGACGAAACGCAAAATAACACTTTATAGATGATTTACATTTAAAAAACAATATATATATTTTAATGTATTTATAATTAATTCATTGTTTTTTATGTAGTTGTTTTTGTTTTATGTTTTTGTTTTTATGTAGTTGTTTTTTATATAGATGTTTATTATATATATTAATATTATTATTATTATAATTAATAAAAAGTAATAATAATATTAATAATAAAAGTTTTTATAAGTATTTAGAAGTATTAATATTAATAAAAGTTTTTAAAAGTATTAATAATAATAATAAAATTTTTATAAGTAATAAGTATATTAATAATATTAATAATAATTAAAGTTTTTATAAGTATTAATAAAATTTTTTATAAGTAATAAGTATATTAATAATAATAATAATTAAAGTTTTTATAAGTAATAATAAAATTGTTATAAGTATATTAATAATAATAATAATAATTAAAGTTTTATAAGTATTAATAATAATAATAATATTAATAATAATAATATTAATAATAATAATAATAATAATAAAATATATTTACAAAATATATACTACTTATAAAAATAAGTAGTAAATTAAAATTAAAAAATGTTTAAAAATAATATGACATTGAGAAAATTTGAATGACCTTGATCTAATTTTGAATGACCTTGAAAAATTTTGATGACTCATCCATTGACCTTGACCTATTTTTGAATGACCTTGAAACTTTTTGATGACTCATCCAATGACCTTGACCTACTTTTGAATGACCTTGAAATTTTTGATGAGTCATCCAATGACCTTGAATGAGTCATGGTCTTTGTTAAAGTGACCTTGAATGAGTCATTGCCTTTGTTCTAAAAAAATTTTGTACTTTTAAACTTAGAAAAAATTTTTTTGCTGGGGGGGTATGTGAGCTAGATGGCCGGTATCCCACTACTACGTTCATATCATAGCCACAACATCCCAGAGGATAAGCTCAAGTAGAGACTTACTTATAAGTGTACTTGAGTTCGTATCTTAGAAAATTGTCAACTATTGTTGTTCCGAAATAGATCTTCCTAAAAATAATCTCTAATAAAGCGTGCTTCTTGCGTGGAAATAGTGATTAAAAATCTGTAAAAATGAATCGGTATATACCTATTCTGTGACTCTAACCTTGCGTGTTCTTTATGATGTGTTAAAACAAAATTTGACCTTGACTTTTTTTGTAATATCTAATTCTTATTTTATTGTTTTCTCAGATTAAATAGGCGATTTATTTTTATAAATTTTTAATTGAATATTTCTTACTAAAAATATTCTATTTGACTTCATTTTACTCAATAATTTCTTAGTTTTATGAATTGTCCAATTTTTCGGTCAAATTTTCATGTTATCGTGTCAATTTTATGTTAATTTCGTGCGGTTTTTTCTGCGTCTTTGTATGTATTTTAATTTACTTTTATGTTTTTGATTTTGTATTTAATTACATTTTCTCTCATATTTTAGGGTTCTTCATTAATGTTGATACATTCGATTTTTAATCTGCCTTGCTGTGTTTGCATGTTATTTTCGATTCATTTAAACAAAATTCAGTTTTTATGTACAGTCACCTCAAGGGGTTTTCCATTAAATACTTGCATAAGAAAAAGTCATTCACTAGGCATCCGTCACAAGGGTGAGTTACATGATTCCCTCAGTATTGCTCCTATTGTTATTGCCAATGCAACTAACATACAAAAAATATAAAATGGATGTTTTACCATTTTGTATACGTTGCTAAACGACGTGTAATGTACCAGATAGATAGAATACCAGCTAATGGTGATCGCAACTAGTTGCACAGCAAAAGCCCTGGTATACTTACTGGTTCGTGCACTGTCGATAGAAGACCTATGTCGTCTTTCTTACCTAACTCTAGGCAACCATTTTGACTTTGAATATAGATAACAGTTAATCTAATAAAGATAAATTGAACGAATCATCAAAAGTAAATTTAAAATTTAAGTTGAAAATTAAAAATGGCAAATACAAGTTAGGTAAGATCACACCTACGAATATTTTATTTTCAATCGAGCTTTTCAACCAAATTTCTTCAGGATTATGGTTTTTTTTTCGAAGACGGTAATGGATCCTCTTTATTTTTCCGTACTTGCATCGCTTGTTTTGCGATGGCGGGCAGCCTCTTATTTGGGATTAAAACCGATTGTTTCCTTTTTCTGTGGAAACATTTCCATTAAAATAACTTTTGTTACATTTTCTTGGGTAATTTTCTCTTCCACAACTAGTTGTGGTTGTAGGTTTACTGAATTTGCATCTTGAGCACCCGGATCTCTAATTGATCCCGCTAGGCTTGCTCTTTCAGTGCTACATTTGCTTGGTGTAGAATCTTTACTTGTTTCATCTTGAACCAAGTTGCATTCGTCACACGACACTTCATTTTTAATCTCTCAGCTCGTCAGTAAGCCTCATCTTTCTCCTTGGTCAGTCTGTTGATGTCGTTTCTGAAGCGGACAATTTATTTCCCCCTAAACAGTAAAAGAATAAATATTTATCGTCATTATCTTTTGCAGTCTTGATCCTATCAAATTAGTTTTTACTCTATCCATAATTGACCTTTGTTTGTTGATAAAATTTATAGTGATGCGTTATAGCCATGAAGTTAAATATTTTCTTCAGATTCGGGTGTGTTTAGGCATTGTCATGCCTCATACCATTCATCAAGTGCCTTCAACATTCAAGTTCTTAATTAACAAAAACAACTAGTAAAATCGATAATTAGTAAAAGACAATAAAACAGCTATTGTCAGAAGAGTGTCGAATCACATGGTAAGGGTCTCTCACCGCTTGTTCATCCAGAGAAGTAATTCTCGCAGGATCTCAACAGCTCACTCCATGGCCGGTTCCAAAATTGGGGCCCAATATCAATTCCCAATCTTGGTACCATCAGCACGGATCACCACTGTAATCATAAATGCCACTTGTTTTCACATGTATCTGTAATTTTTGCTAACTTGTTCAGATTTTATCGTTTTCTCCTAATTTTTATTAATTTTTTAATGTTTTCTATTAGTATCCCTTTCCTTTTTGATGCTTAATAGTTATTGGGTCATCTTTTCATCAATTTGTTTTTGCTATTACTAGCTTTTATGTGTTTTCGTGTCAAATGAACAATAATGTTTTAAGATATTGTCTAAATTTAAAATATAAAATTAATATTTGAGAAAATCAAAAATTTCCGACTATAAATTAAAATACATAACTTTATTTTAACAGACGTTATTTATCAAATAATGTATATTAAAAATGTAAATATATATAAAAAATTAAATTAAATTTTCTAATATTAATTTGTTTAACTACATTACTGTCTAAAATTCTAACATGATTTTTTTTTAAAAATATTTAAATTTGAGTGACTAAAATTAGTTGTATATAAAGCGATGTCTTTATCAGTAATAACTGAAAAATTATAAACCCTAATACAAATTGTTTTTTTCTTCAAATTTCTTTATTTATTCTTCTTTATATGTTCCAATTATAAACGCTTTGCATTATAAAGTTCACTTTTTACAATTTATTCCCAAACCAATTAAATTTGTTTTAATATTTATTAAACTAAAAACATTTGTAATGCCAAGGGATTTAATAACTTTACAAGTGGGCCAATGTGGTAATCAAAGTATGACTAAAAATATTATATTTTCTTATTTAAAATTAAATTTAATAGTCGGTATTGAGTTTTGGAAACAAATTTGCCGTGAGCACGGAATCACTGCCGAAGGAAAACTTGAAGATTTTGCTACAAGCATTGACGACAGAAAAGATGTATTTTTTTACCAGTCAGATGATGAGTTTTATATTCCACGAACAATTTTATTGGATCTTGAACCGGGAGTTATTAAAAATATTATGAATTCCACGCATAGAAAATTGTTTAATAAAGAAAATGTTTACCAACCCGGAGATGGAGGAGGAGCAGGAAATATGTGGTCATCTGGTTATTGTAAGGGTGAAAAATACGACGAAATTATTTTTGACATCATGGATAGAGAAGCTGAAGGCTGTGACAGTCTGGAGGTTTTTTTCTATTGCTTATTTCTTTCGGAATTATTTTATCGATTTCCTTTAAAAATGTTTTTCGATAAGTTTTAGAACGAATAAGATTAAAAGTCCAGATAGGTTTCAATAAATGAAAAGTGCAAAATTTATATGATCTTATAATTTCTATTTAAAATTTAACTTTTTTCCCATTAAAATTAGAACGTCGCAATTTTAGTTTACCGAAAAATAATTTAATTTCGATTAATTCATTATTTCACTATAATTGAAATTATTAATGATAATTACATACAATGATATTATAACTCTAGGTAAAACAGAGTAATTTCTCCTAAAGTAATAAATTTTAGAGTTCTTATTGGTCAGTTTTTAAAATACGATTTATCCAATCAAAAATAATCTATTATATACAAATAACTTTATAAATAAAATGCAATGAAAATTTATTAAAACAATATTAAAATTGCTATTGTTTTTATAAACTTTCATATTTAATGTTGGAATAGCAAGATAGTATGTTGCGGTACTCTTTTTGTTAAAAGAATAAATATATTATTAAAATCTTTGGCATTACTTTTATTTTTAAACACAAATTTTGAAAAAATTTGTATAATAGGGATTTTTCATGTGCCATTCAATTGCTGGGGGGACCGGCTCTGGAATGGGATCATATATCCTCGAAAATTTGCATGACAGATTTCCGAGAAAAATCGTTCAAACTTATTCTGTCTTTCCTAATGTGACAACTATGAGTGACATTGTTGTGCAACCTTACAACAGTGTATTAACCATAAAAAGGTTAACTGAACATTCTGATATTGTGGTAAGATTTTGATTGACTTCCAGTGAACATTTTTTGATATATCTCCAGGTGGTTATAGATAACGCAGCATTAGAGAGGATTGTAAAGGCCAAGCTTAACATCGATCAGCCAACTATACCTGAAATGAATAAACTTGTAAATGATCATTGAAATTAATTTTCATTAATAATCCATCTTCAGGTTTCCACAGTCATGACTACTAGCACAGCGACATTGAGATATCCTAGCTTTATAAATAATGATTTGGTAAGTCTCATGAGCCCCTTGTGTCCGATGCCTTCATTGCATTTCCTGATGACTGGATACACACCCATCTTATCCGATATCTCTACAAGTTCACGTTCAGGCAAATCTTCAGTTTTTGACGTAATGCGTCAACTTCTTCAACCAAAGAATATGATGGTTTCGACATCGTTTAATAACAAAGGAGATATTAACCACTCCTACGTATCTATGTTGAATATTATCCAAGGAGATGTCGATCCAACAGAAGTCAACAAGTCAATTCATCGTTTGAGAGATAGAAAATTAATTAACTTTATTCCTTGGCAACCGTCCTGTCCGACGGTTGCCCTAGCTAAACGGTCACCTTATATTATGGCTCCAAACCGAGTCAGTGGTCTGGCGATCGCTAATCACACATCAATTTGTAGTGTAATTATTTTTGGGTGCTTTCAATCCTATTTTCAATTATTTTTTAGTTATTTAAACAGTCGCTTGTGCAATGTGAAGCACTATTTTTCAAAAACGCTTATATCCATAACTTTAAAACCCACACATCGAAGAATATGTCAGACATAAAAGATGAAATTATAAAGAGCCAAGAAGTTGTCAAGGAATTAATTGAAGAACATGAAGACGCGACAACCTTAGAATATCTTAATCGCTGCGAAATGAAAAATGTTTCTGTATAAAAAAAATTTGATTTTGAATTTTTTATTATTTGTAACATATCCAGGAAATTATTTGACATAGAAAGGAAGGACACGCGCACATTATATAGATATTATTATTGAATCAGATTTAAAATTTTATTGAATTTTGTTAAGTGGTAATATTTACTATCTAATAATAATATGCTATTTAAATATTAGAGGTGACCAATGTCCTGATGATGAGCTCCTCTGATGTTGCTGTTTAAAACAAAGATAATAAGGCCAAATTTTTAAGTCAAGGTCAATTTAGGATGTCAGTTTTAAAATCTCTAAAGGATTTTGTTTATGGTGTTAAAAACCAAATAATTACACAAAGCCCCCTTTTGGTATTGATGTTAAAATTTGAAAAGTTCAAAGTCATGGTTGGCCCTGTCTTAAAATTTTGAAAATAATATTTTATTCCTCGTCAGGTAATGTAAGTGTTAGACTAGAAGCCACAATTAAAACAAAAAATAAGTTTAAACAGATGCTTGTGCAATGCGAAGCACTATTTTTCGAAACCGCCTATATCCATAACTTTCAAAGCCACACATCGAAGAACATGTCAGACATAAAAGATAAAAAACGTTCTGTTTTACTTGTCTTTTTTCCGTTTGTTTACTTCTTCATTAAACTCTCATATCAAAAACTGAAATTAGCAATTTTGGAAAAAAATATATCATTCGAATTTTGTTTTCAATCCATAATATTCCTCTTTTTCTTTTCCCATTGTTAAACCAACAATACGTTTTTGTAGTGACTTCTGTTTAGAAGAATTGTTTTCCTGAAAAATCTTTTTAAAGTTTTTATATTTTTCGCTCTCTTTTCTACACCACTTTCTTCATTTTCTTTGGTTTAGTTTTTATTATTTCTTGTTTATATTATCTATTTTTTATATTTAAGATTATATTAAAGATTTTTATTTCATAATTGAAAATGTAGGTTCATCTCAAATTTTATTCTCTACGCTGATGAGAAACATATTTAACATCCATTTGGCCATAGACAAACAAAAATTGTAACAAAACATTTACAGGGAATGTCAATAAAAATTACAAATAGTCTAATCTAGTCTCTGGTAAAGAACACCTTTTTTTATTGTTATATTCTAATTAATCTTTCTCTTACAAAATTTTTATTTAATCTAATAGAATTGTTAAGCATTTTCAAAAAAGATTATTCAACAAAATAAAACATTTTCATACTTTTCTGTTTCTACAATTTCATCTAAACTAACAATATCTGATGCATAATCCAGAGTATCATTAAAGCCCTTTGATAATGGCAAAGATTAATTACTATTTTCAGTATTATTTACCGTCAATTTATATTTGTTTTATTGTTATATTCTTTTTAAGTAAAAACGATTTATATTATTTTAACGAATGATAATTGAATATAGCAATAAATTCTATTAGATTAAAAATCATTTCTAAAAAAGATAATTCTCTAAGTATAGTTAGATTAAAAAACTTCTTTTATAAGAATAATAAGTGTCATGAAAAATTGCGTGAATTTAAATTTTTATTTCATAATATTATTTCAAAAACAACAGACGGTACTTCCTTAATGACGAAGTGGGCAGATTTATAAATGCTGACCATCAGCTTTGCCTAGCACATGGCATAAAATTAGCTGTGGTTTTGAAGTAATTGACGGTACAACCATAGAAGTTTCAAATATAATATTGGTCTAATTTACCTTAACATAGATATTGGAATTATTAAAATGACTGTTGAAAACATACGCAGGCGCCGCAAGCAGAAATCTAAAATAAAATTAAAACATTAATTAAAACAAATTAAAATATTACAAAATTAAGTAAAACAAATGCTAATAAATATCTTTAAAAACGTACAGCTACAGACAGAAACATAATGTAAAACATAAAACCATCAAAACCTTGCAAAATAAGGTTTAGAAAATACATAGGTGGACCAAAAACAAAATATTCTTAGACCAAAAACAGAAATGACCAGAAAAAGTAGCGAAGTTTAAAAATGTAAATTTAACAAAATTATTAATATTAAAATTAAGATAAAAATAAGTCGAAAGCGATAATAATATTAAATTTAATTAAAAACAATTAAAAACTCGAAAAATGACAGAAAAAGGCCTAAAATTCGCTGATTGGTCACACCCAAGCATGAAAACAGTATATAAACAACAGTCATTTTCATAATTTTAACACTTTATGCAAAGTTTTTAAAAATTTTCGGAAATTCTTAGCACAGTTTTAATTTTCGTAAGTGGTGTTCTATTTTGATTATAAAAATATTTTGCAATTCATAAGTTTCTAAAGTTTTGATTTTATTCATGGATGGCCGTGATACTTTTTTGTGTTTGTGACAGGTCTCTCTAAATATTTTTATATTTTATCATTTTTTGATCAGTGGAAATGGTATATCGATATTTGATTCTTTCAGTTGAGTTTGAGGGGATGTCGCATAAAAAGAATAAAATCTTTAAAATTTACAAGGGTGACCCATATAGGAAATTGTAAAGTGGAAAATTCGTAAAATTTGTTAATAGATTAAATAAGGTTTTGTTTTCAATTTAATTTAATATCAATTCATTAATTTATCTTCCATTAGAATTATTATAATTATCAAGGTTCTTAGTAACGATATGTCGGCGTAGGAAAAAGAAACATCGGGGGTTTAGATGAGATTAGTAATGGTACCTAAGAAAAAGTCGAACAGTAATACAGAGGTAGCAATGGGAAGCTAAGAGACGTAAGTCCTTCTATCAGCCCTCAGGAACCAGAAAGTGAAAATATCATGGGGAGAAATTCCAGAAATAGAACTTACCTGTTCATGAATTTTCAGCTTCTATATACGGTACCAACATGGGCCTACTCATGGGTATACATAGGGGTAGGATCAAAATTGTGGGACATCTGGGAGAGGAGGTAGACCCTAGGATGAAGGTAATGCAACGGAAGAGAACCAGCCAAATAAATTTAAAATCATTTAAACAAATAAATTCAACCCAGTACACCAACATAATTTTTGGGGACTCAGCCGGGATTTGAGTAAATTCATTGGAAAGATTAAAAACACAGGGACAGAAAATTCTGAAAGCCTTATGTATACACCCGTGAATAAAATAAAGTAATAAAGAAAATTTAATAAATAAATATGTCGAGACGACATTTTAGAAAATTGTAGACAATTAAATATAATTAATAATAATAATAATAATAATAAAAAGTAAACTCTAATAAAAATATATTTTGTAATAATATAATTATTGTAAATGTACGAAAGTATAAAAGCATGGGCATGACGGGTAAGAAAATTGAGAATGATGAAATTAAAGCATGGGATGATGATTGTATATGAACTAAAATAAGTGAAGTGTATAATGTCGGATGATGCACAAATAAGGCATGATAACGTAGAATGATTTGGATCAAATAAAATAGCGACACAAAACATAAACATATAAAACACTACGACAATAACAAGGAAAATTGACAAGATGAAAAACTACAATAGGAATAGCTAGTGAGTAAATAAAAAATTTAATAATAATAACATGGAATTGTGAGGACCCAATAGAACTAACATGGAAAGGAGAAACCATAAAAAGAACATTTGAAGAAAGGATCAAAAGCTTTGGAAAGAACTCGAGAGCAGCAGAATTAGCAAGTCAAGGATATTGCCAAACAAGACGAGGAATAATGTGCGAAGGATGCAAGAATCAACAACCGATACCAGACTAAAACGTTACGAAACTGAAACTTAAAGGAAGATGCATGTACAAAGATGAAAGAGGACCAAAATGCTTATAAGTATCACATTTCAGGCCTGCAAATAGAAGATATATTGGATTAGCCAAAAACAAAAACCATAATGTTATTATCAGGTATAAAAACCAACACGATGAGGAAAATAATCAGTGAAAGATTTACCAAAAACCTAGAATGGTACGACTCAATACAAGCAACAATGCGAACCATTAAACAATACAGAGAAAAACTAAAGGAGGAACTCCAGAAATTCATGATAAAAGAAGCTATACCAGACAAACATAAATGTGTAACATGTTGGCAAAAGCACGTAGAAGTAATGTACACATCGGTCGGATACATTGTCAATTGTGAGGCATGCGGATGTAAAGTAAATTCATGTCCTGTATTTAGAGAACCAACCGGCAGACAGATAAAAGGATTCTGTTTTAATGATCAGTAAGGAGAACCAAACCCATGTACAAAGTATGTAAATAATAAGCAAAGTAGTAGAAATGTAAATAAAGAGGTAGCATTTAACTAGCAAATTTCTGCACCAAAAATCAGAAAATAAAAAAATATGTAAAGGAAGAGTGATTAATGTTGACGTATGATATTTAGAGCTAAATGAACCAAAACAAAATCCAAAACCAATCAACAGGAGAACTTAGAACAGAAAACGAGAACCTTAAAGCGATATAGATAGCCAACAAGAACAAATAAAGGAAGCAAGAAAAGAGGCAGAACAACAGTGACAAAAGACAATACTAGATGTTACTAGATGTCGAAAAAGAGTTAATTAAAGAATCAATAAAGACAAAGAGGATGTGAGACACATTAAGCACAACAAATAACCGAAGAAGAGGATCCAACAAGAACTTTCCGATAAAATTGGGGAAAAGCAAAGGAAGAAATCAACCGATTAAGGAATCAAGGACCAATACCATCAAGGAAAATCAGAGAACCCAAAGATGACAGACAAGAAAGGATGATAATACAGCTAACGAGCAATCAAAGAAATGGAAAGAAAAGCACAGAGCACTGAAAAAAACTACAATGGGAACAGATTGAGAAACTAGACTATGAAATTGTATTTATGCAGACTAGAATAAAGGAAATGCAAATAAAACAAGAAATGACAATTCAACAACGACGAGAGCAACGAACGAAGGCAGAAGCTAAAGAAAGATGGATCAAATGAGAAGAAAAAATGTGGAAAAGACAGTGTAAAGAAGTCAAAAAGGAACTGAGATTATTACCTAAGAAATTACTAAATGGCGAAGACTGGGAACTATGAGAACAGATTGAAGAACAAAAGCAGATAATCGACGAATGCAATAATAAAATCGAAACGTTGGAATTCCGAGAGCAAATTGGACAGAGTTCCTTAAGAAAACTTAGAAAGAATGAAACTAGTCTTAAAAAGTGGATCGAAGGATCATAAAAAACAATCACGATACGCTAGCGGAAGTCCAACAGGACGAGAATGGACAGCGAAGAATAGATTTACACAAAGAAATACAGTTACGACACCAACTCGAAATAAACAAACAACTAAGATGCCAAGTAGAAGCAGAAATAGAAGAGATAAAACAAAGTTACGAGTATTAACAGTTTGATTTCGTAAATTTAATACGTCCATTAAAAACTAAATTATAATAAATTCCAAACTTTATTCAAAATAAACTATAAACAAAACAATATTAAAACAACAAATAAAGTTGTTTTTAATCATAAAGGTTTTTTTAGTATTTCTTTTGAGGATATTTCAGTAAACATGAATTAACAATTGATAGGGAATATTAATACACAAACATTCAATAAATATTTAATATATTTAAATTACAAACATTCCTATATATTAATTTTACAATCAAGCAATTTCATCATTCCATACTTTAACTTTTAACTTTTATCTCTTACACCGAGTAGTCCAGTGGGCACTCATAAAATCTTAAAATCGACATATTTGTTTCCTTAAGATCAAATCAATAAAGGGGTAAGTGGGGAAAGCTTGCGAAATTTTTGCAACGGTCATAAAAGAGATGATGTAAATTAATGACATAAAATGGTTTGTAGATGAAAAATTAATAAGATCAATGACTTAAAATAATAATATAAAACCAGTTATAGCCACTAAAGTAATAATTTAAGGTGAGACCTAACCCTTAAACCAATAACGAAAAATGACCTATAACCTTTAAATTAAGGACATACAATGATTAATCACATGAAATGATTTTTACCCCTAGAACCAACTAAGTACAATAATAGCTCATTAATTAGATACATAAAATGATTTACAGCCATTAAATTCTTAATGAAAAACGAGTGATAGTACTTACATCAATAATGAAAAATGAGAGATAGTTTATAAATCAATAAAGTGAAATAATTCATAACCAATAAGTGAGAAACCACTAACCTATCGGATAGCCGAGATCAGGTTAAGCCTTTTCCGACCCTCCCATATTACGTAGTAGCGGACAACGACATAAACTGTACGGAATAAGCAACCAACCCGTTATACAGGCCATTCGTAAGAATAATTTGTATGTTTCCAATAGTAAAGTGGACCACTCCTTTTAGAAAGGAAAAGTTATGATTTCCATAATAATGATAAAGAGAGCTTACCCTTAGGATACCATCTGCAAGAGTTTCCTAAATGCAAATCAAACGCTGCTACTGACAATAACAATTTTCTCTAGTGACGTATAGCGGGGCCAATAATCCAACTAGAAAATCCACAGAATTTAAATGAACTAGATAGACAGTAAATCATGATTTATTTCTCAAATAATTCTAGCAGAAAACGAAATTTAAAATTGAAATAGAATAATTAAATATTATGAATTTGTGCACAGCAGTGATTCCCAACAAGATATCGTACACTAGAAAAGGAATTGATAGAGAAGAAAATTGGCAGCACACCTCATAGCATGAATCATATGCTACACGCGATAAACCAACGAATACCTTCCATACAAAATGAATTTCCTGAATGGCAGGAAAAGGAAACTAGTAAATGGATAAAATGGAACTGTGAATCTCATAACCCAAATCAAAAAGGGAGTTATTGAAACTAAACGTGTTAAACACAATGTTCGATGGGGACTACTATTCTGAATTATGTAGAAACATTTTTAAAGATTATATTGAATACAAGTATAAATTATTAGAAAACGTAACTTCTAACTTAACTGTAGATCTAGATACCATCCATATTCTAGGGAAGGAGTTATCTACAGTGCGGTGATAAAACGCGGAACTACACACGCAACTGCTACAAACAAGCAGAGAGATTCAGAAAGTAAAGGCAACTTGGATTGAGCAGTCCCAAACATTCCAGCGTCTAAAGGCTGCCCAACAGGGGTGGGCGAAAGGAAGCAGTTGTTTCAGTCCCAACGAGTTTGGAAGTCGCGCTCTCGGCTTGCCAAGAAGGTAATGCGGTCACGTATCCGCTTAACTTCACACCAGGTCAGGTGGCATACCGAGAAGCAACTCAACTTAGCGGATCGGGAGGAGGGGGTGAAATGACATCGCGCCAGGCCCGGAAAAGCGGAACGCGCGAAGTGACGGTCTCAGTGGACGATAGAGAAAACACTGATTAACTGAATTAGTTGAATAAGAAATTTAGAAAATTTGATATTTGTGTTGGGAAAAAACTGATGTTTTAATTTTTTGTTTATTTGGCACGACATCCGATAAAATCCAAATGGACGAAATTCGAATATAGTCTATTTAGTAATAAATAATGAATAAATCCAAAATTTCACTATCTGTAAGATTAAAATTCCACAAAAAGTCTTCTGAAGGAAATCTAAAAAACACTAATCAATAAAATTATAAGGAGAAAATGAATTATATTTACCTCTCACCAGAGTATGCATGTAGAATTGTGAAATTCTGTTCTAAAGATAGAACGGAATTTATTGTTTAAATCAATAAAATTTAAAATTTTGAATTAGGGATTTTAAAGGGAAGGGGGTTCGAAATTAATATTTTGGACAACATATTTGATTGAAACAATATGGTTAGGACCTTTTACATATGTCATTTGATCACAAAAATTACAAAATCAATAAAATAAACAAAATCCATTAAAAGTCGATGAAGCTCAAATGTCTATCACTATTTCGTGACCCAGCATGTTTTTATAATAATATATGTAATTAACTCGAATAGATTCATCAAAATTCATAATCATTAATGTTCCAAATCGATTGTCGTTTTAATTGAAATACATATATAATATATTAGAACCCCAAATCAAGTTAAGACCCTGAATGTAAAAATGTTTCGACGAGACGTAGCCTACTACCACGATAATGCTCTGGAATAAAGTCAGCGAGCCGAGGCAATGATCCGACGATGCCGCAAAATGGAAGAAATGTGGATGCGGTAGGAGCAACCAAATAAGTTAACCCTTCATATTGATCTATTAAAAACACAGCATGCCGAGATGGCCATGGAGCTAGGGAAGATGAAGAAAGAAAACCAACAGTTAAAATTGAAAGAAATAATTTGGAACAAGATAAGTCACCACCCGTCTACCCCAAAAACTATTTATATCGATCAAACATCGACTTCTTCAAACTTCAATCAAACTGTCAATATGGACTACAGTATTATCAAAACCAAAACTAATAAATCTCTTAACAACAAAGCCGAGAGGAAGAGACGCCGGCGATTGAAGACGGCTCAATTAATTGGACAAATGAAGAAGTTCATACCGAACATCTCAGATCGAAATTTACATATTGATCAAATTTTTAAATGGTAATATGGCTCACTTTTTACTACAAACCGCCCATAGGAATACATTTGCAACGTCATTTTTGGTGGGTATTCAATGGTTATATCTCTTGTGCGAGGGTCTGGTGAATATCTCTTGAAAGTGGCCATGAAAATCTTATATAATTTTACCCATCAGATGTCCAGCATTTTTAAAGAAAAAAAAATGTTCCGGATTTTCTATTGATTCATAAAATTTTTCTCTATCGGTTTTACGAAAATATTTACAAATTAGTAAAGTATCAACTTAGAAAAAAACTGATGTAGAATTTAAATTCGCTCATAAGGGACGGGAAACGTAAACCGAGCATAAGCCATATACCAGCAGCTCGTTGAACCCAATGTGAGGCCGGGCTTTAGCAGTTCTGGAAATAGAACTCACCTTTGGCGGTCTTATGACCAGTGGTTGCATTACCAACGTTGCCTAGCAACGGGTTACCATTGGAGTAGCGTATTGGGCACTCATTAAATACAATGTGAACACAAATAGATCATAGGGACAAAGAAAATGAAAATGTAGCGAGGAAAATTGCTAAATCTTTGAAACAGTTAAAATGAAAAGCCATCGGAAAAAGATTAATCCGAACGACCAAAATCATGAAAAGGAATATTTTAAATAATATATAAGAACTAAATAAAATTATTCTGTGTTAAGATAGGAAATATTAGAGGAACGCTGCGCAAATTTTCCGAAATAAGCAAAATATTTATCATAAAACCGTAAGATAAGGGTCAAATTTTACGAATTAATTAAAATACTTTATCGAAATTTGTAAAGTAAAAGTGGAGCGCGGATCAATTGTTTGTATAATATTCTGATAAAACTGAAAAATAAGGGCGCATCCCTACGAAAATTTAATAATAATAATGATAATAGTATGGGCAATGGTAATTATAATAATAATAATAATAATAATAATAATAATAATAATAATAATAATAATAATGATAATAATAATGATAATAATAATAATAATAATAATAATAATAATAATAATAATAATAAATAATAATAATAAATAGTAATATTAATAATAATAATAATAAATATAATGTTAATTGTTGTTTGATAGGGAAGTAGTTTGGTATTCGATCCATGATGAAAAGTATTTAATAATATTTTTATGACTTAGACTTGAAAGCATCATGATTTCATTTTGCAGAAGTCTACTTCATTTGCTTAGGGTTTGTATCTCATCATTATTATACGAGCTGATCTTAATGCAATAAGAATAAGAATGATAATAATAGTAATAACAGTAAAAATTGATAAGAACGATACATATAATAGTGTTGGACCAGAACATGAATAGCCTTGAGAATTGTTTAAATGCATCAGTAATACAGCACAAAAACCCAGCACCAAGATAACTTAAAATACTACATACAACACCAACTAAACATTTTAAAATCTGAGAAAACATAAATAAATATAAAATCAAAAACATAAAAGTAAAATAAAATAAATACAAAATGCATCAAAAATCGCAAGAAATCTACTTAAAAAATAACATAATAACAAGAAAATTTGATCGTAAAATGACCATTTATATAAAAGTAAAAATTAATGAATTAAATGAATAAAAATAAAATATTTTTGGCTGAATAAATTTAATTAAAAATATTAAAAATAAATTACCAATTTAAATTAAGAAATTAACAACAACAACAACAACAACAACAACAACAACAACAACAACAACAACAACAACAACAACAACAACAACAACAACAACAACAACAACAACAACAACAACAACAACAACAACAACAACAACAACAACAACAACAACAACAACAACAACAACAACAACAACAACAACAACAACAACAACAACAACAACAACAACAACAACAACAACAACAACAACAACAACAACAACAACAACAACAACAACAACAACAACAACAACAACAACAACAACAACAACAACAACAACAACAACAACAACAACAACAACAACAACAACAACAACAACAACAACAACAACAACAACAACAACAACAACAACAACAAATCATCATTGCCATTTCCATTATATATTTTTACATATTTTCTTAGTATTACATGATTCTGATTGGTCGAATATAGTATAAATAAGCTTACACTTTCATATATTTTTATAAAATGCCAGAAACTAAATTTTTTATAACTTTGTTGAATGAGCTGGTCTCTAATAATAGAGAAGAAGATGAAATCATTAAAAACATGAAATTTATGGTAAACCGTGCCGAGAAAATCGTTGAAGACATCCCATTCGATTATGAAAAAATTCTCAATTTGCCACCATTGGAGAGAAAGAAGGCATTCCAATCAATATTTAGTTACATGTTCGATGAAAATAATAAATGGATGCGAATAATAGTAGGATTAATGTACATGAAACACATGATATTAAAATCTGGATCCGACTATGAAAATTATTTCCAATGGTCTATTGAGGTATATTACTTTATATTTTTATTAATTTATTATTATTTAGGTGATAGAAACAAAAATTGCTCCGTGGGTAGAATCAAACGGTGGATGGACAGCTATTATTCAAGTTGCCGCAGAAGCCAAACGCTCTGATATTTATATCGAGAATTGCAAATTTTTATTAAAACTATTCACTGGAGTATCTGTTTTATATTTATGTAACAAGGTTTATCATAGATTTTAATAAATATTTCTTTGTTATTTTTATTAATAAAAAACTATATTTTAAAGATTTATTGATTATTACATGTACATTCTTCATCACCACAAGATTCTATCATAATATTTTCTATAACATGATCAATACAATTCTTAAATTCGGTAGGCTCATCTTTAATAATTTCGGTAGCTTCTTCAACATTAATAATTTCTTCAGAATCATTAATAATTTCAGTATCTCCATCATTAACAATTTCATCACTCTGACATCCAGAATCACTCTGACATTCAGATTCGCAATCCGATTCTTTACTCAATGCTTCAACTAGAGTCAACATATCTCTAATTTTTACACCGGTTATTTCTTCAAGTTTATCAAACAAAAAGTTTATTAAATATTCTAAACCAAAATTAATTAATTATTTATATTTTATATTTTACCTTTTTCAGACATCATTTTAACACTATTTTAAAACTAATTATAATTTTGTTTATAGAATAACAAAGAAACATTAATACATTTATTAAACACTAAACACTAAAATAACTGTGAAAGTCTAGCAGTAACAATTTTCCAGATTGGAGAAAGCACATCGTTTTGATCTGCTTTATATCATTGGATTGTTATTGTTATATACCAGTTTTCCTGTTCTTTGAATCCAATTTCTGTAAATGCATCATAATATCTGGTATATTGACTCGTGAAGAACGCATTTTCATTGCATTTTAAATTGGAATTTATCTTTTTGAACGTATTATCAATATCCTTATTATCTAACATTGAGAGAGTGCCAGCGAGAGATTGAAATTGAGTCTTATTGAGTTTGACCGGATTTGCCAATTGCATATTAATAGGCTCCTTTAAAAAATACATTTTATAATTGTGGAACATCTGAACTGGTTGGACGCTTATTTTCTTGGTCATGTTTGATTTATGATCTCTATAAGGTGGTGACGCACTTTTATACCCTAGACAGATACTGATTAACCAATCAGAATCATTTATGATAAGTGCATGATAATTGCATGTTAAGTGCGTGACTGTATGTAAATTAACCAGTTGAGTTTTATGATTTTACACATATCATCTATATAAAATGTATTATTATTTTTATTATTATTACTATTATTATTACTATTATTATTATTATTATTATTATTATTATTTTTATTATTAATATTATTACTATTATTATTATTATTATTATTACTATACTAATAAAATTACTATTATTACTATTATTATTATTACCAAAACTAACAAAAATAAAACTATTACTATTATTATTAATATTATTACCAAAACAATAAAAATAAAACTATTATTACCAACACTAACAAAACAAAAAATAAAATTCAAAACATTTATTTTCGAAAAAGTTGGTATTTCGAAGAATTTCTAACTGATTTTGCCAGGCACCATTCCACATAGCGCTGGTATCGAAAATCGCAGCAGCTACAACCCAGAATACAAGGGTATTCGGGTTCCATCTCCTTTGTTCTTCTGTCAAGCTTAATATCCCATAGAGCTTGATCAATTATGTTAAAAATCCATATGTTGGTGGTTGTATAGACCAAATCTGGAATTACTGATTCAGGCTGGCGTTTGACTATTGCTCTGAGTTGAGAATAGAAGAAGAATAACCTTTCCAGTAATACGGCCTGATATTTATCTGGAAACAAAGATATTAATATTAATAAATAATAAATAATAAATTTACCATAATTTTCGATCTCTTTTTTGCTTAATTTTGTGCTTGAAGTATTTTCCATTTTAAAAATGAAATAAAATGAATAAGCAAGTTGTTTTAATCAATCATTAGCCAATCAGATATCGACCAATCCGATGATTTCATTTTGTATATCACAAACAATATTTTTGTACTCTAGATTTCGCACCCCTAATATAACTATTTTGCCACTAGCAAACACGTTAACACACATTGGGTTGTATTTTAAAAGCCTCAGTGCAGGAAATAATTCTGGTTCGAACATACAAAGACATTTTGTTGACATGTTGTATAGATTGATAGATTGTCCTATATCCATGGTAACTGTAATTGACTGTATTTTAAGATCCTTTATTCTATATTGTAATTTATTGACATCTAAAGGTTTCTTACATCCCATGATTCTGCATTTGCCGGATTTGAAAAATATTATAGGGTATTTTCCACTCCTATCTACAATTTGCTGGGGTTTACCATTTGGAAACGTCATTTTTGATACATCGAAAGTTCCTTTATAATTTATATTTGATAACATAATTAAACAATAAAGAAATATTAAGCTATATATATATGAGTTTTTAGGAAGAGTTCATTAAATCATATAATATAAACAAAAACCTATAATTATATAAATTAATAATGGAATTAAGAAATGATGCGGTATATCAAATCGTTGGCCCAAGTGGTAGTGGTAAAACTATGTTTGTGTGTAAATTACTGAAATCTAATTTATTTCAAACAAAATTCAACAAGATTTATTGGCATAAGGGTGCAGATGAAGAACATGGATTAACTCAAGATAATTTCTGTAAATTGAAAAACATGAAAATAGTAAAGGGTTTCGATAAAAACTGGTCAAGTCGTTTAAGGAAAGGTGATGTCATCATTATTGATGATTTGTATCAGGAAGCTAATAAAGAAAATGATTTTAATAATTTATTCACAAAAATCAGTAGACATGTTGGTGTTACTGTGATCTTTATTACTCAAAATCTATTTCATCAGGGTGGCGCCCATCGAACAAGGAATTTAAATGTTTAATATTTAGTTATTTTCAAGAATCCTAGAGATGCAACAGTTATTGATTTTCTTGCTCGACAGGCATACCCTAATAATCGTAATTTTCTCATCAGTGCATTTCAAGATGCTACAAAATCACCACATGGATATATATTTATTGATTTCACACAACAATGCAATGACGATTTACGGGTAAAAACCGATATTTTCAATAAAGAAGGTGCCATGGTATATAAACAAAGTTGAAAACTTTAACATGTAAAAATGTTTATGAAATCCAGGCTTAAAAATATCCGAAAACTTAGACAAAGTATTAAAAAGACTATAAATAAAGTTCCACCAAAAACCAGTTATACACCATCTAAAAAACTAATAACCGAGAATTACCCTGCAATGAATCTAATTTCGAAAAACATTATTAAAAAGAGTAAAAAAACAGATAAAATTGTAAAAAATCATAGGAGTTTCCCATATTTTAATGCATTGTTAAAGGCTTCGAGTATGAAAAGAATGTCTATTTTACAATCATTTCCAACTTTTGTTGTCGATGATTTACTCAAAATTCTATTAAAAGTAGTCAGAGGTAAAATTAAAATCAGTAATTCTAAAAAACTAGTATTGAATAAACATCGTAAGCCTTTGTTATCACTAGTAAATAATAAAAATCGACAGCAAATGAGAAAAATCATATATAAACAACAAGGTGGTTTTATCGGAGCAATGTTACCATTAGAATTATCATTATTATCACAATAAACGATGGGGCAATCATTACCTAATGTTAAATTTAAATTTAAATCACCTTGTTGTAATGGAGAAGATTTGGACGAACCCAGAAGACGAGGCAGGTTTCGGTGGAGTGGCAAAGTTAAAGAAAAGAGTCCCAAAGTCGAAAAAGGAAACGCAAAAGTGGTTGTCAGATCAGCTTGCGTACAGTTTAAACAAACCGATGCGGAAAAGATTTCCAACGAGAGCTTATAAGACATTCGTTATTAATGATTTATGGCAAATGGATTTGATGGAGATGATACCGTATTCGAAGATTAACAATGGTTATAAATATATTTTAACGTGTATCGATGTTTTCAGTCGTTTTGCCCGCGGTCTACCAACAAAGACAAAATCTGCAGAGGAAATATCTAAAGCAATTAACTCAATGTTTAAAAATGGGCATCCAGATAATTTGCAAACCGATTTAGGTATTATTATTATTATTACTATTATTATTATTATTATTATAGTAAAGTTAAGCAAATCATGGATCGTCTCAAAATAAATCATTATTCTGTACATTCTCAATACAAAGCCGCTCATGTTGAAAGATTTAACCGGACATTGAGGGATAGATTGAAGAAATATTTCGTGCATCAAGGTAATAAAATATGGATAAATGTATTACCGAAAATACTTGTTAGTTATAATAATTCATCACATCGAGGTCTGAATGGCTTGAGACCCGTAGATATCAGTTCAAAAACACGAGTACAGTCTAAAAAAGTTCCTATTACAAAACCAAAATATAAAGTTGGTGATCACATTAGAATTAGTAAAATATCTGCTTCACCTTTCATCAAAAATTTCGATAGTAATTGGAGTGATGAGGTATTTTAAATTACTAAAATTAATACTAAACAGAGTCCTGTAATGTATGTTATTAAAGATAGTGATAACAATTTAATACAAGGCAAATTCTATGAACAGGAATTACAAGTTATTTCCAAACCTACAGTGTTCAGAATTCAGAAAATATTGAAAACTAAAATGGTGGGTAAGGATAAACAATACTATGTCAAATGGCATGGATATCAAAAACCCTCATGGATATCATCAAAAGACCTAGTAAAATGAGTTTCTATACAATTTTACCGAGTAATAGTTGCCCACTAATCCATCCGGAAAATCAAGCAAGTAAATTTATGGTTGATCTTCAAAATCCCATTTATTTACATGGAAATTGGGAAGTTGCTTTGCAAGACTTTACATTTGTGTACAATACATTCCCATTTTATAGTCATTGTAAAATCGGATTCAAGAAACGTGTTCCCAAAACCTGTAGTGGTATTTTCACAATCAATAATTTTGAACGATATTGTCATATTCCAAATCAAGTTTTAGATGAAAACTGCTAAAGATGTGATAATGAATGAGCAGAAAATATTACTATCGCTGAAATCAAATGCATTATCCGAGTTAGGGAAAGTTCTACCTAGTGTTGCAGGTATGTTTCAAAAACAGGAACCAGCACCGGCACCAGCTCAAAAACGTAAAAGACATCATAAACATATAAACAAACGAATGAAAGGACATGGAACTATATTTCAAAAATGATTTGCGGTAAATTTGAATTGTGTTTATTTGATAGACCATCTCCCCAGGCGGTAATTGAAATGGGGGCCTTTGAAGATGTATTCCCGATGAATTCTATTATGGATAGTAGAACTGATATTGAATTTTATATTAATGGTTCCAAAACTGAATATCTAGATTTGAACGATACATTTTTAACTGTTCAGATCAAAGTTGTAGATAAAGATAGAAAACCATTCGGTGAACCTAGTGATGTAATACCAAACAATTTCTTGTTTCATACGCTTTTTAAAGATGCAGTTCTCGGATTTAATAATATCAAGATTGAGGGTGGTAACAGTACATATATTCACAAAGCTCTAATAGAAACTATTATAAATTACAATAGTGATACTAAAAATACATGTTTAACTCCTATGGGTTATGGTTGTGATGACGATAGGATAAAATGGATTAAAGGCTCGAAATTATTTACCGTGTGCTCATCATTACAACTCGATTTTATGGATCAACCGAAATATTTACTCCCAGGTGTTAATGTACACATTAGATTGAAAAGATCTGATTCGGCATTATCACTAACAAGTGCTACCACAGCACCAATTCTTCAATTAGTTGATGCAAAATTATTGGTAAGAAGAGTTCGTGTTGAGCCTTCTGTATTAGCCGGTCATCAATTGGGGCTTAATTCTAAGCATGCAATATATCCATTGAAAACAAAGGAAATTGTTCAATTTGCTATTGCTAAGGGTTCAGCTTCTTTCTATAAGGAACAAATATTTGGAGATAGAAGAATGCCCAACTTTATATTGGTAACATTTCAAAGTGAATCTCAATATAATGGATCATACTTAACATCGAGCTCAATTTTCAAAAACTTTGGTGTAACATCGCTAACTTTATCGAAAACATATACTCAAGATTTCGAAAATGATAATTATTGTGCTACATATATGCAGAGTATAGTTAGAAATATGGGTTATTTGGATAAAAACCTTAATTGTGGTATAACTCTTGATGATTTTAATCTTAATTTAGTAATTATACTGGGATGGGTTTGCACACCCGTTGTTGACGCACCTATTTCGTCGCGGTGTGTCGGCATGTCTGATTGTAGTAGGCATCTATGAAAATTCCTTTAGCAAGATTTATCGATTGACATATTTAGAAATGCCAAACTGGAGGCGTGATTTTTACTTGTGATTTCGCCGATCACGATACTGCTATTTCATTATTTTACTTCTGGATTTTAAAGCGACTACTTTTTCATGTAGTGTATTATCACGGATCTCTCCCTTTTGCTCCACTTGGTAAGATTTTAATTATGTATTTTAATTATATTTCTCATTATCAGGGCTAGTATCTTAAATCTTTTATACAGAGTGGCCTGGTGCGTTCGATTTATTGTAATTAGCTCCGCACTCGGCTGATGGATCCATTGATATTGTTTAGTCTGCCGAGTCCTGCAAATTATGCCAGTGATTTGATCGCTATGTCCTACCACCCCAACTCATGTTAATTATTTTACCCCGGGGAGTACATCTTCGCATTCATGTTATTCAATCTATGTTCAACAAGGTAATTATTACTCTGATTTGGTCTTATTTACCTTATACTCTAATTTCGGTTTATCAGTGTTACATTATATTTACTCAATGTCCTAATTATTCCGTATTATTTAATTTAGGTCCAATCGGTTGTTGTTTAGTTTGTATTCATGTTCGCTACCTCATCTGTTCAATCTATATTGGATTAATATATTTATTTACCTCGATTTTATTTTCTTTACTCTATTTTAGATTTCCAGTTATTTGTTTTTGTTTTGATATTTTATTAACGTACCGGGTATTTATTCTATTCATTTCAGGGTTAACTAGCCGACGTTCGATTTATCTAGGTTATATTCAGTCAATACGCTCGTCCTGCAATCCACTTGCTTCAATTTATGATCAGTTCATGCATTTGTTTGGGAATTCTACCTATTGAATTGTACATTCCTACTCACCTCACATCTATATTAATCGTGTTTATGGTTACCTAGTTCAGATTGTTCTATTAATACATTTGCTTATGGTATTTATTTGTGTATTTTTCTACCGGTTTAATCTGGTTAACTCGTACTGACTATGTTTCGAACTAGAGTGGTTAGGTTATGGGTGGTTCCCTTTAGTAAATGCATACTCAAAATTGTTTTAAATTCGACCATAAATCTTAATGGTTGAGATGAATCGTTACTTAATAATCGGGTCGCTATCATTTTATCTAGTTATCATTTATTTTGTTACGGAAGAATTTTCCGTTGTTATTTCCCAATTATTGTCGCCATTAGTTATTCAGCTATTATTATTGGATTTTCTACTGGTTACGCAAAGTTAATCATATCTATAATTTGGGTAAAATCAGGGTGTTAGAGTTGTGCCTTATTTATACTACTACGGTTTAATATTCGTTTGATTTATTCGTATGGGAGTAAACTGTGATGTTAAGTTTCTTATTTTAAAGTAATGATTTTTGGATAACGTTTCTGATGATAATTCCTCTCAAAACTTTGGATGGTTGACAATTTAAAGACCATATTGTTAAGTTATCAGCTTCATAAGTTTGGGAATAAACAGCATGAATTTTAACTGGGCCATTATGAAGGTTTTTAAGTGTTAATTTCTATTTCGGATCGACCTTCTAATAATTATTTATGGCTTAAACCCGTTATTAATTTATAGAAATTTCAACATTTCTTCAAAAAAACATAGCAACAATTTTTTAAATGACATCGCCTTCCCCGTACCCTTCCCAAATTGATCCTAAGGTAAACTTGTGTTGATATTAATAGTTTAAGAGTGTCCACTGGACTACTCGGTGTGGTGATTTTAAGCCGTGAGTTGTAAATATTATTTAGGTCGAGTTTATAGGAAATTAGTGCCGACGAAACAGCCAAAAGACTATTTCCTCTTCACCCTTTTCCCCTATACGGAATATATTTACGTTTCAGCTCCTGCGTTCATCACGCCGGAGCCTCCACTGGCATGATAATACACGCACTTACACGATTTGCGATTGTATATCTGATTTTAATAGCTTGCGATATGTGTCGGCTGTGGGCCGGAAAAATTTCGAAAGAAAAGAAAATCTATTTTGATTTAATATATATATATTTTGTCATATCGTTTACATCATAGTTGTTCATAGTATTCACATAGCATATCATAACTCCATCTCCCCACGCCGAAATCCAAGCAGAGCTCATTCGAGGTTGCGAGGATACGACGTGGAGAGATTATCGAAAAATCTCTCACTCACATCAAATTTTTGCGCTCTCTACTGATTAGATGACAATTGATTTGGTTTGAAACTAGTTTCAAGTTTTGTAAAACTGCTTAAAATTATGTGAAAATGAATCGGTATATATACCTATTGTACGACCCTAACCTTGCGTGTTCTTTTTGATTTAGTAAAAAAAAAATTGACCTTGTGATTTTCTAGAATATTCTATTCTTAAATTTTATTATTTTGTAATTTAATTTGACAATTTTTCTTTTGCATTTTTTAATTGAATTATTTCTAATTCAAATTCTTTGATCTTTATTCCATTTTTAATGAAATTCGCATTTTTTGATGAATTGTCAAATTCCGGTGAAATTGTTAGGTTTTCATGTTATGTTTTTGTTTATTTCGTGCGGATCTTGTTGCACTTTGTTATTATTTTAATTTATTTTTGTGTTTTATAATTTTATATTTAATTGTTCTCTTTCTCGTATTTTAGTAGGGTTAGTTGATGTTTTAATAGGTTTTATTTTAAATCTGCATGTTGTATTTGCATGTGTGTTACCGATTCATTTAAACATTTACAAGGCCGTCTGTGTTCTGGTCCAACAGCATTTTCTAACTTTAATTTCTTAATTTTTGATTTATTTTGACAATTCGTTCTTTTAATAAATAATTGAATTGTTTCCTATTCAAATTATTTAACTTAGTTTTAATTTGAATGAACTTTTGTTCTTTCAGTAAATTGTCAATTTTTTGGTCAAATATTTCGTGTTTTTCTTGTTATTTCTGTGTTTGTTTCGTGCTGATCTTGCTGCGTTCTGTTATTATTTTAATTATTTTTATGTCTTTTATTTTATATTTTAATTATTTCTTTTTCATATTTTAGCATGGTTAATTGGTGTTTTATGGGTCTGATTTTAAATCTACGTGCTGTGTTTTCGTGCTATTACCGATTCATTTAAACAAAATTGTGTTTTGGCCCAACAAAAATCATAATTATGGTAAAAAGATAATTGTTATTAGAAAAAACATCATTTTATTATATATTGACGTTTATTTGATGAAAAATATAAAATCTAGGCTTCAAAATTGAATAATAAAATCTCCGTTATGTAACAGTTTTGAATTTTAAAATCTTTTATCTTTATTATTTCATAATTAATTTTAAATAAATTTGTTTATACAGATTAATAATAATTGTTGTATCATAATTTATTTATAAAATGAATTTAAGAAGTGTTAAACTTCGTTCTATTAATGATTTCTTCGGACAAGCCAACAAATTTGCAGTGCCAAGTTTTCAAGATGATAAAAAATTTGTTAACAGAGTCAAATGTAATTTGTTATATTATCAAGCAAATTATTTCTTGCTTTTCATTGCAATGATGTTACCAATGATGTAAATTTGATTAACAATTTTAATTTTTATTCAACAAATTTTTAGCATATTCAACCAACAATCCTTTTTTGTATCGATGTCTGTTATTCTTCCAAGTTATTTAGCAGTATTAGATTATTATTTCGACATTACTAACAAGAAAGAAATCAGGATCATTCTTTATTTATTTTCGTTTGGAATTTTTGCATTCTACACAACCTCATTTTTGATTGGTTTAGCTTATTTGCTGTTTCCAGTACCGAGTTAGCGATTTTAAGATTTAAATTATTATATTTATCTATTCATTATTAAATTAAATAACTTTTTATTTTAATTAATTTAAAAATTATTTTATTTTTTCAAACAATTTTTGTAATAAGACTTTTGAATTTTCCATGTCTAATAATCCAACTGAGATGGATTGATTTGAAAACGCATTGCAAAAGGTAGCATTAAATGCGCTTTAATTGGCGGTACTTATTGATTTCTATTAGAAAATAAAGATACATCTTCTGTGTGATGATAAGAACAAATTTTTTAATATATTTTATATTCTGTTGTTTCAAAGCACCCGCGTCACAAAACCCGAAGGTTAATTCACATTTTATTCTTCATTGATTGTTTTATAGTTAGAAATTAATAGCCAATTATAAGTTATTTTGATTTAATTGCCAAATAACAATTTATTTATAACCAGATGCGAGGCTTGTAGACGATTCTGATAAATAACCTAAAGGGATTTTGTTCTCATTTCAATTTCCAATATGTATTTGAGTGTGATTTCATGACCCAATCTGTTGAAAGCCGAATAAATTAGATAATAATAATCGTGTTGCTAATTTGATTGCCAAATCAACATTTCAATAATGATTTGGCAATTTATTCTTGTGTCGTGCAAAATGATAATTTCCAGCACCACAATTGTGCTCAATGCAATAAATGTTGAAATAAAATAATATATACCTCCCGTAATTGACATAGGGCTTCAACGGATTCTGATTGGTTCGGAAATTTATCGCTACTATTCTCTATTTATTTATTTCCACTTTGATGATCAGGGCTTCCTATTTCATCCGCTTTTGAGCGAGTAGATCTAACCTTCAGGGATTCAATTTCAAAATTTTTGTAACAAGGCAAAATATCGGCCCTGAAAATATAGAAAAAGTGTGAAAATAAACACCAAATTATAAAGAACAATATAAATTCCTCGGACAAATTGTTTTGAAACTAATTATTTCTGATTGTAGTCAGAAATTGCATTTTGCACTTAAAAATCAATGATTTCAAGGCCATTACCTACTATACTTCCCGAGGCTGTCGATTGATTGCGCGATAACTTATGGTGACGTCAAACCCTCACATCTACCGACTTGATGATTTAAAAGAGAGCTTAGCAAACATTTTTGTCCCACGGACCCCTTGGCAAAATTTTCTAATTTTGATAAACCCACTGCAGTCCTGAAATATTACATTTACAAAAGCATCAAAAACTTTCACTTTGATAGTTTTTACTACGATTATACATCAATCAAAACGACGTAAAATGGAAGTCTATAACTGTTACCATAAAAAGATGCAATTCAGTTAATGAGAAGGATAAATATGATGTCTTGATAGTAAAGCCTAAATTTATTTAAATTCAACTTTAAATCTCTTCGGAGAGTAATTTTTTGTGATGAGATTTGCAACCACGCTAAAATCCTTTTCCTCGACATATGAATATAGAAAGATATCAAAAGCTTTTTCGCTATATTAATAATGTAGGATATTATTTTGAAATATCTGTTTGAAGCCGGAATTTCTAGTATCCTTTATTAAACTCCACCTTAAGCTCTTGGTTTTTACTTATTCCAATTAGCTTTCCCTTGTAACATTACAGATAATTTATATGTCCGTTATAAGAAAGTATTATGTAAGTACTATCTGTGATATGCGAATTAATCCATTTGAGGAAAGCTAAAATTTGGTTTACAATCTTTCTAAATGGTTTCCATTCTTGTGGGCTCCGTTTACATTTCATGCAACTCCAATATTTGTTTTCGCTGACGTAGACTTCGTGCAATTCGGAGTCGATATAAACCACTTTGAGAATCATTGATTTAACAAGATAGTGAATAAATCTACTTAATTGATCAAGAGAAATAATTAAGATTGAGAAGTTTTTTGGTTTTTTCAATAGGATTTATGCAAGAGTGTTAATTTTACAAGCATTATGAATGCAGAAGAACTTGAAAAGCGACTTAAACGAATGTCCGTGATGAATTTACGACATACCTGTTTCAAGGAGGATTCTTTTATAGAAGTCTATAATTGTGAAGCTGTAGTAAAATTAGAAAATAGTGAAAGTTATATTGAAGGACAAATAATGAGATGCTATGAAAAACTTTAAAAAAGTTCAATCGATTCGTGATGAATTTTTTTTTGAGAAAAATGTAGAAAGATGCAAAAATAATTCTGAAAATGAAAAAGTAGTTAGTTGAACGGATGAGAACCGCTAAGAGAAATATGAAAAAATTGTAAGGACCCGGGACAAGCAGGTGAGACTATGCTTAACTATAAATCGTTGTGGAAAGTACTCCTGAGATTAAGTAAATGTAGGCCCAAGTCATACTTGACAAAAACCAATGACAATCATCTCGATACTTAAAGAACATGTAGTTGATGGAAGCACTATGTACACCGATGAGCATCGAAGCTATTTTTTCTCACTTGGTCGTGAGAGATTTCAACATGATCTGTATGTAACAAGTACAATTCTGTTGAGCCGGCAGCGGGGGAGCGCACACACAACACGTGAAACCTTTGAATAATGCTTCGAAATATGAAAATAAAACCCACCGCCAGAGAAGCATTTCTAGCTGAGTTTATTTGGATGTTGAACAACAAAGAACATTTGCTTAGAGCCCCGTCTAGATTAATTAAACCTGATAAAACTTATGTTAAATTTTTAGAATCTATTTTTGCTATATTTATTTTATATTTTTTTTAATTTGGTGCTTTTTTATCATTGGTTAAAAATGTTTGTAATCGAAAACTCGGCTATACAAATCTATTTTATTGTATTTTCTCACATCTTCACCAGGTTCATCTGAATTTACAACAACTCTTTTCCAATGTCACCCACGTGCCGCGGTATCTCATATCCGGTTCCCTTGACTAATGGTTTTGTAATATGTCCGACTTCCTATTTATCTGTGGATTTCTGATTTGGCGAAACCCGCAGAATTTTTTCTTCAATTGAATATAACGTTAGACAGACACATATTTTGTCATCACATATGTAATCAACATTATTTGGCTAATATTACATTATTCTGACATTTTTAATTACTACTTTGAAAGAAATGTATTTTATACTTGGATTATAAATTTAAAAAATGGGCTGTCAATTATCGATCTCGCTTACACGGTCAAATTTGGTTTCAGATATTTGCTACCAAAACTGAAGCCGAAATTTTCATACTTTTGAAAGAAATCTAATTAGTTCGACTACAAGAACCAATTGGATTTGATTTTCTGTACAAATGATAGAAACTAATGCCATTGGTATGCAAGAAACGCATTTAGTATTCAACATAATAGAATTATTATGTGTCGTTGTAAACATTTTTGGAATGTCTATGATTGAAGAATTCCTGGAAGCGCTGCCATAAACCGGTTACTATTCACTGCAATTGAATTGGAAATATTTGATAATCAAGTAAAGCGCTACAACAATTAACCATGCTGAACTTGTTATAAAAATATTTTTATAAATAAACTCATTGAAATCGAAGATTTGAAATGAATTAATTCCATTCAGTAATGCTTCTCCATTCGATGTTTCGGTTGAGGAATTTGAAGAATAAAATCAACTCAAACTTGGAGAAAGTTGACCAATCACCGATGGGATTATTATTAACTCATTTGGGATTCGCCGATTCCGAGGAAATCTGAGGCAAAGATGTATTTGCAAAATTATTTCATTGATTATTGTTTATTGACATAATATATAAATACATATATATTAGCATTATTATTATCATGATGAAAGACTTTCTATTTATTATTTTACTTTTGGAATATTTATTTTCTGTGGAAAGCTTTGATAATTGTTTCGATCCGATATCTAATGAAGCTGGAGTGAAGTTTGTTTTACCAAAGTGTTTTAGACATATTTCTTATATTCATAAATGCTCATTTTGCTATCAGAATAATGATTTGTGTTATTATGGCTCGATTAGTAGTTGCGCGCATTATGTCATCAACGAGACAGTGATGCTGCCGCCAAACTATGTCAATCCATTGAAAGAAGCGACCATGTATAATTACCGTAAAGGCCTTGTGCTGATGGGAATAATTACTGTTGCTGTATTGGGATTATTAATTTGGTGCTTGTATATTTGCTTTGTGTTATACATGGGTGGGCATTATGCTGGATACTACTCTGATCTTGCACAGGAATATGCCACGATAATTCGCTTGTGATGATGTTAGCTCTGTAATGATTCTGACAGAAATTAGACGGGATTGCATAATAATATGATTACGCAATACACATGCATTTTAATTATTGAATTGTTTCTTAATCAGTTTAATAATTGTAATATCAGTTATTTTGATTTTTAGAAATATTATGTAATATTTCATTCAATAAATTTCTAGATACTGTCTTAATTTATTATAAATAAAATTATTAATTAATTAAAGCGCTGTTGCGAGATGATAAATCGAATTTATTTTTATTTTATAATTGTGATTTATATCGAAATTTAGTGCAACTTATCACTTAGCCAGTCACAATTATGTGTGTTGCTATGATCTTGGAACCGTGTTTGCCTGTGGTTGACTTAACCCTTATACAATTTTGTCTTTCGGCATTTCTGTCATCCGTTGGCTTTTCATTGATTCATTAGAGGCTCCACAAAATAGACAAATGAAAAAAATATTCATAAAATTATGTAAAAATCAATAAAATTCAAAATAATAATTTGAATTCAAAAATAAATAATTGCGGCGAAACTGGTATGCGCTTATACCAAATGACGAGACGAGTTCAAATATGAAAAAAATAAAATCTATTAGGGGTCCCAAGAAAGAAATATTTAATTAAAAACCCGATCTGTTTGGAGACTCGAGACAATGGAAAACCCGATCAGTGTAGAAATCCAGAGATGTCAACAAAGTTATTAAGTTAAATAAGAGAAGACCAAATTTAAATGAATTCTGAAAATAATAAAATTGTTTGGTTTGTTATAAAATTGGTGGGTTGGTGGTTAATAGCCTTGACATCCATGCATACAACTTTTTTTGCCCTCCAATGGTTAACTGTTGCTAGGCAACGTTAGTACTGTAACCACGGGTTATGAGACCGCCAACGGTGAGCTCGGCTCTGAGAACTGCTAAGGCTCGGCCTCATGATGGGTTGACGTGCTAGCGATAGAAGGTCTGTGCACGGTTTTCAATTCTTTGTCCCTAAACTGTTTCTCAGTCACAATACACTTTACTTGAAATTAATTGGAAACTTTAACTATTTATATCGAGAAAATCGAATTAAATATTTATTAATATAATACATAATCGTTAACGAAATCAACATTGTTATTTAGTTTTCTCGGCTCGTTGGAGACGCCTGTGATTCCTTTCAACCCTGCCTGGTCTTGTATGTGGTAGGGTCCGTTTCCTCTCCTCTTCTGGACGGTTTTGTTTGCGACAGGCTATCTGTGCCGGGGCGAAGACCAAGGGGTAGTCACTGCACTACCTTCTTGGCACGCATATAGCGCGAAATTTCCAAGTCCGGGATTTGGGTTCGCTTGGCTTGGGTAAGGATCTTTTTCTCTTTTCATCCTTGTTGAGCTGCGGTTAAGCGTTGATATAGTTGTTTAGCTTGGGCCAGCTTAACCTAAGTGGCTTTAATCTTTTGGATCTCTTAGCAATATTGTAGTGTTGGGCCAGGACACAAATAGCCTTGAGAATTGTTTAAATGTATCAGTAATACAGCACGAAAACCTAGCACCAAGATAACTTAAAATATAATATACAACACCAATTAAACATTTTAAAATCTGAGAGAATATAAATAAATATAAAATCAAAAAAAAACATAAAAAGTAAAATAAAATAAATACAAAATGCATCAAGAACCGCACGAAATTTACATAAAAAATAACATAATAACAAGAAAATTCGACCGTAAAATGACCATTTATATAAAATTAAAAATTAATGAATTAAATGAATAAAAATAAAATATTTTTGGATGAATAAATTTAATTAAAAATGTTAAAAATAAATTACCAATTTAAATTAAGAAATAAATAAAAATTTAATTTAGATAACACAAATAATTTCAAAGTCGAATTTTGTTTAATCGCACTAAAACTAACACGCAAGGTTAAGGCCAAATTATAGGTATATATACTGATATGATTTGACAAATATCTAATCTTAATTTTCAGTATTGATTTTCCGTCGTACTTTGACACTTGATTTCAACAGTTTTACTTTAGATTAATATATTTACCTGTGAATAATGGATTCATTGATCGATGTTTTATGGATTATTACGAAGATATATTTATGAATTTTAATTTGATGGATGTATCTGGTAATTTAATTTTGGTTTTAATAAATTATCATAATGCATAAATTAATTTTTCAAATTGTCGAAATTTTTCCGGCCCACAGCCAAAGACACATCACAAGTTAATAAAATCATATACAGTATTCAGATTCGTATAAGTGCGTGGAATACCGCCGATGATCTGTGCCCGTGAAAACCCGGCGTGCGGAACGCAGGGATCGGAACGTCAATATTATCCGTACATAGGGGAAATTGGAGGGTAAATGAGTAGCCCTTTGGCTGCTCCTTCATCATCCGTTTCCTGTAAAATTGACATAAATTTTTAACAACAATCGGCTCAAAATCTCTAACACCGAGTAGTCCAGTGGGCACTCATTAACTATGAAATGAACATACATAGATCTTAAGGACAAAAAGAGGGAATGGGTAGCGGGGAAAATTGCGAAATCGTAGCAACAGTTAAAATGAATAGCCATCGGAAAAATCATGAAAATAATGTTTTTAAATAAGAATTAAATAAATTATGTTAAATTGAAACGGAAAATAAGGGCGGAACGCTGCTCAAATTTTCCGAATCGATGAAAATATAAAACCGTAAAATAAGGATAATGGTAATTATAATAATAACAATAATAATAATGATAATAATAATGATAATCATGGTATTTGTAGTAATCATGATAATAATTATGATAATAATAATAGTAGTAATAATCATAGTAGTAATAACAATAAATATAATGGCAGTTATAGTAATAAAAATAATAATAAAGGTAATATATATAATAGTAACAATGATAATGCTAGTAATGATAATAGGGAACATTGTAGTTATAATAGGGATAAGGGTAAGAGATGTACTGTGTTTACTTAACATAACCAAGGGTTTACAGACCATAACAAAATCATCAACATGGACAATAATAAGAAGGACTAAGCGAATGGACATAAAGATAGATGATATGAGAGTATAGGTTAACATTTGACAGAGATAGGAGAATAATGGGACCAAAAAATCGAAATCGAGCACAGACCTTCTATCGGTAGCTATTTGGACCCATGGATCGTTCGGTCAATTATAGCATTAGCAATAGCGCTCACTTTTTGCGGATGATCTACCCACTCGAACACAGTTCCAACGTTGCTTAGCAACGGGTTCCGAGTGGCAAGCAAAGGAAATATTTGTATGGGGTTGTCTGGGTAACAACCATATAGTTTCAAAATATCAAAACCCAGAAACCCACCAGTAGAGTTGGGACTATACAAGGATTTGTTTAAATTGATCGGAAATAGTAACAAGGAAACACAGCAACTGTTGGGCCAGAACACAAACGGCCTTGTAAATGTTTAAATGAATCGGTAACACATATGCAAATATAACATGCAGATTTAAATTCAAGCCTATTAAAATACCAATTAAACCCTATCAAAATATGAGAAAGAAGACAATTACATATAAAATAATAAACATAAAAATAAATTAAAATAATAACAAAAAGCAACAAGATCCGCACGATATAAATATAAACATAACACGAAAACCTAACAAATTCGACCGAAATTTGATAATTTAACAAAAACGTGAAATTTCATGAAAATGAAATAAAATTCAAAGAAATTGAATTAGAAATAATTCAATAAAAATTCTAAAAGAAAAATTATCAAATAAAATTGCAAAATAATAAAAATTAAGATTAGAATACACTAGAAAATTCCAAGGTCGAATTTTGTTTTACTAAATCAAAAAGAACACGCAAGGTTAGGGCCAAAAAATAGGTATATATACCGATTCATTTTCACTTAATTTTAATCGTTTTTGAAAATCATTAACTTAGTTTTTCTTAAAAATCTATGTAAGTGAGAGTTTTATTTGGAAGCTCTCTCCACGTCGCCTCCTTGCCACCTCGATAGAGCTCTGCTTGGGTGTCGGCGTGGGGAGAGTGATATTTTTATGATATTTTTATGGATGCTTGGATTGGTAAATTTTAATATTGTTTTAATAAATTATTCATAATTCATAAATTGTTTTTTATTATTGTCGAAATTTTTCCGGCCCACAGCCAAGACACATCACAAGTTAGTAAAATCAACATATTATTCGAATTCGTGTAAGTGCGCGGAATATCGCCAATGATTCGTGCCCGTGAAGGTCCGGCGTGCGGAACGCAGGAGCTGGAACGTCAATATTATCCCGTATAGAAGAAAGGAGAAATAAGGACATGGTCTTTTGGCTACTTCCTCGTCTCTCGATTTCTTTAAATTCGACCTAAATTATTTTACATACGGCTCAAATTCATTACACGAGTAGTCCAGTGGGCACTCATTAACTATAATATAAACACAAACGCGCCTAGGATCAATCAAAGGGAAGGTGACGGGAGAATTAAAAATACGAGATCATTGCTATGTTTTTCTAACTTCATGTCGTAAAGGACTTCAGTAAAATCAATCCATAAAATATCTATAAGCCAAACCCCAATAGTACGTCATAAAGATAACTTAGAAGAAACCAACTGTAGAATAAACGTAAATTAAAATAGGACTTTAAAATCACATCCTGACAGAATTTAATCAATCTAAACTCATAGGGAAGATCGAACTATAATGAAATCCCCGCAGAATTATAATCAATCGCGAATATTAGATAATTAACCGCCATCCCAGTGAACGAAGTAAACGGAGAAGTGGAATATAATAGTAAATCTTGTTTCGTAAAAGCAATTCCACAATGTGACCATGGTTAGTCGATTACGAGAATACGTATAGTCCCAGAGAAAATAAATATTAAGTCACCACGATTATTAATTTGAAATAAAAATCGACCCAACCTTAACGGCCTGATGAATCCAACTTGATAATTGATCATTTAAAGTTTTAGATTACCATTATCACATAAATTTAGTTACCTTTACGGAATCAACCAAATAAAGTCTCCTTGAATATAAGAAACCGTTTTAACACAGATTTTTCGTGAATACCCAACATCATGGGAGACAAAATCCAATAACATTTATTTATTAATAAACAATGAGGACATTCCTCCGTATCGAAATGCTAATATAGATGAACCCTTAACTCGTCAGTCCCTCGACTCTTCCCAAGTAGTCGTCCTCAATAAAATTTGCAATAGATTGTCCGACACCCTTGCATAACAACTCGGATAAAATCATATAAGGGTGGTTGGCATAGTTCATATCCATCCGGAGACCGAGACGATGTAGGAATTGAACTAAGAAAAGAAAATAAAATCATTCTATAATACTCAGTAACAACTCACGCTGGAGAATAGATGACGAATCCCGCAAATCCATTATCAATTATCTGAACCCCACTTAAGAAATGCCTCGCCGATAACCAATTTCTTCAGCTAAAATAGAAAAAAGGAGAGTATCGTTCAATCTAAGACGCTAGTCGCATAAAATAGATCCTAAAACGAAAATTTTTTTTTGCATAAATAAATGATATTGAGATTAAAACTTACGCTAAGAAGTAACGCTCACAGACTATCCACAAATAAATCTACATTAATTCCCAAAAGATTTCTCCTAATTATAATGACTGAAGTCAACGGTAAATCTTCATAAATCAAATCGCTGTGCACCGTGACTTTTCCTAAAAACGTAAATCAATAAAATTTTCCATACACAAATAGTACGCCGACTCACTGAGAAGGGGAACGCACAAAACTCCAGGCAAAAATAGCGGGTAGATCGAACAGAACACCGGTTGACGCACACACCTATCGACGACCCAGGAATGTGTGCGGGTAATGAAATCACTCACCGGCAGACACACTCAATAGCGATAAATCCACAGACAAATTAAAATATTCATTAATTCACCGACATTTAGAAAAGAATCTCCAACCTGATAGATTGAATAGAAGCGCTCCAGTGATAACCCCAGTTAGAACTAAGCTTCGGGAATCTCGACCTACTATCATAGGTAAATTCATTTTTTATATCCACGACTCTGTCTAATCATCTAAGTCTTAGGCGGGAACTCAATATCCACCACATGAATCCGATTTAGACTACCATTAGTATTAGAAATAAAAGAAACTTTTTTTATTATGCATACTACATTGATTTTTAGGAAGTAATTCAGCGCGGTTAAGCTAAGTGCTAGTGGTCACCCAAAAATTGTGCACAATTTCTCACCAACCGGTTAATGGAGGAATTAACTCGAATAATGAATCCCCTGGCATTAAAACGAACAAACAAATGAACCAAGTTTAAATCACTATCAATTCCCTTAGTAGTAATCTAGACAACTAGGTAGTCATTCCCTTAAAGATCTTTCAGTAAAATTTACTTTTGTAAGCGAATTCGGGGAACAATTTCCCGTGGTAAATCAAAAGATGAATTAGATCAAAATCTCATCAGACCGTCAATCGCTACTGTTTGGATAATACCAAAAATTTTTTGTAATAAATGAAAGGGAGAAATAATGTAACGATTGAGGGATTTTTATCTACATGACAACCGAGATAGATAGATGTAGTAAGCCGAGACCATGATTGGGTAAATTGACATATAATGGAACTGATTGGACCCTTAGGTACACCCACCCTATAGTAAATTCTCTAAGTGTGCACGTCTATTAGTTAGTAACATATACGCATATATTTTTAATAATAAGGATTTTTAGTAATGTGAATTACGAATTAGTTCATATCTTTTTTCCCATGTTAAGAAAAATAACATTTTTTTGAACATTTTATACTACAGGTAAAATAGTCATTAAAGCTTCCACCTATTTTCAATATATAGATTTTAATAAGGATTTTTAGATGAGGTGAGAATAAATTGAAATTTAGTTGATATCTTTTTTTTCTATTTTTTGAAAAATAAATTTTCCCGTTTTGAAAATATTATGAATAGCTGATAATAAAGGTGAAATGCTCATTAAACTTTGGGGTTATCTCAAAAATAGAGTTTTATTCCCACGTTACCGGTTAGTTAAATGCTCGTTAAATATAGTTAATAATCATGTTAAATAAAATAATAGGAAAATACCAACAATATTTGTACTTGCGATGTAAATTAACCAAATTTCCCAAGGGCAGTTTATTGTTAATATTTTCGGACCTTATTGAGGACTACGTTGACAATGACATATGCGTACATTTATTATAGAACGTATTTAAGACGCTAGTATAGTAGATGTCAGAATCGGCAAGTGCTAAACTCGATCTGGAGAGCGGCGCGAATTGAGGTTTTTCTGCTGATAACTCTGATAAGCAACAATGAGACCCTCCGTGTAGTGAACCCCGCGACTGACCAGTTGAGTTTTTGCCTTGATTATCATTATGCGATAGATAATTTTGTAAGGAGAACCTGGTTGATTATGTATTAAAATTTTAGAAAGATCAGACTCTTTCATGTTCGTATCCTTACACTTCCCTGATGAGTGGCGAAAAGCCTGGCAGCAAGCCTGGAGAGCGAGAGGTGACAAGGAGCCCCAAACCAGAGGGTCTAGTCAGACCATCCAGCAATTGTTAGGAATGGACGAAAACCCACGTATGCCGAACGGTCAAAATGGCGATCAGTATCCGGCCCAAGAGATTCGGGATTATGCCCGTTATCTCCTCACCCGCTTTGAAGAACATCAACGGCAGGTCGATTTACAGGTGGTCAGGGCCAGACAGTACCTGGCCAACGTGGAGAACGACATCGCTGCCGGACGAATTGCGGACGTCTACCCGTGTATACCGCCGCCTAACTCCAGACCGGTACGCAACACGAAACGGCCCGTCTTCATATACCCAGGCTACTCAGCGGTCGAAGGGGTGAGAAAGTTCTTCGAAGAGCCCTGATCTCGCTGAGCTGTAGGATATGGACCTTTTAGTGATTGACATCATAATAAAAACCGTTTTGTTTGAAGTGTTTCCGTTATTTTTATTCGTTTCACGATATCACTTTGCAAATTTATGTTTAAATTAACTGTACATTTAAATTTTAGATTTGTTAACAAAAATTTAATATTCATTATTGCAGCGATGGAGCCCTTGCAAATATTGCAAACGGAACTGACCCAAGCAAGGCAGGCCAATAAAAATCTTCACGATCAGATTATTCAACTAGCCCGGAGGTCCAACAAACCAAGGCCACATGGGTAGACCCAAGGAAGGCCAAATCACTATATCAAAGGCTTACTGCGGCCCAAAAGGGATGGGCAGAAGAAAAACAACTGACCCAGAGCTTAAGGACCCAAATAAAGGGGCTGGAAGTTGCGCTGTCGGCCTGTCAAGAAGGGGCAGTTGTGACTTATCCCCTCGTCTTTGCTCCCACTCAATTAGCCTACCGCGAGGCGATAGCAACCCCATCAGCAATCCCAACAGCAACACCAACAACTACACCAACATCGAATAGTTACCGACCCGGACGAAAGGATCGAGCGAAACGCCGAGCCGCTCGATTATTAAATAAAAACCTGACAAAATTATAAAATATGTTTATGTTGTAAATTAAATATGTATATTTTTGCAAATTATATCTTCTTTGTGAGTTAAAATGAGGTTTACGCATATTTGTCAAAAATCTAAAATCTGCAACCTACGCACTAGAAGACACCATTCGACAAGTAGCCATCTGTGTAGGGTTTAAAACATCACTGTCAAATTCCCTCCTAGATTACGATGGACTCCAACGGATAAAATCTACGCCATACAGGGAACCCAATAATTTAAAGCGACCATAAGTCTTCTAACGACAGCTCGTTGGACCCAGAGGTCGTCCGAGCAATTACAGCATTCGTAATAACGCTCACTTTTTGCGGATGATCTACCCACTCGAACACAGTTCCAACGTTGCTTAGCAACGGGTGCCGAGTGGCAGCAAGAAATGTTTATATGGTGTTACCTGGGTAACCACAGTAAGATTTAAACAAGCAATAATACCCAGTAACCCACCACAACGCAAATTTAAAAATCAGACCCATTTACATCGAGTAAACAACCCTAAAATATGATGGAAATGTAATTAAATATAAGATCAAAAACATAAAAGTAAATTAAAATAATAACAGATATGCACCAAGATCAGCACTAAATTAACACAAAAATAACAAGATAACAGGAAAATTTGACCGAAAATAGATAAAATTTATAAACCAGCATGTTAATGAATAAAACTGGTTAAAATGAAATATTTCTGTTTAAAAATATTCAATTAAAATATAAATAAAATAAATTAGCTATTTAATGTAGAAAAATGATAAAATAAAAATTGGATAGTGTGAGGTTAGTGGTGTTTGCAACCTTGACCTCTTACATGCAATGCTATGCGTCTGCCACTGGTTACCCGTTGTGTGATTTATTTTGACATCGAAACTATTGGTATTTATAAACAAGAATCAAAGGAGTTTTTCATAATGTTCCATACAAAATTAATTCACAATTTTCTCTATTTGTCCTTTTGTTGTTGGAGTTTCCTTCGCTCCCTCTCTGCTCGACTCGGCCTGGTGTGGGTTTTTGGTTTACCCGTTGGATTCTTCGGACCATGTTGCTCTTTGTAAGCCACCTGGGCTGGTGCGAATACCAAGGGGTAAGTGACAGCACTCCCCTCTTGGCTTGCCGCTACAGCATTTTCGAGCCCACGAATCTGGATATTTTTGGCCTGATTCAAGGCCTTCTCCTCCTGCCATCCTTTTTGGCTCGTATTGATTTTCTGATATAGGCGTTTTACCCAGGAGAGCTCGATCCACGTAGCCTTTATTCGTTGTAGCTCAAGACTGAGCTACACGCATTGTTGATGGAGGTTTGCATTTTCTATTTTCAGTTTCTTTTTTTTGTGTTTAATACTTATTTTATGTTTAATACTTATTTTATGTTTAAAATAAAATGATTTATGAGTTATTCGTTTTGTTTTGTTTTTATATTAGATTCTATGTCTATTTATCCGTGATTTGTAATTATCTCTATATTTTACTAATAAAACGTTCTAGGTTTTATGTATGCATTATAATAGTCTCAATGTTTAATAAATTATTATAACGATCTTCTCTATGTCTGTACGATTTACTAATTTATCTTGGTGTTATTTCATGTCCTACGGCGACCTTGGTGTGTTCCTGTTTCATTAAAGTCATGCCTTAGTCTGGGTTTATGTATGGTTATTTTTATTATTGAGTAAATTATTTTGGAATTTGCCTTATGATTTGGAATGGGTCTGCTGTATGTCTGTTTCGCGACCTAACGCAATTAATTTTTCATGTAGGGTGTATTCTCTATATGTTCGTCTAGCGAGTTAATGCGTAAGGTTGGTTGACTGTTATTTTTACGGGTTCTGATCTTCTGCTTTTAATTTTTATAAGTTGATGGATATTTTTCACTACGTGCAGAGTCATATGCTCAATTATGATTTCAATAATGTGACTTTAGGGGTTGTTTTTTGATGCCTACTTTTAATTCGTTGACAATAATACGTTGTGTTGCCTTCCTCGAGACATTATTAATCATTTCTTAGCGTGCTAGATCTTTATATTTTTTATCAAATTTATCGTCTAATTCCTATCTGTACCGGCAAGTACCGTCTTAGGCGTATTTAGAATTTTTTTATTTAATTTCACTAACATGATCGTTACATCGATTTCCGCAAGCCCCTTTCCCTTTAACCACAAGTTGACCCTAAGATGTTCATGTGTTTATATTAGATTTTAAGAGTGCCCACTGGACTACTCAGTTTAATAATTTTAGCCGATATGTGTTAAAATTTAGGTCAATTTTTCGGGAGTGAGTGGAAAGGGAGTCAGCCAAAAGACTAATTCCCGATCTCCTCACTGACCCTATCAGCGAAAAATTATTTGACTTTCGAGCCCGTCGTTACTCACAGACACGAGCTATTGGCGGATGAACCTCACTTACACCACTCTATAGGGATGTGTGATTTTAATTACTTGCTCGTGTGTGGCTGTGGGCCGGAAAATTTTCGACAGAAAACAACATTACTACTCTTGAACTCATATAATTATATTCATAATATATTGATATAGCATAGTTAGATCACTTCCATCATACATGCATAATATTCATTCAGGCTCACTTTGAAAGTTTTCTCCAATAGTGCTTGGTAATAGTTCAAGACAATTGTTCCAGTACTTTGTGATACAATGCTGTTTTTTCTGATAAAATACGTTAGAGTTTTTTACGAGAAAAAGTGATCCCTCACAAGTGATTAAATTTGAACGAAAATGAATTGGTATTAACACCTGTTTTGTGACTCTAACCTTGCGCGTTAAATTTAATGTGATAAAACAAAATTTGACCTTGAAATTATATGTATAATATAACTCTAATTTTTATTATTTTCTTGATTTAATTTGGCAATTTATTCATTAAATTATTTCTAACAAAAATTATTTTATTTTACTTCGACTTTTTTCGTTAATTCTTTGCTTTTACGTAAATTGTCAATTTTTCGGTCAAATATCATGTTATTTTGTTATTTTTATGTTATTTTCGTGCGGATCTTGATGCATTTTGTTATTATTTTAATTTATTTTTATGTTTTTTTGATTTTATATTTTAATTATATCTTTCTCATATTTTAAGGTGTTTAATTGATGTTTATGGGTCCGATTTTAATTCTGCATGTTGCATTTGCGTGCTGTTTCCAATTCATTTAAACAAAACTCAGTGCTGGACCAACAAAATATTATAAGGATATTTTGTTTTCTACCTCTGATTTCTTTATAAGTGACATAATATTTTCTACAAAATTTGACTCTGAATCAGATTTATTTAAGGTATTCGCGAATTTTTGGCACAGCCTTTTTCAAGTGATTTCAAATATTATGAAGCTTAAAATACTCTATAATTTGTCAAAAATTAAAGAAATTAACGATAATTTTAAACTTAATTGTTCCCATTTATCAATGTTTTATGATTACTGGACATCCCCTATCATTTTGACATTTCATTTTTGTGTTTTTTTTGTAAACATTATTTCAATTTTTCGTCATATAAGTTTAATTTTTGCAAATTTTTATCTATAAATATGTAACAAAATAAACGTGAAATTTCCAATGAACAAATGAGACTAATATATGAGGATTTGCTAAGTGAAAGTAACAACGGAATTCTTAAGAGGAGTGCATGCAATTCCATTGCAGCTAAAAATCATGTGAGTATTCAATTTGTATTCAAAATCTGGAAACGAGGCAAATAATTCAGTCTATCGAATGTTGCTTCAAAAAAAGAATTTTGAATTAATTGGTAAAATTCGAAATGTGCCACTGAACAAACAAAAAACAATCAAATCACTTGCCATGAAAATGTCAAAAACGTCTAAAAAGCTGGAGAAAGTCGAGTCTTCATGGCAACATTAAAGCCTCTGTTGACGGAGCAACAGGAGCTGATTGTGGTTGTATTCCGTCATTTGCAATTTTTTGAAAATGGAAGTATTTGATTCCTGAATATGTTTGATGTGGTTCACATTGATGAAAATTGGTTTTATCTAACTGAGGAACAAAGCCGTTATTACCTTGAAGCAGACGAGATTGAACCGCATAGCCAAGTAAAATCATTAAAATTCATAACAAAGCTGATGTTTCTTGCAGCTGTTTGTAGACCTAGATTTGATGCACATAAAAATAAATGGTTTGATGGCAAAATTGTAGCTTGGCCATTCGAAAATATGAAACCTGCCAAAAGGTATAGCAAAAATCGTAGTAGAGGCACTTTTGTTTCCACGCCCTTTGTTTTTGATAAAATGAAGTACCGAAAATTTTGATTGAAAAATTACTTCCAGCAATTATGAATATCTTGTATTTGGGATATTTTCGAGTCATCCAAAGTGCCTATTATTCAACTAATCAATCTAATATAGATGACATAATCCAATTTGTTGAACAATATTTTAATGACATGCCTCGTGATTCGTTGAATAAAATTTTTATCTCTCCAAAATTGTTTGATTGAAAGCATCAAAGACAATAGAGGAAACAATTACAAGCAATCACATATGGCCAAGGATCGACAAATCAACAATGGCATGCTACCTGTATCATTAGTAGTAAAATCAGAAATACAAGCAAATGATCTTTCCGTTTTAAATAAAAAAAAGTTTATTCTATTTTTAAAAATATAGTGACCACAACTCAAATATATGTTTTTATACATTTATGTAGCAGAACTACAATTTAAAAAAAAATTAATAATAATATTTCAACTTTGACAAAATTATTTTTTTTAGAAACATTCAGTAATATGTATAAAGAAAAAGGAAAAAACTATCCAGTATTATGGGATAGAGGGAGTAAATAATATTTATAAGAATTATAGATCATATTCAGTATTAACCAAACCATAAATGAAGTGTTTAAATTTATTTTATATCTCAGGTTTTTCGATAAAATGAATCAATTTTATTGTTGGGGTTGATTAAACTTGAACAAATTAAAAAAAGGCATGGCTAAACGAAAATCAACAAAAATAATTAAAGTACAAAAATTAGTGTTTTACAGTAAATTTTGAAGGATAAAAAACTGATAAATTCGATGTAAGGTAGTAGAATTTTATAAAAAGAGAAGATCAAAGGAATTAATTTGTTAGTTAATATGTAAGAATATTCAAAGAAAAGTTTAAACTTAGAAAAATTGTACTCGATTAGGACATTCAATACCAGTAGTATCAATACCAGCATACTGGTGTTGCCGAATTTTTTCTGATACCGAAATACCGGTATGTCGGAATTGTATATATAAAAAACATTTGAAATTTTTTCCTAATTTTATTAAAAAAATATTATAATAATATGGCATTGCTTTTTTAACTGAAAATAAATTAGACTTTTCATAACTAAATTTACGAATGCAGTACTATTAATGGTTTTGCATGAGTGTTTATGACGGACTAAAAATTGCGAAATTCATGACCAATATACAATTTGTTAGAAGTTGCTAACACATCTTCTAAATTATCTTGAATAATATTTGCATTAAAAGAAATCATTTTCCAAAAATCTATTTCTAATTCAATATTGTTTAATATTTAAAGAAACTTTCAAGCATTGAACCAAATAATTTAAAAGAATTTATTAGAGAGATTCAATATTAAAATATTTATAAAAGTTGAAGAATTTTATATTTAAATTTTAAACAAAGCTAATTATGCCAATCTATTTTTAAAAAACTATAAATTGTAAGTTAAAGATTTTACTAATAAAAACTTATTTTATTTTTTTAAAATTATTTAAATTAATTTAAATCTCTAGTTAAATAATCCGAAATATTCAATTTTCTGCTGAAAACCCCTCTTACATGACCAATTACAATGTTTACTTACTAAAATTATTTTTCCTGACTATTTATTATTTAACTAGAGTTTGAAAAGACAAATGTCTTAACTACGTCTTCATTACTCAGGCAAAAACTTTTTTTATGAATGTTTTTATTTATGTATTTACTTTTCAATTTGAATTTTTTGACAAATAAAAATGATTAAATTGGTTCTCGAATTCAACAATGCCACATGTTCATTATTTAACTAATTATTTTAAATTAAAATTTTTAATTGAGTAAATTGTTAAGCACTTTTTTTACTAAAATAGCTATTTGTATTGAAATTTTTCTGGTTTTGTAAACTCTTGCGTTTTTTTAGTAAAAGAAATGTTTTGTCAATGAATTTTGTAAAAATTAAAGGCATAGTCAAAAAGTAATCTCAGGTAATTTTCGTTTTTGGGTAAGATTTTAAGAATCAATAATTAATATTTTGTCTTATAGATAGTTTTAAATTAATTTAATATCCAGAAGCACGCAACACGTTCCAAAACATATTCAAAGAGTTCAGCACCGGCGCACGAATAGACGAAAATTCTGTGTGGTTTTATTTTCTGGTGACAAAGAAAATCAACTTGCGAAGTGTAAGAAATTCGACAGAGATAAAATCCCATTGTGACAGCACCAGTGAACTCCATATACATCTAAGAGCAAACCATAAAATCGACGTGCTAAAGAAAAATAACCCCAAGACACAGTATCGCTATCAGCTTCATTTTCATCGGCTCCATAGCCATAGGCCAAAAATCCCAAACCTCTGATCAACGATTTCTTCTAAAACCAACATGACAAGTCATTGTCTGCAGTTTTTTCTAGATTAACTTTTCTTTAGTGTATTTGTCACATTATCTGAAATTAGTACATCGCTAGAAGCTCGAGGGTTTTTTGTTCCAAAATCAGCGACAACAATTCAAAATATAGTAGTCAAATACCCAAACACGATCAAAGAGAAAGCACATATTCAAGTTCAATTGTCTCCCTTACTCAAACCTTAACTTTCAATACCAGTATTAGCGGTATTGAAATTTTTCAGTACCGAAATACCGGTATTAAAAGTGATACCGATATGGATGCACCATACTCGATGATTTGTGCTCAGAATCAATTTTATTCAATATATTTTATTAGGTATGCATTTCAGGTATCAAACGATTTAATTATAAAATTCAACAAAAAAATTTGCTAAATTATACACTAATCAGTGAAAAACTACTTTTACTGACAATTTTGCGATCTGTGTAAACCAACTGTTTGTGTTTTTAATCCAGTTTACTGTAGTGACGCCGAAAAGTTCAATGTAGCAGTCAGTTAGATTTTAACCTTTTAAAAAATAATATTTGTTTAAGTTTTTTGATAAGAAATTCAAATTCAATATTAATTAAAAATTTACTAACTAATTTTGTAAATATGAAATTATCCCAATAAAATTTTTATAACATTACAAAGAGATTCGCAAACTTTTTCGTTTGGCAGCACATCAAGTGTCAAATGGACTTGTACTGTAAATAAGCCAGCTCGTATAAACGTATTATTTATAATGACAATTTTAGAAAATGTAATGTGCATGAATAATTATACAAATAAAATATGCTGATTAAGATGAAGCAATAATTTAATAATTGCGTCAAGTGGTCGTGTGATCAGTGAATTGTATTATGCTATTCCTCCCGAAGGATTGTAATAAGTATTAAACCATTTGAAGTGTGTTGAAATTAATTTCATCTTTGTAATAAATTGTGAAAAATAATAAAGTTTTACATCGTATGAATTCATCAATATAGTTATTAATAAGACACGCTCGGAGTCAGATCTGTAATTGGTAATTAAGTAATCACCGACAAAAAAAATAACCCAACAAATATATTACTTTCATAAAACTTTTGACATCTTTATTTAAAAATTATTTACATAAAAATGCCAAATTTTTGAATAAAATTGACATATAAAATTAACCTTACACAATTGATAGCTACTACAATACTAAATTAGAAACCAAAAACTAAATAATCATCTATCAACCACTAAATAAGATGAATTTCTGAAAGATTTAAATGATGCTTCAAAATCTACATGGAATGGGTACTACTACTTAGAGATATAGAAAACATGTTCTGAATATCAAAATAGAGATGTTTAAAGGACAAATATTAGTGATTCGTGTAAAATATTGTTTTTTGTAGAAATAATTACCATTAGTCAACTTTGAGTAAATGGCAATCTAGTGAATAAAATTTGATTAAAGTAGCTAGAAATAAACTTAGTTAAATTTTTGAATAAAGCTGATCAAATTTGTGACTACTTCGAATAAGAATCATTTTTTAAAAGAAAACTTTCAACATAATAGGAAAGTGTGAAGAAAATATTACTCGTTTAATGATGCGTGTGATTGACTGATCTCAGTATTTAATTGTACTTGTACTATTTTTCAATAAATAAAAATTATTCATTATTGATTTAAGATTCAGAAAATGATTGTAAAAATAGAAGGTATAGCTATGCAAGAAAATATATAACACTAAGTATTGAGGTGAAATTGTAGATCAATAGTGAGAGACGTGGGTAGTTTTTCTATTCTCGCAAGTTCGATTGCCAACAAGACATCTCGAGGCGCATGACATACGCCATGACCAATATAAATATATCTGTTTCAAATGAATAACAACTGACATAAAAAATTGAAAAAATAGATAAACTTATATTATAGAACGTCATGTAGCCTTTTAGAATGAAGAGCAACTTCTTCCATAGTCAGAAAGTTAAAGAAAACATATAGCACACAAATACAATTGGTGGGTTTCTGGGTTTTGATATTTTGAAACTATATGGTTGTTACCCAGACAACCCCATACAAATAATTCCTTCGCTTACCACTCGGCACCCGTTGCTGAGCAACGTTGGAACTGTGTTCGAGTGGGTAATTCGTCCGCAAAAAGTGAGCGCTATTGCTAGTGCTATAATTGACCGAACGATCCATGGGTCCAACGAGCTGCCGATAGGAGGCCTGTGCTCGATTTTGATTTTTAGGTCCCATTGTTCTCCTATCTCTGTCAAATGTTAACCTATACTCTCATATCATCTATCTTTATGTCCATTCGCTTGGTCCTTCTTATTATTGTCCATGTTGATGATTTTTTATGGTCTGTAAACCTTTGGTTATGTTAAGTAAACACAGTACATCTCTTACCCTTATCCCTATTATAACTACAATGTTTCCTATTATTATTACTAGCATTATCATTGTTGCTATTATATGTATCACCTTTATTAATTGTTACTACTATTATCTTTATTATTATTTTTATTACTATAACTACCATTATATTTATTGTTATTACTACTATGATTATTACTACTATTATTATTATCATAATTATTATCATCATTACTACAAATACCATGATTATCATTATTATTACCATTATTATTATTATTATTATTATTATTATTATTATTATTATTATTATTATTATTATTATTATTATTATTATTATTATTATTATTATTATTATTATTATTATTATTATTATTATTGTTGTTATTATTATTATTATTATTGTTATTATTATAATTACCATTATCCTTATTTTACGGTTTTATATTTTCATCGATTCGTAAAATTTGAGCAGCGTTCCGCCCTTATTTTACGCGTTCCACTTTTACTTTACTATTTTCAATAAGTATTTTCATCAATTCGGAAAATTTGGGCAGCGATCCGCCCTTATTTTACAGTTTCATTTTTACTTTACTATTATTGTTAAGTATTTGAGTTAATTCGGAAAATTTGAGCAGCATTCTGCCCTTATTTTTCAGTTTCATGATAATCTTATACCAACCGTTGAGTCGCATTTCACTTTTATTTTTCTATTTTCTATAAGTATTTTAGTTGATTCGGAAAATCTGAGCAGCGTCCCGCCCATATTTTCCGCCTCAACTCAAATTAATTTATTTAATTTTTATTTAAAAACATTATTTTTCATGATTTTGGTCGTTCGGATTAATCTTTTTCCGATGGCTTTTCATTTTAACTGTTGCAACGATTTCGCAATTTTCCCCGCTACCCATTCCCTCTTTTTGTCCTTAAGATCTATTTATGTTCATATTATAGTTAATGAGTGCTCACTGGACTACTCGGTGTTAGAGATTTTGAGCCGATTGTTGTTAAAAATTTATATCAATTTTACAGGAAACGGATGATATTGACGTTTCGGCTCCTGCGTTCCGCACGCCGGGGCCTTCACGGGCACGAACTATTGGCGATTTTACACGCACTTACACAGTTTGATAGTGTGTTTGATTTTATTAACTTGTGATGTGTCTTTGGCTGTGGGCCGGAAAAGGAATAACAAATAATATTTTACCATAGCATTTGGAATAAAAGTTTCGATGCACTAAGGCTATAGATAGAAAATATTTATTCAGCATATTACATCGGCCACATACATTTGAAGTTCATTGTATCCATTCCATAAAATTTACTTCGAAAATCCCATAAATTTAATTCGATAAACCATCCATAAATTCGATTTGAAAAACAAAATTATCCATAAATTTTATCTGAAAAATCATCCATAAATTCAATTAAAAAATCACCCATAAATTCGATTCGAAAAATCATCCATAAATTCAATTGGAAAAACAAAATTATCCATAAATTCAATTGGAAAAACAAAATTATCCATAAATTCAATTTGAAAAACAAAAATCATCCATAAATTCGATCTGAAAAGTCATCCATAAATTCAATTGAAAAATTACCCATCAATTCCCTTCGAAAAAATCAATTAATAATATTGCACCAGTTGAGAGTGATCGTGTTCAGGCAAAACACTTACCCGTTTTAATTGCCTGAATGCACGGCTCTCAACCAGTTATACAACCAGTTATACAGTTCTGTAATGAAACTTTTTCTACGAAAAATAAGACTGAAAATTTGTGAAAACACATCGGTATTTATACCTATAATTTGGCCTTAACCTTGCGTGTTAGTTTTAGTGCGATTAAACAAAATTCGACTTTGAAATTATTTGTGTTATCTAAATTAAATTTTTATTTATTTCTTAATTTAAATTGGTAATTTATTTTTAACATTTTTAATTAAATTTATTCATCCAAAAATATTTTATTTTTATTCATTTAATTCATTTATTTTTTAATTTTATATAAATGGTCATTTTACGGTCGAATTTTCTTGTTATTATGTTATTTTTTATGTAAATTTCGTGCGGTTCTTGATGCATTTTGTATTTATTTTATTTTAATTTTTGTTTTTGATTTTATATTTATTTATATTCTCTCAGATTTTAAAGTGTTTAGTTGATGTTGTATATTGTATTTTAAGTTATCTTGGTGCTGGGTTTTCGTGCTGTATTACTGATGCATTTAAACAATTCTCAAGGCTATTTGTGTGCTGGCCCAACACAATACATAGTAAAAAATGAATGCAAACTTTTAAAATGTGGAAGAGTTCAGATGAATAACAACTCCGTATTATAATTATATTATAAATTTTACATTAAAAGAAAGAATTCAAAAAAATCTCATATTTAATCCTAAAAGGCTAAATAGTCAGTAAATTGGCTGATACATAAATTTCACAGAAGTTTGATTATTTTCAATTATTCTTTTTGTTAATAAGTTGGATTTACGAACCAAATTGTAGTATAAGAGTTGTTATTCAGCTGAATCGACTTCGATAATTAAGTTATATATATATCTCAGTTATATCTCACCACAACCATAAAATCCAATAAAGACATGAATTCAATACATAATTTTGATCAACATAGTTTCTGAAACATTACCGTCGACATTTTATTGTTTTATGTATTTCTTTTATGAAACATAATCCTCATAGTTATTACTAGTTATAACTTTTATTATCTTTTTATTTTTCTCATTACTAAATAATATTAAAATTAAGGTACTTTGAATATTAGAAATTATTAATTTTGTATAGTAGAAGTTTACTTAAGATTCTACAATAAAAATTGAAGGAAGAATTAAGAAAATTAAATTTATGAATCACCGGATAAAATGACAAGGAGTTTTACTGAAACAATTATCAAAATTCCATATTTTATTTGTGATTTAGAAACAGGTTATTATTTTTTATTCATTGTTGTCTATATAAATTTTTTATTAACAAATTACTTGTTTGTTGATGTTTGGTTTACAATAAATATACATATACAAAACTTGTATATCAAACTGCACCCGAACAAATTTTGCACGGTTCTTACAGCCTTCATCAACAAGCCAAGATTGCACAAAAATATTTATTACACAAAAACATTTAATTATTACATTTTAATACAATTAAATTCAAATATTAAAGACAGATTATATTTAGAAATTAAATTGTATTATACATTCAAAGTTAGATATAAAGAATACATAAAAATAATAAACGATCAAAAAATAAAATCCCATGTCTTACAATCATTCTTTAAATTCAATGTTTTACAATTATTCTTTCAGATCTAGTTCTCGTAACACAAGTACAAGTATTCAAAGCCAAAACTATTACCTGGACCAATAAAGTTCCACCGACAATTGCCATCAAAAAGGACCATATTGGAGCACGATAACTTGCGTGAATACATACAGCGGAAACAATACAACCTACTCCAAGGAAAAGTAAAACTAATCTCACCTGATTTGTAGTTACATTTAGCAAAAGAGTTCCATTGCAACAATTCACAAAATCAAGTACTGCTACCACAATCAGGAAACAGATTCCAAGAGTGAACAAAATCATTACACTCAAACCTTGAACTTTATCATGTTGAATACAATCTGTATATAAGTATCCACAACCCCAATAAGGGGTTGCTGCAGCACAAATCAGAAGTACTATCGACACGAATAAAAATACCAATGTTATTCTTACCGAATCAATCATTTCATAAACTCTTGAAATAATAGAAAATCAATAACCAAACATGCAAGTAATAATTGTAGTTGTCTGATTGGATAATCAGTTCCTGTGTTTTCCTACCCAAACGGGTAAGAAAATTATTCTGTACTAACTCCGAAAACATTAAATTGCAACCATTAAAAACTTCTATGCCAATTTATGCCAATTTATGTAAATTAATGGAATTATTTTCGAATAAATGTAAGTCCGATTAATTGAAAACTAAAATTTATTAAAATAAAATTAATTATTAAAAATTTTCTATTTTCGAATAAAATATTTCTCTGTTCCTTGGAAATTCGTTTTGCCTGCCAACTTTTTTTACATTTTGACAAATCCAAATTTTTGATAATTTTTCATTTTATGAGGCTTTGGAAATTTCTGTTAATTTCCCAAATTTATAAAAATTTTCCTCATTTTCAATGATATTAATGATTTGAATTTTTTATACTTTAGAAAAATATTTTTTTAAACTTAAGTTATCGGAAAACTTATGTTTTCAGTATTTTTTAAACTCCTCATTTGAAGGTTGTGGTTCCACTGCTCCTGGTAAATTGCAAATGAGGTAAAAACTCAAAACCCTAGAGTTTCGATGGATATTTTTGAAATATCTGAAAAGTTGTAAAAATATTAAATTGATTGAATTTCATGAAAAATCTTATGAAATTATTTCTTAATTTTCTCTGCAACTCAAAGTAGAGTTTTTGGTATATTTTTCAAAAATTTTCGGCTTTAATTTAAAAAAAACTTGTCTAAAAAGTTATTAAAATTAGTTTTATATAGAGTTTTTATTGAACTGAACATTTCTACATTTTGAAAGTTTGCATGCATTATTTACTATGTATTATGTGTTTATGCTTAAAAAAAATTTTCTTCAATTTCCTTCCTTCCTATATACACCAAGCCCCATTGCGATAAATTCCGCTATAATTCAAGTTGATACATAAATCAACTTGTCTGAATTTATTTTGTGAAAAAATAAATGCATTTCAGCCATTTTTTAAATGGCTGTTAAGTAATTTATTTTTTATAGCTATAAAACATAAAGTTAAAAAATTTTAAGAGTTGAATTATGATTTCATAAGGAAATATGATCATAATTCAAGCTCTTAAACATAACTTTGATCAACTATTTCATATATATTATTATAAATAATATTTAGGAAATCAAGTAAGTATTATTATTATTAAATTAATTTTAGTTTTAAGGGAAAATCTTATGAAGATACATTTACTCGAAATTTAATAGCAAAAACCTCAAAATTTAAATTAAAATTTTTTCCCGCCATTCTTTCTAAAATTATCTCAAAAATGTCTATAAAATTATTTATTATAAGGGTTTTTTCAACTTCGGATGGCTGCATGTTAAAAGTTTACATGCATGTTTTATTATTGGTTGTGTTAAGTTTTTATTCAGTTGAACAAATTACATACAGACACGGGTAAGTATGTATGTTCCTAAATTATAACTTTATTGATTTTTCATTTTATTATAGGAATTTTTAATGAACTGAATCAGGTGTTTTAAAATGCTTTTTAAAGTAAGATTTTTTTTATAGCAAATTTTAATGAAAATTAATTTATTGATAAATTTTATTAATTTACGATTTTTTTAAGAATGAATAATATTCAATAATGTTTTTTCTTCTCTTGAAATTTTATATAACGTAAATAAATTTAGACATTTTAATGATTTTTTGGATCAACTTTTTTTATCTGCCCAAATTGATATCAACTTTTTTATCTGCCCAAAATTTAATTAAAATTTAAAAATAAATTATAAATGATATAAAGTAAAAGTTTAGAACAAATAAAAAAATTAGTTAACTATTTTTATTAATTCAAGAATTTTCTCAAATCTTCTAACTTTATTATTAAATCTCCAGCACATTTCATTGAGAAACCTTTGTCTTTTATCAGTTCTGATTCTTTTTCTTTTTTTTATTTCAAGCTTAATTATATTATTAAATGACTCAACAAATTATAGGAATGATTGTAGATGATTCCTTGTTTGGGATTATTCTTACAAAGGCGCTGCTTATTTTCTCTCCACATTCCACAATAACTAGAGCATCAGACTTATTCCCACCAAGAACGACCTCTATGGCTCTTACATTTGTAATTGAGCATTGTTTCGTCCGCCTGAATAATTACTCCGATTCCACCTAATTTATTGTTCGAAAATGATACTTCTGGAATTTTATCAATAATTTTGTTAATTACCTTAAGAGATCCAGAATAATCGCAAGACATATAAGAATCAATTGAACATAACTGTTCAACTAAATATTTCATTATAATTTTAAAAAGACTTTTCAAATTAGTCTTAAAATCATTAAAAAAACTTCCCTTTCTTATGGAGATTCTTTTTCTCATAGGAGGACAATTGTTATTTTTACATCGCCAGCAAAATTTATCAGTAAAATCATTAGATTCAATTAAAATCATAAACTGGCTGCATTGATAACATTTAAATTCTTTTTTAATAAGACTTTTCTCCATTAGGTAACTTAAAAACTCTTATTGATTCATCATTATTATTCTTTCTTCTAGTTTTTCTAAACTCATTAGGATTAATAAATCAATTAAAATATTTTAATCTGCCCGTTGTGCAGATAAACACAGTTGATCCGATTTTTTTATGAGAATTGATAAAAACAATAAAATATTTCATAAATATTTATGTTTGTTTAATAAATATTCATAAATATATTGTCCAATTGCTACACTTCCGTCAAAACCTATCTCTGCCAAGCAGTCAATGAAGAGCTCCAGAAATACAAATAATGGTGATTTTTAGAAATTATTACCAACATGAAAAGATTTGTCAAAATTTCGAATAAAAGAATAAATTTAAGATGAATTGTAGATATTTTTTATTTAAATAAATAGAAGTCTTACCTTGTTTTTGTATAAATCCAGAATGTTAAAAATATCTAAATAAAATTAATAACATTTATCTTTAAGAAGCATTTTAATAATTCCAGTGTGTAATTTATTGTGAATACCATAAATCAGATTCATAGTAAAATTTTGTAGGAAATATAATGTCTTATAAATAATAAAAAGAAATCAGAGGTGAAAATCAAAAGAAGTCCTTATAATAGTTTTTTCGACCAATATTTGTAAATAAATAAAAGGGGTTGAACAAAATAATGGAAGCACCTAACATTTTGGCATCATAATCTTTGAACATATTACAAACAATCAAAACTTGAAAGATTTTAATGTTTTTTAAAATGTTTGATTATTTAAAATAACTTATATATATTTAAAAACATTGGTTTTAACCTTAAAAAATGGCAGACCTCTCGAGCTTTCAAAAAGGCCAAATGCTTGACGTTTCAATAGGTAAGTAGTGGGATGTGTCACAGCTGGATCACCCCCGGAAGGGGGGTAAAAGGTTTTTTTTCTAAGTAAAAGTAAAAAAATTTTAAGACTGACTTGAAACGAAAACCATGACTCATCAAAATTTCCTCACTCATTTCATAGTAATTCTTGACATTCACTACTCATATAGAATTTTATTTTTGACCAGAATTAATCCAAAATTAATTCATCTTGTTTTCTAGACATGGAGACAGTCAAAACGCTTGGGAAAAAGAATTGCACTGGCAATTATTACAAATGTGCCGCGAGACTAAAGCAATGAAGGTGACATGGGTTGAGCCGACACGAGCAAAGATTTACTAGCGACTGAACTAAGTACAGTGGGGCTTGAAGGAAGAAAGACAATTATTCCAGTCCCAGCGCATCCAAATTTGAGGTCTGTAGACCGCTCTATCAGCCAGTCAGGGAGGTAACTTGGTTACTTATCCGCTTGTATTCGCCCTTGCGCAGTTGGCGTTCCAAGAACCCGATGGACTCGGGAAGGGAACGAACCGGAGCTTGTCACATGCCCGTCCGAGGAAAGTTGAACGTTTGCGAAGACGAGCGCAGCTCGCTGAGAAATGAATCATTATTAATTGCAAATGTTGACTATAAATTTTCCAATTCACGTTAAAATAAAAGTTTTGTTTTACTTATTTTCTCTTGACACTCTTAAGTAACCATGACACTTCACATAAGGATTGTAAATTAACCGAGTTAAAACACGTAAAGACGATGGGGATCGAAATGCAATAAATGAGCACAGGCCTTCCAACGGCGGCTCGCTGAAACTATTATGAGGCTTGACCTTAGCATTTTTAGGAATAGAGCCAAACTTTAGCAGTCTCATAACCATTGGTTACGACACCAACATTGTCTAATAACGAGTAAGCATTGGAGGGCGTGAAAGTTGTATGTTTGGGTTACAAGGTCGTGAACCACTAACCCACCCCTTTATAAAAGACATATTTTCTACAAAATTTGACTATGAATCAGATTTATTTGAGGTATTTTCGGAATAGCCTTTTTCAATTGATTCGGCACTGTCTCAAAAGACTGTGCCGAAAATTCGTGAATACCATAAATCAGATTCATAGTCAAATTTTGTAGTAAATATAATGTCTTATAAATAATAAAAAGAAATCAGAGGTGAAAATCAAAAGAACTCCTTATAATAGGTTTTTTCCGCCAATATTTGTAAATGTGGGGTTCTAGGTAGTCTTTGTGACCTTGACCCCAATCATATAACTCTACCTGACTGCCACTGGTTACCCGTTGCTAGGCAACGTTGGTACTGTAACCAATGGTTCTGAGACCGTCAAAGGTGAGCTTTGTTTCCAAAACTGCTAAGACCCGGTCTACAGCTCGTTCAGGGCGCTACCGATGGAAGGCCTGTGCTCGTCTTACTCGTTTAAGTCCCTTACTTTCCTTACTTGATTCTGTTAGTTGTCATTTATTCTCCTATAGATTATTTGCATTATCAACATGCTCATTTTCGAAAATAAGCAAATGACAAAAGAAATGTTTTATTAACTATTCACATTACATTACAAAGGTAATTTCAGTCGTTATGTTGTTTCCGTAGCTTCTGTCGTGCACGTTCGGCTTTTCCTGGCATTACTCGGGGCCTTGGCGGATTCGGTCGTATTACGGGATTCTCTTGGTCCCGGTAAGCTACCTGTGCCGGGGCGAATATCAGACGGTAGGTGACTGCCCTTCCCTCTTGGTTTGCAGCTAGGGCCACCTTTAATCCGCGGATTTGGATCTTATGAGCTTGATTTAGGGTTCTCTCTTCCTGCCAGCTCTTTTGCGCAGCATCAATCTTTTGATAGAGCCGTTTTGCTCTAGACGGCTCGGACCAGGTAGCCTTGAGCCACTGGAGTTCGCGGCTGAGTTGTAGACATTGTTGGTGGAGGTTGTCATTCTCTCGGCTGAGCTTCTTCATTTCTTTTGTAATCCCTTGGACGACGAAAACTTATAAAATTCTCTAAAAATCAACCCACAACATACATCAGGTACTCGAACAGATATTTAAGTGGTTAGCTATAAAAAATTCTTACAATAATTACTAATTAGCCGAATTAAACAATAATAAAAATTAATGAACATACGATTACCCATGGTTAAAATCAACAAAGAGAACGCATAAAATATCAAGACATCACATTATCCACAAGTGTTAAAATGTCCGAGACGAAAATTCCACACGAGAATCGTAAGGGGCCTGAAAATATCGATTTACACCCCTAAGGCAATCCGAGGAAGTAAATGTGAGGTAAGTCCAGAACAGCTTGAGGATTAATTCCAGAACCGGAGAAAATGACGCACGTTCTTTAGAAGAGACCACCGATCTAAGACAAATAGTTGTACTGTGACAGCGATTAATAAGTGTAACATACCATTCCGCTGGATAAATCTTCGAAACCATCCCAAAATAAGGTCAATTTAGCGACGACTCCTTCTAGACGACTCCTCGTCAAAGAGAATAATAATAGTAACAAACCATGAACAATTGTCCACCTGAAATGATCATGATTGTGTGGGCGAATGTACTAATAACCTTTTCCCTGTCCATAAAATACAATCCAATTGTTACCTAAAATCAATAAAATTAGTCGAAATTTTTGGGGAAGGACACGTGCACTAACCACTAGTAAATCAACAACTAAAATGTCAAGGCGTGTGCACACACCATTAACACGCAGCGAGGAGGCTAACTACACTGACTGACTAGACACGCCGACTGAAATTCTCTAACCCAATCGATATGCTTCTCATATAAAAATTTAACCAACTGCGGATCAGTTTAAAATCATTCAAATAGAACATGTTCCGCAAACGAGTACGAATCCCCGAAGAACGACGCGGACCCGAAGGACTTGATTCAGCTTCCCACGATGCAAACTTACCTTCAAGTAAATTATCCTAAAAATCATATTCCTAATTTTAATTTCGCTATTGAGGGTTAAGAGTGATATGCCCAAATCCACGGACTATTACCAGCCGTTTCCTAAGGAGAAAAGGATCAAACAATCATCATTTAGATTTTAAATAAATCAATTAATTTCGAAACCTCATTTTTTCATTCCTTTATAGAGTGATTAGTAAATGTAAAATGATTGACAAATCAATCGTCCAACCTAGTGAAATCCGTCGTATATTGAATTACAAAACTTATGTGACGTAATTTATTAATAATCTCCAAACGCAACCCGAGTTAGACTTAAAACGTAGTGGTAAGGTAAAATATTATTGGAATTAAATTAATTTATGTACAATTTATTAGAGTTAAAATCTAGATACCATTTATTAGAACAAAAATTTATGTACAATTTATTAGAAATTAAACTGATATCATGTAAAACCTATTGAACTAAATTTAAATTTATTAGAATTAAGCCGATTTCCTTTTGTAAAACTTTTAAAAATTAAATTAAACCTAAGTTAAACTGATTTTTCCGTAACATTTATTAGAATTGAATTAAATTCAAATTCATTAGAATTAAGTCGAATTTTTTTTGTGTTGTAAAACTTATTAGAATTAAATCAAATCTAAATAAAGCTGATCTTATGTAAATTTTATTAGAACTAAATGGAATTCATGAAAAATTCATTCGAATTAGATTAGATTCAGGTAAAATTTGTAAATGCACAAGCGTAACGACATTTATCGCAGGGTAGACCTAACCCTATGCGCCAGAGCAATATAAGTTATTGTTGAATTAAATTTAGGTTGGGATTTTTGGTCCTTTTAAGAGAAACCTTATTGCTGTACAAAATAAAATCCCAACCTAATTAGAAGTAATCTTTGTGAACCACAGCTCATATGAAGAGCATTTTAGAGGACAACCCTAAGAATAATTTAAGAAAATAGAATATATTTTTATTAGTTACTTGGGACTGGTAATTTCAATAAGGGTCGAAATCTTCTGTGACATATAAAGTTCGGCCGACAAAACTCATTTGATCATGATCTTATTTAGAACAATCAGGACCTTTTATTTGGGTCCCCACACACGTCGCAGACCAGTGGAGGCAAGCGTGGCGACGCTTCGGTCGAGAAAGGTACCCCGAGATACCTCAACCAGAACCACGATGGGAGGATTGGAGTCCGGCTCAGGAAATCCAGGAACACGCCCGCTATCTTCTCGATCGCCTCGAAAGCCATCAACGACAGGTCGACTTACACGTGGTCAGGGCCAGACAATACCTGGTCAACGTGGAGGACGATATCGCGGCCGGTAGGATCGCGAATTCCTACTGTTACCAGCCGCCGCCCAGCTCCAAACCGGTACGCAATACAAAGCGTCCTGTAATGATTTTTGAGGAAGACCTATTTACCCGGCCCATCACGAATCGAGATGTTGAAGGGCGATATCAACCTCCTGCATCTCCTAAACCAATCAATAAACACAAATTTCATTTTTAATAAATAATTAGTTACAATATTGCGTTTTTTTTCTTGTGTTTGTTATATAAGTTAAAGCCACAACGATTTGTATGAATTTTTGAGTGATTTATGGTTCACGAAATCAGAATTAATGTCGTTAATTACAGAGATGGAATCCCTGCAAATACTACAGACAGAGCTTGCGCAAGCGCGAAAAACCAACAAAAACTTTTACGACCAAATCGTCCAGCTGTCTCGCGAAATTCAGTAGACCAAGGCCACATGGGTGAGCCCAAAGAAGGCCAAGTTAATGTATCAGAGGCTTACAGCAGCCCAAAAAGGATGGGCAGACGAGAAACAATTAAATCAGAGCCTCAGGACTCAGATAAAGGGGCTGGAGGTCGCCTTATCGGCCTGTCAAGAAGGAGCCGCTGTAACGTACCCTCTCGTCTTTGCCCCCGCCCAATTGGCTTACCGAGAGACGGCGGCAACTCCAATGACGACCACACCTTCAACCCCGACAATAATAAAGAACAGTTATCGTCCAGGACGCAAGGAACGTGCCAAGCGACGGGCCGCGAGACTGTTAAATATAACGCAGCCTACAAACTGAAATTGATTCACTTCTTGTAGAAAATTTGTTTTATCTAGTTTTATTTTAGTTGTTTTTCATTCATTAATAAGTATTCACTAGTTTTATTCTCAACATATAATCATTAATACTTTTTGACTAAAGAACTCAGGGAACATGAGTGTTAAAGCCTACGACTTAAAGGGGACCAAATGACCTAAAGCGAGCACGAGTCTTCTAACGTCAGCTCGTTGGACCCAGAGATCGTTAGAGCAATTACAGCATTAGAAAAAGCGCTCACTTTTTGCGAACGACCTACCCGCTCGAGCACATTTCCAACGTTGTTTAGCAACGGGTGTCGAGTGGCGATAAAGAAAATGTTTATATGGCGTTACCTGGGCAACCACACGGAGATTAAAACAAAGCATAATATCCAGTAACCCACCATTACATATTTTTCAAATATATATATGTATGTGTATATATTAGTAAAAAAATACTTACAACAAATGATTCTGTACATAATATTAGTCCCAAGTATGTAGTTTTTCATTATGTGATCGTTGCGCGTAGGGTAATCGTGTTTGTATGCTAGTTTTCTCACCAAACTATATATATATTTTTTTGTAAATGCACGTAAATCATGGAATTCGACCATAATATTTGCACTTTTCTAGTAAGTATGTGCATTTTAACTATATGTTGGTATATGTCGTATTATATTAGACCTTAATTTATGGTTAAACGTACCCTAACTTAGGACCTTTGGGATATGCAAATAACCTTACTTAACAGCGATTTCCGCGGAATCCTATCGAAATAGGCAATTTGGCTTTAGGAGAATTTGTTGTTCAATAAATTTTTCACCGAATCTTTTATTCGTTTCATGGTAGAGAATAGGTCATAATCGATGTCCCACCCCGCCAGATTCCATTCAATTGCACTTTATAGCGTAGGTTGGATTTGCAGTCTTTTGTTTCGTTTTGTATGTCAACTTCCTTTTGTTTTGGTCGTTTTTATCGCATTTATTTAAACATTCTTTGAATACGTAGGTTTTATGAAAACATCAATCAAAAGAAATTCCCTATTTATTGATAAATAATAGGAAAATTATTTAAAAATTTGTCGAGTCAAACCCGTAATTTAGCAGCAATATTAAGTGGGATAAAGTTAATTTAGGTTTTATTTGTAAATTAATTAATTTTGAGCATGTCTTATCAATCAAATATATTTTAATTATCAATGAGAATCAGACAGAATATATTTCTGTCTGTATTTTCAATAATTAAAGATCCCCATGATTATAAACATATTACAATTTTCGAATCTTAACTCTAATAAATTTATTAAATTAATATGAGATTTTTTTTGTTAAAGGGAATAAAAGGTATTGCAGTATCTGAAAATTTAAAATGACAAGTCACCGGTTTCCTCTAATAATACATGTCCTACAAGTGAAACTATATTTTTCATACCAATCATAAACTATTTCGTATTCTTGTTATTTTAATGTAGAATCAATTAATTAGTAGTATACAATTAGATTTTTATTGAGGGTTGATGATCGCCAAAAGATATTAAATGAGACCAAATTAAGGGGAATAAACGATTTTTTCACGGCATGACAGTTCGGGTAGTTCTGGGACTCAAAGCAGGGGAAATAAAGGATCGGTTCGGCACTCCTGACGACCCCACTATGCAGATCATTAAAGGAATTTTTCGATATCATTACACGAAACCCCTAAAACTCCCAATGACGTGCACCTGGATAACTTTGTTGACGATAAAATTTGACGGTAATTTTTCATTCAGTAGAACCGAGAGCCATTATCCGGGTTCCTGCACAGGCCGCTGATCGATGGCGACAGGCCATGTGGGATGCGGGCTTTACCGTATCCCAGCCTAGAGAATCCCAATCGAACACCTCACGTCAAACAGAAAAAGTTGAGCTACCGTTCGTAGCAATAAAACGAGAATCGGGCCGAAACCCGGCCCAGGAAATCCGCGATCAGGCCCGATTTCTCCTCTCACGTCCCGAGGACCACCAGCGTCAGGTTGATTTCCAAGTGGTCAGAGCCAGGAAATATCTGGCAAATGTAGAAGAAGATATCGCGGCCGGCAGGATCGCGGATACCGACAGCTACACTCCGCCGCGCAGCCCCATTCGCAATTGTGTTGACGAACGGATGAAAGTTAACTCTACTAGCACGCATGGTGCCAGTTCTCCGAGGTCCCGCTCTAACCGCACAAGAAATACGAAACGACCGGTATATGTGTATCGTGAGCGCCCTTATGCTCAACCGGCCGCCGAGAATCGCGATGATGGGTTTCACAGAATTTCCCACTTTCACCACTAACTTGAGTACAGACTATACAAGCTTGATAGTATTTAATGAACTTAATATTAAATTGAATAAATGATTAGTTGATTTTTCCATGTTTTTCATTTTTTTTTGTTTAATAATAGTAATGTTTGTATGATCAGTTAAATGATTTAAGATTGGTAGACAAGAATTAATATCATTATTTACAGATATGGAATCACTAAAAATTTTACAGAAAGAGTTTGAACACGCACAGAGTATTAACAAGAATTTCTACGAGCAGATTATTCAGTTGTCAAAAGAAATCCAGCAAATGAAAGCCACCTGGATAGAACCAAAGAAAGCAAAGTTGCTTTATCAAAGGCTCACGGCAGCTCAAAAGGGCTGGACGGTAGAAAGGCAATTGAACCATAGCCTGAGGACCCAGATAAAGGGGCTAGAGGTAGCATTGTCAGCTTGCCAAGAAGAAGCGGCAGTGACATATCCACTCGTTTTTGCTCCTGCCCAACTAGACTACCGAGAGGCAACAACAGATCCAAAGACTACACCGAAGGCTAGTGGTTATCGACCGGGACGTAAAGAGCGGGCTAAATGCCGAGCCGCTCGATTATTAAACAACACGTAATTGACGTGTCAAAATGTGTTGTCTAGTGTGTAAAATATATATTGGTTGTTATTTAAATGTTATTTAAATAATTCGATAAGTGTTAATTCGTAGAAGTAGCATGAGGACATTGCAATATGTGAATAAGAAGTTTACACGAGAATTATGGATACGAATGATGAAATTAATGGTATAAGGGGACCTAAAATTCAAAAGCGAGCACAGGTCTTCTATCGACAGCTCGTTGAACCCAGAGATCGTTCGGTCAATTACAGCATTAGTAATAGCGCTCACTTTTTGCGGACGATCTACCCACTCGAACACAGTTCCAACTTTGCCTAGCAACGGGTGGCGAGCGGCAAGCGAAAGAATATTTATATGGGGTTGTCTGGGTAACCGCAACATAATTTAAACATCAACACCCAGTAACCCACCACATCGATTTCCGCAAGCCCTTTTCCCTTTAACCACAAGTTGATCCTAAGAGTTTGATATGTTTATATTAGATTTTAGGAGTGCCCACTGGACTACTCCCTGTGATTATTTTAGCCGATGAGTATGGAGATTTTTGGTCGATTTTTCGGGAGTAGATGGAAAGGTAGTCAACCAAAAGATTGACTCCCGATCTCCCTTCTTCCCCTATAATGGTAATTGAATTTACGTTCAAGTCCGTCGTTACCCAGGGCGAGATCTCTCACGGGCACGAGCTATTGGCGGACTTACACCGCGCTTACACTGCTCTAAATTTATATATGATTTTAGTGACTTGTTGGTGTGTGGCTGTGGGCCGGAAAACATTCGACTGAATTAAAATTCGATAAGTTTTCATAATATATTTTTATGATACTAATTTCACATTCATTTACAATACTGGTAAGTCATTCCGGCTCACCTTAGATAAATTCGTATCAGAGTTTCGTTAGTGGTTTCAGTAAGCGTTTACAGTTCGATTAGTGAGTAAGTGTTCCGCTTTGAAAAGTGTATTTTCGTTAAAACGAGTGTTAAAATTCTGTGAAAATGAATCGGATTATATACCTGTTCCGTAACCCTAACCTTGCGTGTGCTGGATGTACGGAAAACTCAATTACTAGCTAGCTCCTATTCATGATTGATGTTCACCTTACCTGTAATTCTAGGGTTGTTTTTTCCACGTACACCGCACGATTTGAATGTACTGCTACGTACCAATGATCGAAATCATGTTGGTACTGTACGCAACAGCCGAATGCCATTCGAGCAGGTGAGCGCTATTTCTAGTGCTACTCCTCGAAGGACCTTCGTATCCCCCGGTCCTTGGTTGCCGTTAGAAGGACTTACGCTCTCCATCTTGAAGTTACATTTACCTGAAACCCCTTGAATCTACTAGTATAGTATTCTTGGAATTGTGAGAATCCGAGCATAATTTTAGCCTGGTCTAGTATTGTTGGTTGATAAACCGTTTTCCCGTAGTGAGCACGTCATTAATCATTTCCCTTTTAATCAAATATTAGTTTAACACCATTATTTTATTATCATTAATCCAATCATTCACTATTAATTCTAGAAGAGAACTTTTATTACAAAATTTTACTTCTGTATATATAGTTCAAGTACATGCATACAACAAAACAAACAAGAGAGAATAAGAACAGTTCATGATATATCATGCAATTTAAATTATAACACTCAGCTATAGTATAGATTAAACATTTAGGAAAATCATTAGTGATTGATGGCTCCTTATTATTGTGGATAACTGTATTGCAAAATGAGGAGTAAGTCATCGCGATAAGTCTCGTCCGGTACGACTTCGTTTCCCGAGTCGATGTCTACCGGCAGACATCGGCGTTTCGGTTGTCGATAGAGAGGGGGATTATCATTTGAGCTGGATCCCATTTGGGTTGAGGTTCCGGGGTCACTGGCAGGGGTACGACTCGTCGGAACCTGCCCACTAAAAATGGAAATTTCTTCCACATTGAGGCCAAATCGTTCTAAGGCTTGATCTACTGTTGGAGCTTCAGTTGTGTCCTCTACCAAGTTGATATATATCGATGGAGGTGGTGGGTAATTTATTATAGATGGGGCATAGATGATGTCTGGGTCGAATCCCGGAAATTCGAACTCCTGGTAGGCCGGAGGCGGGTCATTTTCCCGGCTACTCGTTTCCATCATTTCGGTCGCCCTAAGAAGATTGACTTCTGCTCGGCGTCGTTCGCGGCGACGGCGATTCCGATTGGGTCGCCGTCGGGCTACTCCGGGCCTAGATTCGGCCACTACGTTTTGAGGAGGTTCAATGGTCGGAGGTGGAATTGGATATGAAGAGAGATGCGGAGCTGGAATAATATTTAGGCTTTGGGCCCAACTGCATCCTGGCACTCGAGCTTTGAGCTCGGCTTCCGTAAATATCCGCCTGAGTGCGGCGCCCTGTTCAGAGATGAGAAGTCGCTGACTGCGAGATTCTACCACCAGGTCATCTCTGGCCCGAGAGAGGCAAGAGATCTTTTGAAACAACTTCCGGGTGGCTTCGGGTGAGCTCCATGTGCCCTTAAGTTTTTGGTATTTGGTTTGTAGAACTGCGTGGTCCTTTTCCAGTTGTTTCAGCCTCTGACGGGTTGCGATGATTGAAAGGGACAGTCGTGGTATTTTGGGCAGTTCTGTCATATTCGTTGTTCGGTGAGGAATCTATATGTGAATGAAGACAGCGTTATAATCGTTTGTCCAAAAATCATGCCAAGATCTCGGTGAGGTGATCGTAAGTTAAATTGTAAACGAGATGACGGTGAGGTTAGAGTCGATATCAGTAGTAGTAGGGGTCCTTTGAACCATTCCATCACGAGGTTAACAATCAGAGGAGTGAATTGATACTGAAGACATGTATGAGTCGGGGTGGATTGGAGATACGTTCTGTGGTTGCTGTAGTAATTAAACTAATCAAGAGTCGAATGGGGCCCGGTGAAATTAACATTGGAGTTTGTCAATTAAGTATAATTCTTATTGGTAAACAACCAAATTGGTAGTAATAAAGTTGGTAATATCGATTATAATATTCGTACTGGTACGTACGGGAATTTTAATGACCTTAATGCTATTAACAACCAGAATCGTAATAATGCGATAATAATGCTGGGAATGGCCATGATACTAATACTGAGGTCGGAATTAATAATGGTAGCAATATTAATGATTATAATCATAACAATAATAACAATAATAACAATAATAATAATAATAATAATAATAATAATAATAACAGTAATGGTAATAATAATAATAATAATAATAATAATATTGGTAATGATAAATTTAATAATATTAATAATAATAATAATAATAGTCATAATAATAATAATAATAATAATAATAATAATAATAATAATAATAATAATAATAATAATAATAATAAGTTTAATAATATTAATAATATTAAATGTTAATATTAGCTGATCGTAACGAAACTATTAAATGATGTTGATAATATTAATAACCTTAACCTCCAGTAATGACATGAATTAGTGACAAAATTTGCTAGGCGACAACGCTCCAAATAGTTTTAACTGTAGCGATAATATCAGCAACCCGATTATTTTAAAATCGACGATGTTTTCTCTAACCGGGTGTTGTGAGTTTGAGCTGTCGAGAGAAATGTCGGCATGGTAACTCGCCGTGAAGTGATGTGGATTTTCTCCCTTTCCCTAATGATGGTGATGAATTTGTGAAATTCTATTACTATGGAATATTTTACGAAAATCGATAGCGACAGACGGCTATTTAGGTGATATATTCGGGACTCGTTTATGTTTATTTATAGGACAAACTAAATGTGTAGAATTCAGCCATTCGATTTCTATCCGTAGATCTACCACCTTTGCAATTATCGTCTCGCCCGTATGGTGTTGGAATTTTTTGTGGTATATGTTCCTGGTGTCGATTCTATGCCGAAGATAGATTTTTGGATATGTCATTTACCTTTTCTATGTTATAATTCGGGTTAACTATGACTATTGTAATGTTATCAGAATTTGGCCATGTGGTATTTGAATATATTGTAAATCCTAATTGTATTTTGTATTTCTATTTTTGGAGTTTAAAATTTAGTACTCGTTATGATAAAGGTGTCTGACACTTTCCTGGAGTTTTTTATTTCCCTTTTAATATTGTTTAAAAAACTTTTACTACCGTCGTTACCTATCACTTCTGCCCAAGTTAATTCGTTTTAGAGGTTTATGAAAAACTCCTAGAGGATCGTTGAACGATCTTTCTTATTTCCCTTAACTGATAGCGCTCTTCCCTTTAATTTTAAGATTTTCTGCTCGCCTCGACCGACGTTTCCATCAGCCGTTGCGAGTCGTTTAACGGTGCCCTACAGGGAGGGTCCTGTGCCATTTTACCAGGCCCCGTTGCGGACAGACCGAGATTCCGAAACAGGCGCGACCCACAATCACAACTGGGGAACTTAATCCACCAGCCGGACCGGAATCTGCCTGATCGAGGACTATTACGATACATAACATATAAATATGATTTTATTAGGGACCTCGTATATATAATTGATATGAATATAAAATCGTTTAACTTAAAAGAGAAATATGAGGACATTATGAGCATTTATTTAAGGATTCATTATAATTAATAAAAATGTATTAACATATAAAATAAAACAAACAAAACTTCCTTACTTTCGAATAAAGTTGCAGAATAATATTGGAAAAGTCAAAATTGTAAAGCTACGAATTGTAAAAGTTGAAATTGTAAAGTTGAAGTAATGAAATTGGTCACTGCTTATATACTGTTTTTGTGTCTGTGTGCGACCAATGGGCGATTTTTCGCCATTTTTAGGGCTTTTTAATTATTTTATTAATTTCAAATTATTTTTATTATTTTTTATATATTTTTTCTTATTTTTTGATATCTTGATATTTTATTGTTGAATTTTATTTTCTTACAATATTATTTTTTAACCCCGATTTTTTGTTTTCTGGTCGCCTCTTCTGCCTGTGTTTTTTCTAAACCTTATTTTGCAAGGTTTTGGCAGTTTATTTTTTTTCTCGTGTGTTTCTGTCTGCTGCTGTAGGCTTTTTACGATTTTTAATTAATTATTTGTTTTTATTTAGTTTTGTTATATTTTTAATTTGTTTTAATTAATGTATTTTATTTTATTTTTGGTCACTTCTTGCGGTGCATGCGTATGTGCAGTGACCATTTCTTTATTCTTATTTTTTGTTTTAATCTATTCGTACTTTTGTTTTAATTTTGGATCTAAGCCCAACACGTGTTAAATTTGATGTGGTAAAACAAAATTTGACCTTGGGATTTTTTGTATATTCTAACTCTAATTTTATTATTTTTATGATTTAATTTGACAATTTTAGTTTTTAACTTTTAATTGAATTGTTTCCAATTCAAATTATTTAATTTTAGTTCTAACTTTAATGAACTCTTGTTTCTTTAAGCAAATTGTCAATTTCCGGTCAAATTTTCGTGTTTTCATGTTATTTCTGTGTTTATTTTGTGCGGATCTTGTTGCACCTTGTTATTATTTTTAATTTATTATTATGTTTTCGATTTTATATTTTAATTATTTCTTTCTCATATTTAGTGTGGTTAATTGATGTTTTGTGGGTCTGATTTTGAATCTGCGTGTAGAGTTTGCGTGCTATTAACGATTCATTCAAACAAAAATCTGTTCTGGCCCAACATAAAACACCCGGGGCCCGTGAAATTGCGTCCCGCAATGTCATAATCATAAGTCCAACATTTATACATTCAATTAGGCCCACGAGCTATCTGGTCGTGATCTCAATATCCACATACATGTTGGGCCAGAACACAAACGGCCTTGAGAATCGTTTAAATGAATCGGTAATACACACGCAAATACAACGTGCAGATTTAAAATCAGACCCATAAAACACCAAATAACCATGCTAAAATATACGATAAAGAAAACAATTAAATACAAAATCAAGAAACACGAAAGTAAATTAAAATAATAACAAATTGCAACAAGATCCGCACGAAATAAACACAAAAATAACATGAGAACAGAAAAATTTGACCGAAATTTGACAATTTACCAAAAAATGGAACAAAAAAATTAAATAATTTGAATTGAAAACAATTCAATTATAAAATTAAAAATAAAATTGTCAAACTAAGGTATAAAAATAATAAAATTAAGATTAGAATACACTAGAATATTACAAGGTCAAATTTTGTTTTACTAAATCAAATTTAACACGCAAGGTTAGGGTCGTACAATAAGTATATATACCGATTCATTTTCACATAATTCTAACCAAAAATTAAATCCAAAAAACTACTCTTTCAGTTTTCATAAACTTGAATCAATCAATCAATTGAATCGAGTCTACTATTCAGTTTTACCAGTCTTAATCAGTGAAAGATCAAATTCTAAATGTGAGTGGAGGAATGCTCGAAAACTTTCTCCACGTCGCGTCAACACAACCTCGTAAGAGCTCTGTTTGGGCGTCGGCGTGGGGAAAGGATGATAGTGCCGTTGATGAATGATGAATATACAATATGAATTATCAAATGTTATTACATGCTAATAAAACTTTCACTATACAATGCTTATGTCGAAATTTTTCCGGCACACAGACACTCACGCACCACAAGAAAGTAAAATCAACATGCAATTCAAGCTGTGTAGGTGCAGTTTATCTGCCAATAGCCTGTGTCCATGAAGGTTCCGGCGTGAATAACGCTGGGCCTAAACGTCAACAATATCCGTCATATGGGAAATTGGGAGGTAGTCTTTTGGCTACCCCTCTACCACTCATTTTCCTATAATTTCGACCAAATTAAAATCACTGCACATAACGGCTAAAAATCATAAACATTGAGTACCTCGGTGAGCACTCTTAAAATCATAATATTAACATAACTATCCTAAGGTCAAATCAAAGGGAAGGAAGTGGGGAAAGAATTCGGAAATAATTGCTATGTCTAAATACTCTAACTAAATCTTAAATTAAAGTCACGATATCGTACGAGAGAGCCTGAGAGATTAACTACCCCAAAATAACTAAATAGTATAAATTCAAACCGTAACTAAAGATGATGATGAGAGGCTAACGCTACGAATATCGATGCCAACAGTATAAATTAACTTAACTCCAGATAATGATACAACAAAAAATATGTCACTGCGCAGAATCTAGTCATAGTAAATAAATAGCCCAATCTAATAAAAATGGTGTTATTATCTAAGTGGATGATATTTTCGTTATATCTGATTTACCTGTTGGTTCGAATAGTTTATTCGTAATTGCTCAAAGGTAAAAATAAATTATTATCCAAAATGCTTCTTTCAAAAATATAACCAACCACCAGTCAAAGTAACAAAATGTAATAGAATAACATTACCCGCATAAGTCAGAAACAGGAATTATCCGCATTAAAATCAACCCAAATTTATTACCAAATTATAGTGCCCCATTTTGGTAAACGATAAAATTACGAACCTGAAAACAATATAGACAAATCGAATTTACCACCCGAGAAGAGAATCAGTTTAGTGTTAGATAAAATAAGAAATAAAATACAATTACGACCAGGTGAAAGGGGTACCACGTCCTGATTAATGTTGTAGATGATCGCCCAGTTAGAGACTCACGCTAATCAACCACAAAAAGAAAAATCAAATAAAAATGATATAGCAGTCGATGCACATAGTACAATAACCACAATGAGTATATCAGACGATAATCATAAATCAACAAAGAATGACCTCCAAACGAATAGGAGAGGAGCAGGGTAGAAAGCCTTCGACGTCGGTGAAATTTGTGAATCTACCAGGATCACAAAGAAATTTCAGTTTCGTGAGATGAGAAACTACAATTAGGAATAATTCATTTAATATAAATACACAAAGTTTATCTAACCTAAAAATTTTCGATAATAAAATAAGATCCAAATCCCAACGAGGAGACAACCACATACCGGTTCGGAAGCGATTAAGTGAACGAAAGCCAATAGTACAGATCAATAAAATTCCTTTTGAACAAATAGTAGAGGTGGCAATGCACGATCTACTCGATTCAAATCAGTAGGTAGGGCAGGAAATTTCCACGTCAGAAGAAAACATCTGGCGTAAATCGATCGCAAACATTATGCACACTGGCCGGAAAACGAGGTAAGGAAATTCATATTATTACTGAATCGCCGGAATGTCACTAAGTGAAGGAATTGCATAGTGTAGGCACACCTGCGGGGTAGAATGTGCAGTATAAATAGACAGGTTAGCGACGAGAAGTCAGGAAGATTGCAGTGAAAAATTAAAATGAGTTTCAATAGACAAAATGATTCGCGAGTCAGAGGCCGCCTCTCTCACATTACGGCCACGGAAGAGTTCACGATGGAGCGAAGGACCGACACCCAAGAAAGTAAGAAATTCATTTAGTTATTTTACTCTTTTAATTGCCAATAAAATTTCATACAACTCGGCCAGCCATTATAAAACCCTGGTACACGCCACCAGAAGACCCAAGTCGGATCAAGGAAAAGATGCCCCTACTGATGGAGAAAATGTCATGAAAACCAAGGAAGACCCCGATCATGATAATGAAATTTAAATAAATAAATGCTAGATTGGTATTTTTGTCCAAATTCAAGTTTATCACGAATTCTTATGCATAAATAAACGACGAAAATCCGCTGAACGATTTACCAATTTCGAATTACAATACTAAACCGTGAACAGTATCGGGCGACTTCGTTGTGGTTAATTAGAAATCGGCTGAACACCAAACTCACGATATCTAGGAAATAACGTTACGCCAGTGTAACGATGTATCGACGCCGGCTATGATTTTTTCTGTCAGGAAAGAAACAGTTTGATTTCTGTGTCAACTTCACGATACATCGGTTCCCATTGAGGTAAACTGACTCCCAAGCAAAAACGTAAATGAATTTTCTCATGCCTCCACGTCCAAACCAACGAAATATACTGATTAAAGGCCATTTAAGACAGTGAAAAGTTCTTTGATCCTACACTTCGTAAATGATACCGTAGAAATCAAACCACTAAGGCCTATCTAACTAATCGTCACAATAAATGGCTTCCACAAAATATACAACTCAGGAACCCAAAACTACGTTAGATTTACGAACTAATTCAGATCACCCTCTGCCGTGACCTTCTATTACGCCGATAAAATTATAAATATCCTTGATATAAGCCCTCCGCGTACTCGTTAACCTATTACATTCAGTTCTCATGATTACCATATAATCAAACATCTAATGATATTCATTTCAATAAACTCATGGGTGTACGAATCTCAGATTACGATGAGATTCCCATCCCACTCCGCCACTAGATGCAGACAGGCGATGTGGGATGCGGAATTTTCAATTTCCCTGGTAAGAGAGTCAAGATTCGAGCGACAAGGAGGAACAGAAGATGTCGAGCTACCGTATGTGGCAGTAAAACGGGAGCCATGACGAAATCCGGCTCGCGAACTCTGAGTTCGGGCGGAAGATATCTTGGCACGTCTCAAAGCACATCAAAGAAGGACCGACAAACAGGTAGAACGAGCTCGCAGTCAATTAGAGGAGATCAACGAGGACATCGCGGCTGGTCTGATTCCGTGCACGGATGGGTATGCCCTTCCTATGGCATCTCATTCGAGTCAGATGACCCCAGAGTGAATCAGCCAACCGTGTCCATGCCGAAGCAAATACTCCCAAGAGAAATGAGAACAGAGACTGGAGATTGGGAGTCAGAGTGGGATCACTCCTACACTCGCAGAACATCAAGGCAAAATTTAAGAAACTACCATCTAAACTCGCGCCACGACTGAATTTCATGAAATAAATATTTCTGGTTTTATTGTTCATTCTTATATTTACCTTCTTATTAAACATTTTGCCCCACGAAAGAAAAACTATTACATAATTTTAGGTTAGGCTTAATATATTTTAAATTATCTTACAGATAACAATATTTATTGTATACTAGACGAAGTAAACTGTTAATGAACCATTTTATTGTAAAAATGGATCCCTGTACAATACTAAACACGTGTTGGGCCAGAACACAAGTTTGTTTAAATTAATATGTAATAGCACGCAAACACAGCAAGCAGATTTAAAATCGGACCCTGTAAACACCAATTAATCATGCTAAAATATGAGAAAGAAATAATTAAAATATAAAATTAAAAACATAAAAATAAATAAAACTATTAACAAAATGCAACAAGATCCGCACGAAACAAACATAAAAATAACACGAAAACACGAAAAATTTGACCAAAAATTGACAATTTAATCAAAGAAACAAGAGTTCATGAAATTGGAACTAAAAGAAAATAGTTTAAATTAGAAATAATTCAATTATTTATTAAAGGAATAAATTGTCAAAATATATTAAAAATTAAGAAATTAAAGTTAGAAAATACAAAGAAATTCCCAAGGTCAAATTTTGTTTTAATATATCAAAATTAACACGCAAGGTTAGGGTCACAGAATAGGTATATATACCGATTCATTTTCACATAATTTTAATGATCTAGTCACTCAGTTTTGAGGACTCGAAGCAAGCACTTTTATTCTAATCTGAAATTCTATTTAGCGAAGTAAGCAAGAATGACTTGCTGATATATTAATTATGTGTGATGCTTATTCAGGATAAATGAAATTGAATTTGGTATTTATCAAATATATATTATAACTGATATAGACAATTTTTCACGTCGAAATTTTTCCGCCCCACAGCCACACACCGACAAGTTATTAAAATCAGACATAAACAGTCGAGCAGTGTAAGTGCGGTGTAAGTCCGCCAACAGCTCGTGCCCGTGAGAGATCTCGCCGTGGATAACGACGGACTCGAGCAGTCAACTCATATATACCGTTATAGGGGCAGCAGGGAGATTGGGAGACAATCTTTTGGTTGCCTACCTTTCTAGCCGCTCCCAAAAAATCGACCTAAAATATCTTTACTCATCGGCTAAAATTTGAACACAGAGTAGTCCAGTAGGCACTCTGTAAATCTAATATAAATATAAAAGGTTCTAGGATCAAATTGAGGTTAAAGGGAACGGGACTAGCGGAAATCGATGCATCGAACTTAAAGCCTATAATTTTTCACCATGTTAAACTAAATGAAGATAAATTAGATAGCGAATTAAAGCCCATAATTTTCACCATGTTAAACTAAATGAAGATAAATTAAATAACGAATTAAAGCCCATAATTTTACACCATGTCAAACAAAATGACGATAAATTAAATAGCGAACTCAAGGTGAATCAATCAACTATAGTCTGAGAGTTCGACGAGGATATTCACTTCCTGAAATGATTATCGAAAAACGAATTTTATCGTAAAATTTTTGGAAACCCATTAGTTAATGTAACGAGATTTGAACCCAGTTAAACATGACACTGTAATAAGAGAAAATTTGGGTAAATCATCATCAAGAGTTAATGAATAAATAAATAAAATATTAACATCCATCCATAACTACGTGCCATCGAGGATAAAAATTTGAACCTACAGGTTAAGGAAAAAGAGCGCTAATATCATCGGACACGATGCCAATCACAACTTCCGAGAACCATAAGGTCAACATTCATTTGAAAATTCTGTCTCGGTAGATAAATCCTCAATAAATATATTAGCAACCTATAATGTAACGATAAAATTCCTTGTAAGCCGAACGGGTTGTAATCACAATACTCTAACTAAAATAGCCCTAAAATATGCCGGAATAATAATGAGACAACAATCAAAAATTAATATTTAGGTAATAGTACAATATAATAAAACAATGGTGGAGCATAGATATGCAGGCAAATCCATTTGGATTAAGGCATTTAACTTGAACGTTCATCGGTTTGCTTTAAGATAAAATTCATCCTACTTTGTCTTCCTAGAAATAATTAGTAAAAGAAAACTTATGAAATTACACGTTACTTGATTGAAACCTTGTGACGAATAATTACCCTCCGAGATTTCGTTTCAATTTCTGTAGAAGAAAAATTCATTTAAGGATATTGCGAGGGAAAGGCAACGAATAATTCCGATAAAAACAAAATCCACAAAATACTAGATATATGCATGTATATATAAATTCCAAAGCGACCATTTTAGAAATGGTTAGGAAAATCGATTAATAGTAGAGAAAAGAATTAACCATTGCTGTTGGTGTGGTGAGAGATCAGGACATAACTATAGACAGCATAGCTATGTAGGAAGTAGAAACTAGCGAATGAAAATCTTCCACGCGGCAACACACCTACAAGTAGAGCTATAAATACACAGTAGGGCCGCATGTAATCGAGAAATTAACAGAATGAATTCAACGATAGTAACTTCACTACATAAAGTCGTCACACCTGTAGAAATGAAGAAAGCCAATCGTAATGGGAATCCGGACCCGCAGACGTCCGAGGAACTTAAATCATTACCTGTGAGAAATACAAATCAAGATCGGAGACATCCAACAAGCAAAGATATTAGACCGAGTAAGAAAACTGTCATTTGTTAGTAACGAAAATATAATATGATTTATTTGTTAGAATATTCTTACTTTAATTTTGGTTGCTAAAGGAAAATTTTATTTAATGCCTCTCACGACTGCTATTCAAATGTCGAGCCAATAAAAGGGTTTTTCTAATGGTTATGCATGAATGCCTTCGCCATAATGGCCCTGAATAAATTAGACTAGGAACCTCTAATTCGTTAGATATAAAGTCTGCAGAAATGACGAAAGAAGACGAGAGTTTCCGTCTTGAATGAATCGCCTACAATTTTAGATGTTATGATAACATATCCGTAGTATATTATTTAAAGAGGGATGAATAACATAAAAATATATTTATGCGAGTAATGATATTTGAGAGTATTTTTGAGTTGCTCATCAATTTTGGCTTAAAAATGCATAGATGCTGATTTACAGGGAGTATCCAATTTTTTCATGTATTAAAATCTATAGTTATTTAAAGAAAGTCTTCATTAGCCGCCAATGACGCTAAACTTTTAATATATGTCGCTTAAAATGATGTGAATATTATTTAGAAACTAATAATTTTAGATACAATTTCCTTGCATCTATCGACCAGAATTAATGTATTGATCTACGAAATTTTCTAGTAGAAGCTAGGCTAGCGCTTCATAAAAATGTGGTGTTAAAACATCTGCACTTATGCAACCATATTGATGAATGAGTATAAAAGTTAGAAAGAGCCGAATTTGTAGCGAATCCACAAAGCATACCTGAAAATAAATCCCAAATTCGTTAACAAAGTTTTTCGATCCCATCTGATTGTTTTAAAATGCATAAATAGAACTGAAATAACTCCCTGCAGAAGGAACGTGAAAACTTACTATTCTGTATAGGAAAGCTCCAATACCCTAAGAGATCCCGACCCCAATTCACGCTATAAGCATTTTTTTCACTTCATTGTTACTAGCCGAAATTTAGTAATCGCCGTGTCTCGCTACGAAAGATTCAGTCTAAGAAAATGAACTAAGATATATATCGCTGATAATGGCTCCGTAAAAAAATTAAATTCAATAGCGGAACGTACGTTAGTTACAGTGGGATAATAATTATAAATTCAATAATTCTTGAATTTACTTTTCATCAGGTACTCATTCTCAAGATTTGGCGGACGAGGACCGTACCACGTTAGCTGTACCCACGAGGTTCGCTGGGATATTTGGACAGGCCTTGTGGGACAGGGGTTATACTATATCCACGTACGGAACCTCTGAGTGGCCAAACAGGAGTGGAAACGGACCGGAAGCCGATGTAGAATTACCGAGCATTCTGATCAAAAGGGAACCCGGAAGGAATCCCGCTCGGGAAATACGGCAGAAGGCGGAGATCGAATTACATCGGTTAGAACAGCTAGAGAGACGCTACCATGCTCTCGCACATCGACAAAGAGAGGAACTGGCAAGGATTAACCGGGATATCTCAAACGGGCGTATCCCCAGTTCAGACGGCTACTTACCCGCGTACGGAGTGGCCTATGACCACCGAGATATAGCCCTCCTGCATAGTGATGCACCAGTCCACCTGGTGGTGCCGAAAGGTCTACTGCAACCCGATATACGGGATATTCTGGAAGATCGTGGCGCCGAGAAACACGCATACTCGCGCCGCCGATTCACAAGGAACCAACTATCTGACTATTAAATTGTTATTTTGTGTATGCTACACTTTCAATAAAATTATTATGAAAATTTTACTGTTTCATCTTCAATAGATAATTAACCGAGACATTTATGCTAGGACTGATTGTATATCGTTTATGTATTTTGCCTTATGATTTTTTTTCCTAAATTACTATCTGGATTAATTCTCTGATTTTTTATCATTAAGGAGAAACTATGGAAGATTTTATAGCGAGGATTACTAAGGAATTAAAAAATCTCCATAAAGAAAATGCAAGCCTACATCAACAATGCCTGTATCTCAGTCGCGAGATGCAGAGAGTAAGAGCCACGTGGTCAGAGCCGGCCAGAGTAAAGAAACTCTACCAGAAGCTCGACGCGGCACAGAAGGGCTGGCAAGAAGAGAGAGCCCTGAACCAAGCCCAGAAGGTACAAATACGGGGGTTAGAGGCAGCCGTAGCCGCATGTCAGGAGGGACTGGACGTTACCTACCCGTTAGTGTTCGCGCCGACCCAGGTAGCTTACCCGAACACGGCTAATCCGACTCCACCATCATTCAGACCAAAGTCTCGCGCAATACCAGGACGCGCGGAGAGGAGACAGAAGGAACGTAAATCATAACCAATATAAAAATCCAATTGATAACGAAATAAATTCGTAAATAAAATCGCGTTGTCGTTTTATCTTTCTATATGCACTTATTAATATAGACTTGTAAGAAATGAAAATAAAGTGACAAGAAGTTAATCGAGTAAGAGACCTAGAAAAATTAAGTCGAGCATAAACCTTCTATCGGTAGCTCGCTGAACCAGCTGTAGACCGGGTCTTAGCAGTTTTGGAAACAAAGCTCACCTTTGATAGTCACAGAGCCACTGGTTACAGTACCAACGTTGCCTAGCAACGGGTAACCAGTGGCAGACAGTTAGCATTATTATGATTGGGATCAACGTCATATCGACCACTAGTAACCCCACACTAATATGTGATCGAATATAATGAGAATGTCATAATAAATAAATATTTTAGTTGATTGCCTTCGTATTCGTTAAATTAATTGACAGTGACTTATAGTAATTCATGCAATATAATAAGGATTTTGTGGAGGGTTGAAAAGGAGATAGCTGATCGAATGAGAGAAATATTAAAGTGAAAGGGACCAGAATAAAAATCGCACACATACCTTCTATCGGTAGTGCGTTGAACCCACTATGAGATCGGGCCTTAGCAGTTCTTATATGGCGTTCACCTTTGGCAATCCTATAACCAGTGGTTGCATGGCAACGGGTAATCATTGGGGGCAAGACAATAATTTTCATTTGGGGTCAAGGACACTGACGCCATAAACACCACATACATAAAAAGTTCCTACGCTATGAATTATTATTTAAATACAGATGGACTTATAGTCCGACTACTATATACAGAATCAAATTTAGTTCCAAAGGAATCGTGGTTTTCCTTGATGATGACTTGGGTTTATGTTTCTAGTTAATGCTCTTCTCTTGTTGGCTTGGTTTATTGATAGATATTTACGAGAATTTTTCTGTTTCCTGGCGTCTTTTGGGATTACGAATTTGGTTGAGTATTTCTTTGGGTTTCTGGGTTGAGGTCTTCGTTCTTTGGTGATTGATTATTTTTTGGCAGGTTATAAGACAGAATATTAGCGGCATAATGTTTAGGGCTAGACTGGTTATTATGATTCGACTTTGTGGTGTTGCTAGACTTGATTCGTAGATTTGTTGGAATTTATTCGATGACTGATTGATTGAACGGATGACTCTTTGAATTTTCCTGGCGATTGTTTCAAGGCTTTTCCTCATACTCAGGTTTTCGTGTTCTATTTTAGATCTCTCGTTCTTTGTATCTAGAAGGGTTTGTATCCTTTGTCTGATTCTTTCTCTTTCCTTTTCGATGCTTTGTCTCAGTTTATCATCGATATTTTCGCTTCCTTTTATTGGGCATTGATTGCATTGTAGGGTTAATTGTTGGCATTCCTCGCTGTTTGGGTTTTCGCATATTTCTATGTAGCTTGCGCATGTACTATCTTCCTTTCGGAACGGGTGCGATTTGCCGCACATCTCTAAGGGATTTTCGGTTACACATAACTTTATTGTTACCATCATCATCATGTACAGCTTCTTTAGGTTTGCTTTGTTTCTCATTCTATCATACATTATTTACTCATTGATTATTTACAGATGGTATCTATATACAGTAGATTTTTCCTTTATTTTAAGGTCTCGTTAATCTCCCCCCTCACCCGGTGGTGAGTGCATTACCCATTCCTCTTTTGTCTTTCCTTCGACAAATCTCATTACCAATATTTGTATCTGTCGTTCTGTCAGTTTTGGGAGTTCTTCCAATTGTCCTTTGTTTTCTTTGAGTGTCTTCCGTTGCTGGTTTAGCTGGGTTCTTAAGTTCCTCTCATTTATTCGTTTCCGTTCGAGTTTGTATTTGTAGTTTACTTTACTGATTTTTTGTTTCTCTGTTTTCCGCTTTTGTTCCTGGAGTTCTTCCTTTAATACTTCGATTTCCTCATGGATTTGTTGGTGGTTTTGTTTTATTTCTCTTGCTTCTTTGTAGGTTTCCTCCAACTAAATTAGGTTCTTTCTGAGCCTTCTTATTGAGTTTCGCCTGACTCGTTCTTGGAATTCCATTGTTCGGATCTGTAATGGTGCAAAGGTTGGCGTTATATTTAAAGGGAGCTGCCAGAGAAGCATGGCAACAAATTGAAAAAAAAATTAATAAATATTAATAAAATTAATAAATAAAAAATTAATAATAATAACAAAGTAAAAATAATAAAAAAAATTAAATTAATTAATAATAATAAAATAATTAAAAATAAATAATTATTATTTTGAAGTTAAATATATTAATAACAAAATTAAATAAAATTAATGCTAAATATATTAAGAAAAACAATTAAAATTAAATAATCAATAATGATAATATATTTAAAATTATGTAGGGCTTTAACAAAGCTTTAGTTGGCAATTTTATAACATTATAAAAATAAACTTAATGGATATTTTTAAAATGATTTGGATGTAACTGGATGCTACCATGTCGAAAATAAGAATATCAACGCAATTTTGAAACCTAACCAAATCGGTAAAACTCATTCAAACAAATAATATATTAATAAAACACAAAGCTATGGGTAATGATAAGTTAGGAAATGGGAGAAGATTAAATAGCCGTAAAATCAATAATTATGTAAGTATTGTTAATTAAAATTCCAAATGTCAGACTCCTCAATTTCAGAGAATCCCAATTTCCTCAGCAGCAATCCCATTGGTGACCGATTCACATTTTCTAGATTTGAATGGATTTTGTTTTTCAGATTTCTCATTCGAAATATCGCATGCAGTAATGTCGCTGCAATATTCATTAATCATTTGCTGATTTTTTAGATTACTTTTATAATAAAGAAAAATATATTTTACAAAATTTTCAAAAAAAATTTTACACTTATTGCATCACAATAAGATTAATTTTTTATTTATTATAGTCGAAATATCTTTAATAAAACTTAAAAATTACAGAATGTTTATCCATTATTACTATTGCTAAATATTAGTTTTGAAAACGTTTTTCGTACTTTGGGCCAAAATAAAATTGATATGAAAATGAATTTCCTCAACACTAATAAGAAATGTAATTTGAATTCTCTTTTCAGCTAATAGCAAACTCGTTGAATCAGACGAACCTTAGTTACTTGATTTTGATTTAAGTTAATAGGTATTCGATAAAAATTAATTTAGCTATTACTATAACATAATTTCAAAATTACATTACAATTTATAATAAATTCAAAATTTACCTAATAAAGGAATCAAAAAATACGTCAAACCTTTCAGTGCTTCATTCATATAATAAAAAAATATAACGATAGAAAGCATTGAAAGCAAAATATTAAAGTTTGTTATGTTGATAATTCTTGCGGAATGATTGTAAATAGAAAATAAATTCAAAATTAAAATTATTGAAAATGCTGATAGTGATTTCCGGTCATAAAAACTAAATGAAATGTTTAATATTACATGATTCAATACAAATATCCTTACAAAACAAAAATCCCAATCATAAGAAAAAACAATAGATAATTTCCTTGATAATAAAGCAAATTACATTTAACTCGATTGAAAAATCTTTTGTCATCAGTTAAACTTGGCATATTATACCTATCAACTTGTCCAATAAAATCATCTATGGATCTCAATTTCATTAATCGTAAATTCATTTTGAAAAATTATTTATATTTAATATATTTAAACAAAGTTTATATTATTAAATTTTCAAATTTTTCTAATGTAATTCAAATGAAATAAAGTGTATAAAGTAAATTGAGGATTTAAAACAGTGAATTCCAACCAAATTTCGGTACTGGGCCAAAACAAATAATAAAAATATATTTATATATTCAATATTTTCAGTTCATTTTCTTTATGTCAACATGTATTTTCGACGTTGCACACCATAATTATTTTTTAAATTTTCATCACTTAATCTATTACGAATTTTACTTTTAAAAATCTTCAATTTTGAATGAATAGATTCCTAAAGAAAGGTAGTTCCAAATTGCAGCTAGTATTCTTGTGGGTGTGGGGTTAGTGGATTCTGACCTTGACCCTTTACATACAAGATTTTCTTGCTCGCCAATGGTTACCCGTTGCTAGGCAACGTTGGAACTGCAACTATTGGGTATGAGACCACCAAAGGTGACCTCTGACTACAAAACTGCTAAGGCCGGGCCTTATATCGGGTTCAGCGAGCTGCCGTAAGAAGGCTTCTGTTCGTCTTATGACTTTTCTGGTCCCTTAATTACCTACTTCTCGAGATAGTCATTTAGTTATTCCACACATCAAAATGAACTATTTCAAAGAGGACAAATTTTTAATACCAAACATTTAATATAATATTATACATTTTTATTAGAATTGTACTATGTCATTGTTTAACGTTGGCTTGTTGAATCCGCCTACGCTCTCTTTCGGCTCTAACATGGCCTTGAATGAGGCTGTTATTGCTTCTTTGGTCCATTGGGACGGTCTTGGTCTCGGTATGCGAGTTGTACCGGGTCGAATACCAAAGGGTACGCTACCGCACTCCCCTCCTGGTTCGCTGACAATACGACCTCAAGCCCTCGGATCTGGGTTCGTTGAGCCTGATTTAGCAATTTCTCATCCTTCCAGCTTTGTTGGGCCGTAGTAAGGCGCTGATATAATTTCTTCAACCATGATGGTTCGACCCAGGTGACTTTAATTCGTTGGAGTTCTTGACATAATTGCAGTCGTTGCCGTTGAAGATCCGCATTCTCATAGCGTAGCTTCTTCAGTTCCTTGCCGATTGATTGAATCGCCTTCATAACTAAATTTAAATGAAATTTATTAAATCGTTATATGAATAATATTTCGCGTTAAGGGTTGGATTAGTAATATTACATAAAAATTCCCTTTCGCCTCTTACCAGAAATCTGCTGCAAAAATCATTTTTTCTTTATTATGCTATTTTATGGAGAACATTAATTCCTTTACTACAACTTATTTCACCATAATATTTATCAATGTGTAATTAGATTTTAACAATCCCAATTTATTACCATATAAGAAATTAAATAATTAATTTAATAATCTCTATTATCTTTGTTATAATACATCAAGAAGATCATTTATTTAATATATAATTTTTATAATTTTTTTTTAAAAAATCAGTAATTTAATACTTTAAATAGATAATTTTCTACAATTTGTTTAAGGATCATTACTGAAAAGTCAAAATTTAGTCAAGACAAGAAAACATATATTTATCCAACAAATCCATACGCTGTAGATCCGAATCACCTGTTCGTGAATTTGTCGAGTTTCTCACTCGTGGGTTTTCGTAACAAAGGTCGTCGAGAATATGCGTGATCATCATTCGGTTGGTTTTTTAAGTTTTCCAATAGGTTGAACTGGATCATGCGCTTCATGCGTAGATGGCGTATAGCCGTGGACCCAGAGTGCTTGCCGATATTGTGCTGCAAACCGGCCTAAAACCGTTAGAGTAGTTCGAGAATCGTCGGACCACTCGAGTTCGGTTGGGTTTGATTCTAGGTGTGGAAAGATTTATTGGGACACATTCAGTTTAAAACATAAATTTATGAAATTCTCTTAAAAAGTATCCTGCAACTTTTAATTTAATTATCTAGTTGTGAATTTAGATAAAACTTTTATTTACTTCGCCCATGGTTATAGTCTGGGTCGGCTTTTACCAAGGATCGGTCAATTTTGGCTCGTTTTGGATTCATTCCTCAGGTAATTTTGTTGATTGTGTTGTCTGGCATTTGAAATATATTTGATAGTGTGGTGATGCAGTAGTGAATTTATACCTTTCACTAATTTATTGACTGTGGAGGTGTTTACTAAACACTGAATAATTCTTCTCGAAAATGTCCGTAGCTAGTATTTGTTTAATTTAAGTTTAATGAAATCTGGCATTGGTTAATTATGTAATTTCTGTCTGCAGACAGGATGAAATGATCATTCCACTGTATGACTATGACCAAGGGGGGTTAGACTTATTTGTTATTTACATTACTGTTTCTGATTATTAATACTAACTATATTTTGTTTATTGGGTAGGTATAATTATCGTGGTAAAATTTTTCCTGCATCGTCTTACGGTCATTTACGATTTAAATAATCTGAGTGAGCCATTCGCATTTAGTTTCAGGGATTAGTAAAGATGTCTAGAATTTGAATAGCATTATCTATCCATCATTTAGGTAGGTGAATGTAATTGATGATTAGTAATTATTCTTGTTTTCTTTTAGATTCATCTATTCGCCTTCCAGCCAGCACCAATGGACTCATCAAGTTTGGATTTTACGGGTACTTACAGTATCCAATCCGATAAAACATCGGCCATTCACCTCATAATACCGGATTTGAGTTAATAAAGTAAAATTTCTTTAGAAATCTATATTTAACTGAATAAGATCCTTAAAAATCCATCATTCAGATCATATTTACTATATGTATTCAACCAATCAAATTCCCTTAAAATTATCATAAAAATCTGAATTTTACCAATAAAAATATATTTTCTTTAAAGTATTACAAAATTATTATCGATACCCAACATTTCTGTCGAAAATCACCACAATTTGATTCTGGCAACAAATTCTATCAAATAAAAATTCATCAAAAATGACTAAAATCGAATAAAGTCTATGTTTCCCACATAAATTAAATTTCACTAAATTATTGTAAAATCATAAAATATATATCATGTTGCTCAAATAATTAAAATTAATCAGTAAATCAAGTATAAATTCAATAAAAATTACCAGTCAACCCATAGATATAATTCAACGATTTTTATATGTATACTGATAACCACACTGAGCGTCCTCTTAAAAATCTCTAAATTATACTACTTTTGTGATTGATATCCACGAAATCAATAAAATGAAAATAATCAATTGACCACCTTTTTTTTACTGTAAAATCAATTAAAATTTTAGGTTTCACTAAAATATTTTTAAAAATCAACTAATTTAATCAACTTTTAAATAGATCATAAAATTATAATTAAAATATCATTTACTATTCAAAATCTATCAGTCAAATTGGAATCTAATTGGTAAATAATTTTCATAAATATATGTTTCATAAACATTTTGTTCCTAAAATAAACTTTTATTTAAAATAATCCTAAAATCAAGTTAAATCTAATGAATTATTGAGAAATTAACTGTTTCTAAAATTATAGATTTACCCTCATTTTTTCAATAATTTTATTAAAAACATAATCAAACCCTAAATCCATTAAAATTCAGTAGAAAACATAAAATTCACAAAGATGATTAAAATTTACCAAAATAAATACCTTATAAAACTAAATATTATTAAAATTATTATAAATTTCCCTTAAAAGCTCTAATTGATTTACATAGACTAAAATTATTTTATTTTTGTCGAGTACAACCTAATCTATTGAAAGGTGTAATTAAATTTATTAAAGTTAATTAAATTTTCATTGAAAATGACAAATCAAAAATAAGTCAACAAATGGAATTTTAATTAGTAGAGATTGTATTCTATAAATAAAATTTTCAGTGAAGAAGTAATATTGGTAGGAGAGTACATTAAGTGACTAAAATCGTTGAAATTACTGAAAAAAGGGGATAGCTAAAGATATCTACTAAATAGATGAAATATCAATTGATATTTTTTGAAATTATTTTTCGAATTTTTTTTGACGGATTTTTTTAAATTTATATATTTTTGGCACATTTTTTTAAGGTTTTTACAAAAAATATGTATATTGTTGGTGCAGTGGGGGGAAAATGTCATTTCAATAGAAATGATTGGTTAAGAGAAAATTTATGATATTTTAAGGGGAAATAATCTATTAAGAACAAGTTTGTTGTCATTTTTAAGGGAGTTGAGTTGGTCGAATATCTGTGTTCAAAGGGTAAATATATTCTAAATGGAGAATATAGAGAAGGAATTTATAATATTTTTAGGGGGATTTGTTCAGATAGATATCAATATGTGTGTAAATCTTTTGAGAGAGTGGAAATATTGTCATTTAAAGAGAAATGATTGGTTAAGAAGAGAATTTATAATCTTTTAAGAGGAAATGATTGATCAGGAGATGAATTTTATTTTAAGGGGATTTCAAGACATTTATTCGGTTGAATATCAATATAAGTCGGTGATTTTTATGAAAATAATGAATATAGCTGAAATTATTGTTATTTAAAGAGAAATGATTGGTTAAGAGAGAATTTATGATAATTTTAAGGGAATTTGATTGGTCAAGAGAGAAATTTTATTTTAAGAGGATTTCAAGAAATTTTTTCGGCTGAATATTAATATGTCGGTGAATTTTATGAAAAATATTGAATATAGTTTGGAATATTACAGTTGATTGGGCTTCAATGATCAATAGTTTCTTGATAGCAACCAGTTAACTAAGCAACCAAATAATTTGGAGACATCAAGGATCGATAAAAGAGTGAAGAAGTTAATAAAATTTGTAATTGAAATTGCATTTCTTTTGATTGTTCGAATTTTTATATGCTTTTATTTAAAGATTTCTTGGTCAGTAAACAATTTTTGATATTGATTTGTTCAGTAACTAGTTATTGATAACATATTGTGAGTGTGTGAATAACCAGCTATTTTAAGGGGAAATGATTTAGAGAAAATTTTATTTTTTAAGTGGGTTAAGTTGGTTGAATATCGGTGTTCAAAAGGTAAATATTTAAATAGGGAATTTTAATGAATAAGTACATAATTCAATGCCTAGTATTTATATAGTGAGTTGTACAGTACTCAGTCATCTGTATTCAGTACCTAGTGATTGTTGTTCAGTTATTAATGGATTTTTCAGTGTGTATGGGTTATCAGTATTCAGAAGTTGATACCAAGTAAATATAACAATGGATTTGGTTTCAATGAATTTGATTAATTGTCGCTTGATAAAAACCAGGTAACTAAGCAACCAAATAATTTACCGTTTTGGAGACATCAATGATCGATAAAAAGAGTGAAGAAGTTAATAAATTTTCAACTTGTATTTCTTTTGTTCAACTTTTTATGTTATTTTATTTCAAACTTCGTTGGTCAGTAACCTATCATAAATATTTATTGGTTCAGTAACTAGTTATTGGTAACATATTGGGTTATAGTCAATAACCAAGTATTTAAGGGGAAATTATCGATGAGGAACAAGTTTATTGGTATTTTTAAGGGGTTGAGTCGGTTGAATACTGTTATTTAAAGAGACTTTTTATGTTTTCTGAATTTATTATTATTATTAATATTATTATTATTATTATTATTATTTTATTATTATTCTTTATTAAGGATGGATTGCTGCAGAGTGGAGATGGGTTGCTCTTGCGAATTACTACTACCTACCTTAGGCATTACTATGTAACACTGAAACTCAAAAATTTCATGTAATAAAATTCTTTGAAAAAGGTTTTTGAAAAACTTCTTTGATAATTTGATCGTTATCAACATGTATAAAAAAGTCATTGTAAAAATTATACAAAAAATTTGATTGTAAGATTAGATTAAAAATGTTATCATTTAAAAATATGTATAAAAATTGATCGATAAAACTATACTAAAAATTTTATTTAAAAATTTTATCATGCAATATTGTCGACTCTAACTTTAAAAATTCTTACCTTATGTAACTTACCTTTTGACCCTCTATTTACTTTTAAAAAATTCTTACCTTATTTAATTTGCCTACTATAACTGCTTTTAAAATTTTCAGCTTTAAAAATTACCCTTATGTAACTTAACTGTTGACCCTCCATTTAATTTTAAAAAATTTTTACCTAACTTACCTTACCGTAGGCACCTTAATTTACTTTAATTTATTCTAATGTACTTTAAATTACTCTGACGTACCTTAATTTACTTTATGAACCTTAATTTACTTAAATGTACCCTAATGTACTTAAATTGACTTTCGACCCTTTAATTTATTTTAATTTACCTTAATGTACTCTAATGTACTTTAATTTACCTTAATTTAATAAACTCTAATGTACTGTGGAGTTATAGGTACTCGGTATGCATGACCTTGACCCTGCCACTGGTTACTCGTTGCTAGGCAACGTTGGTACTGTAACCAATGGTTCTGTGACCGTCAAAGGTGAGCTTTGTTTCCAAAACTCCTAAGACCCGGTCTACAGCTGGTTCAGCGAGCTACCGATAGAAGGTCTGTGCTCGTTTTATCTTCTTTAGGTCCCTTACTCACTTGACTTTACATCGCATTGTCTTTGCTACTCAGAGAATTGTTCTACTATATTTACATTGTGAGATCGAAATAACTAACAACGAAGATTTTATTCAATCATTTACTACACTATTAAATTAACTTCTGTCCTAATTGCAGTCTACATTGTTTCTGCCTTCTTCTCTCTGCTCGTCCTGGCCTTGCGCGGGACTTTGGCTGGAATGGTGGTTAGCCGGATTGGTCGCAGTCTGGTAAGCTACCAGGGCTGTGGCAAACACCAGCGGGTAGGTAACGGCCTGTCCCTCCTGACATGCGGCTACGGCTGCGTCTAACCCCCGTATTTGTACCTTCTGGGCTTGTTTAGGGCTCTCTCTTGTCAGCCCTTCTGTGCTGCATCGAGCTTCTGGTAGAGTCTCTTCACTCTGGCCGGCTCGGACCAAGTGGCTTTCACTTTCTGCATCTTGTGACTGAGATGAAGACATTGTTGGTGCAGGTTTGCGTTTTCCTTCCGGAGATGTCTCGCATAGAGTCATCCATGGTTTCACCTTAATAACAAAATATTCATAAAATCAATTTCGGAAACTAGTTTAACACCTGGCGAGATGTTCTTTCTGCCGCTTCACCAGGAATCTGTACCGCCATTCGAGTTGCTCCAACCTGTGAAGCTCGACTTCTGCCTTTTGTCGGATCTCTCGGGAGGGATTTCTGCCCGGCTCCCTCTTGATAAGGATGCTAGGAAGCTACACATCAGTTGAGTATTCATTGTTACTCTTATTCGGCCACTCGTGGGTCCCATAAGTCGATATCGTGTAGCCTCTGTCCCATAGGGCCTGAGGGTACCTTCCGGCGAATCTTGTCAGCACCGTTAATGTGGTGCGATCGGCATCTTCCCAGCTGTTGTCTGTGGTCCCTGTTAATAGTACATCAATAGTCGAAAATAAATTATTTTCTTTAAGGCAGTTCGACTAATGGATTCACTAAAAGGTTGTTCGTGGAGTGTAGTTCTAATTAAAGAGTTTAAAGTTATGGGTTCGGATTGGACTAGTCAACTTGCTATTGCTAGATAAATCATGATAGCGTCCCGATCAAGTCTTTTTCTCTAATGGGATCGGCATATTTCAGGCGACTCACACGATTCATTCTATTGAAGGGTAAATATTCTTATCCACACAGCATAGTTAATTCTGATGACCTCTGGGTAATTAAGTGGAGAAAAAGAAAAATATCCGGGGAATTCTTATTGCTCTCGGGTCCACTTTATTTGTATCACTTTGTAAAAACACTAAATTCTCGACTGCAAGAACATATGAAATCGCATTGAAATAATCTAATATGGTTGGTGGGAGGGTATCTGTGGGGATCAATGCGAATCAAAAAACAAAACCTACTCTAACCCATGAGCAAAGGAGAACTGGCGAGTAACCAAAATTTTCAAAAGATTCGCGAATTACTTAGTGGGTAGTCGGAATATTGGGGATCAGCAACTTTTACCTTTTCTAGGATGGGATTGTATTTTCGTCTCTCTATTTTAAGTTTGTAATTGGAATTGAAAAATTGAAGCGTAGTGATGATGACTCATTAGGATTTTGTCAGTTCGGTGGCAATGTCACGTTGGATGAGGGGTTTCCTTTGATGGGCGACTGATTTCAGTGAATGACATTTTTCATGAACGGGCAATCACCGTAATTTAATATGCAACACCAACCTACCACCATATTGCAAATCTTAACATTAATTTTCAATAATAATTTTAGCTTTAGTTTCTAACTTGGTTCGAAAATGAATACGGAATTTCTATCCTGCCTTCACCATCATGAATGAGTCTTTAAATTACTTTATTATCATTATTAATAATTAACGAACTTCTTTTAATTAACATTTGTATAAAAACCCGCTTATTTGCAGAAAATTTAAATAATCAATAATCCAACGATGAAAATGACCCAAAAATGGGGGACAAATCAAATGATTACGAATTTAGCATAAATTACAAAATGTTCTGAAATGAAATCTGGATTTTTGTGCTTAAGGTTGGATTATTTTCTCGTCGCCTAATCTTAACCCATTAACATATATATAACCCAGAAGAAACAAAATTTTCGACGATATATTTTATTAATCTACGATATGATTCAAGTAGTCATACTTGCAGATTGATTCCCCGGGGGGAGATGACTTCGACCGTAGGTATGTGTGCCTCGACTCGGATGAACTCCGTCATTTGTTAGCTGACGGCTGGATTCTCCAATCAGGGATCTGCTGCTTGATTCTGTTTTTTTAATTTTGTTTACCGATCGTTCTGGCTATCTTGTGTTCGATATAATTTCTGATCTGCATACAGTATCACTCCTCATATATACAACTTCATCATGCCAGTTGGTGTGTACTGCCACGTGGCAGAAGTTATTCCAGGCAGAATTTAATTGGTTAATTTTTTCCTCATCTCTTCTATCGACCTGAGGGAAGGAAGGGGAAAAGAAAACAACACTTCCCGATGATTGCGTGCGCCTTGTACTGTTATTGGCGGTTCTTTCCTTCAGTATTGATGTGAGCATGTTACCCCGCCCAACACACACTGTTGCAAGTATGCATATCGTTCTCCTTGGCAGTGGGGAGTTGTTAAACTATCACGCAAAGTCTCTCCCATTCATTCGTGGATTTTCTCCATACTCGTGGAATTTATCGATCGATCGTACGATTTCTCACTCGGTATTTATACCGCCACCTTCTTGGTTATATTCTCATTATTCTTATGTTATTATTCATGATCGTGTTTTCCTAGCTCGATATTAGCTTGCCCAAATTAAGTGGACGTCATGCCGTGGAACTGGTCTTATCTTGGTTCGACAATGCATCCTTGGATCATGTTCGCCTATGGCCAGTATTCGAAGGGATTTCGTGGTTCCCTAACAGGATTCCAAACGAGCAACCTCCAACTCCTTGTGGTCTCATATTCATCTCAGAAGAGAAAGTCTTGGGAGGAGGTACCCGTCTGAGGTATTCTATTGGATCGGAGCTGGATGTCATTGGGGATGCTGCATGCGACAATAGGAGAAATGAGGATTTCTTTTGTATAAAATAAAGTTTGAGTTATTTAAATCTTATATATAAAATTTGAAATCGGTTATTTGGTGCTAGTTCATTTGACTTATGCCTTTCGTTAGTTGGATTAAACTATTTCCTTAAACTTATATGATCATTATTTACCGAAAATTAACACCACATGGATTCGTCTATTTTTCGGGATTTTAAAAGAACCATTGATCATAGGGTTCCACTGGAGGGATCTGGTCGTACTGCCTTTTCACGTCCTTTCTTAACTATTCGCGACCTAGAATGCTCAGTCAGTTTGACCCTAAGTTTATTTAAGTCACCAGAATTTTCGTCCTGACTGTTAAGTAAGGATTGATTTGGAAAAATTTTAGTCAATTCTAATACCGCGATATTAAGTTTTTGGGGATTTGGGAGGTTTTCGTTTGGTCCTTTTAACAAGTTGATTAAAATTTTCCCGACTCTTTATTTATTACTTGCTCATTTATTTTAAATATTACTGATTTATAAGATTATTAGTTTAGCCCTGCCTGATCTCACGTAATTAATTGTGAATGAAAAAGATTTTTAAAGTTTTAGAAGCGTGATGCATCGATTTACGCGAGACACCTTCCCATTAACCTCAAAATTGATCCTAGGGAATTTTATGTTAATGTTAGAGTTTAAGAGTGCCCACTGGACTACTCTGTGTTAATAATTTAGCCGATAAGTAATGATATTTAGTTCGATTTTTTGGGAGTAGGCAGAAAGGTAGGCAACCAAAAGATTGTCTCCCGATCTCCCTTCTACCCCTATGATAGTGAATGAATTGACGTTCGAGTCCATAGTTACTCACGGCGAGATCTCTCACGGACACCAGCTGTTGGTGGACTTACACCGCACTTACACTGCTCGACTATTTATGTAATATTTTAATAACTTGTCGGTGTGTGGCTGTGGGCCGGAAAAATTTCGACAGGATAAATAACATTTGTTCGTATATATCTATATATTTAATCGGTAATAAATATCATCGTTACATTTCCTTCATTAAATTCACGTTCATCAGCAAGTCATTCTTGCTTATTTTTTGATTAAAATAATATTGTCAGTTATTCAAATCGAATCAGTTGTGGTTACGAGTGTTCGAGAGTTCAAGTGAGCTGGTTTGTTTCAGTTGAGGTGAGTGTCTCCGTTTTAAGATCGGCTCTTAAAATTTTTAAGGTCTTAAGATTAAAATTATGTGAAAATGAATCGGTATATATACCTATTCTGTTATCCTAACCTTGCAGGTTAAATTTGATGTAGTAAAACAAAATTTGACCTTGAGAATTTCTTTATATTTTTCTAACTTTAATTTCTTAATTTTTGATTTATTTTGACAATTTAGTCTCTTAACCAATAATTGAATTATTTCTAATTCAAATTATTTGATTTTAGTTCTAATATGAATGAACTTTTGTTTCTTTAAGTAAATTGTCAATTTTTGGTCAAATTTTCCGTGTTTTCATGTTATTTGTATATTTGTTTCGTGCGGATCTTGTTGCGTTCTGTTAATATTTTTATTTATTTTTATGTCTTTAATTTTACATTTTAATTATTTCTTTCTCATATTTTTGACAGGTTAATTGGTGTTTTAGGGGTCTGATTTTAAATCTGCGTGCTGTGTTTGAGTGCTATTACCGATTCATTTAAACAAAGTTGTGTTTTGGCCCAACAGTACTTTAATTTACTTTAGACACTTTAATTTACCTTAATGTACTCTAATGTACTTTAATTTATCTTAATTTGACTTAATTTACTTTAATATACTCTAATGTCTTTAATTTACTTTAATTTACCTTAATATACTCTAATGTACTTTAATTTACTTGAGACCCTTTAATTTAACTTAATTTACTTTAATATACTCTAATGTATCCTAATGTACTTTAATTTACCTTAATTTACTTTAGGTATTTTAACTTATTTTTATCTAGAGCCTAAATTTGCCTATGAAAATTGTGTGAACAAATATTTCAACTGTATTTTTAACAAGCCTATAAAATACCCCTGACAATTTTTTATTGGTAGGTGATTCAAGCCATTTTTATTTTATGCCTATATCTACCTATAGAAAATATTAAGACCAAATATTGCATTGTTTTTTATTATGAGTTAAAAATATCCATGACTATAGTGTGACCATCTTAGGCGATTTGAGTCAATTTTAATTTTATGCTTTTTTATCGTTAGGCGATTTAAACTAATTTTATTTTAGTCTTTTTTTATCGAGAGTCAAAAATCCCCATTGACTATAGTGTGATTGAAAAAAATTTTTTGTGTATGAAAAATACCTTCTGTGACCATAGTAGCCGATTTGAACCAATTTTAATTTTTTCCTTTTTTATCGAGAATCAAAAATACCCCTGACTATAGTGTGATTGAAAAAATGTTGTAGATGAAAAAAGTTTACCAAAAAAAATTGTGCGCACACAAAATTAATTATCTTGATTACATAATCATGTAATCAAGTTAATCCGAGATTAATTACATCATTGTGTAATTTAATCAATGATAACCCCCCTACTTATTATGCAATGGTGTGTGGGTGCAGAAAGCTACTAATTACCTACTCAATTTATTGGAACGACGATCAACAGTAAGAAAATGCCCCTTACAATATGATGTCACCAAGCTTGGTTTTACCAACCTCTCCAAAGAGTAGGTATAATCCATACGGATAAGTTGAAACGTGAAAGTTTCAACTGGTTTTTAGATTTCTACTTTTAGAGATTTATACCGTGTTCCCCGTAGGGATCATCAGTAGCCATCACAATACTCTGCTCAAGTAGACAGCACTCCCACCAATCCCCTCCTCCAGACCATGCTAGTTCGGAGCCCAGTTTTGAGCATCACTTAGCGATACTTCACAGACATACCTCTGAATGGTTATGTCTGCTGATGTGATGATATTGGCTAGATATCAACCCATTGTCTTCTAATAATAGGCAGTGGCATCTAAGTGCTAGTGCTCTATTGGGATCTAAATTGTCTCGTGCCAATTATTTATATTATTATTGGGTGAGACAGTGCAAGCTAGTGGGCATCCAATGCTCCTAACCTCACTTTGATCATATTTATCAGTAATGTTCATATCTCTAAGTTATTAATGACATCCAGTGTTATTAATAACCTAAGCTTTAACTGTTTTTAATAATTAATGTATTTGGAAGTATGCCATACCCCAAATAACATTCTTTTCATACATCTGTGGGGATGCACTAATAAGCATAATATGCCACTAGGTACATGTAGGTACATTATTAAAATTTTATTTACCTATTAGCGAAGTATCATCCTTTCTATATTATTATTATTATTATTATTATTATTATTATTATTATTATTATTATTATTATTATTATATTATTATTATTATTATTATTATTATTATTATTATTATTATTATTATTATTATTATTATTATTATTATTATTATTATTATTATTACCAATATTATTATAATTTTTTAAAGGAAAATTTATGAAAGATATTTCGCTAAATAGGTTTTTGTGCTTCTAAGCACTTAGTGCTTGAGGCATCATTTTTGTGTACCTATATTGTTTATCCTATTGGTTACATGATCCATATAACTGGATATGACTGCAGTGGTCATACATATTTTTGCCAGTTTTTTGACCTCTGTCTTATTGAGTCCTATTTTAGTTAGTGTTCTATCGTTCTCAACATCCCATGATCCTAGTGTTCCAACTACTAGTGCGGTTACTGTTGTGTGGCAATTATTAACCTTGCCTATTTCAAGGGAAAGGTCCTTATATTTTTTATAGTTTTCCTCTTTGGCGTTTTCAAAGTTAATAAGGTGGTCATATGGAACCTTAATGTCTAGGATATGAATCAGGTTGTTTCGTTTGGATTTTATAATTAGGTCAGGTCGTAGTCTTGTTTCAACCCCGGGTGGTGGTTTTTCGATATCTACTTGGAATCCCTTAGAGATAAGATACTCGTTGGCTTTTTCCATTACGTTGTTGTGCTTGTTTCTCCTAGCGTTACAGGTCTGGGTACAATGATTAAATATATGTGCTTGGGTTTCAGGTTCCTTATTACAAAGCCTACATAAAGTATTTGCGTTTTCCTTAACTCTATGGGTATTATAGTTTAAGCTCAGCATATTATTTCGCGCTTTGAACAAAAAGTAAAACTGCTGGTCATTAAGCACATTATGTTTGATAAGGTATGCTGATTGTCTATTGCTTCCTATAGTCTTAGCTATGTGTCCTTGACAAGTCATTAGATACCACTGTTCAGCATACCATTCGCTAGTGAGGTCATGGAGTATATTAGAAGTTTCCTTAAGCGAATCTATATCTATAGTGGTCGCAAAGTTATTTCCCTTAATTTCTAACTCAAAGCGCTCTTCTACTAAAGTAATTTTAATAATAATGTTAAATTTTTCATTTAACCTATGTTGTACTATCTTATTCCTATTACTATCTAGTATCATGTGGTTAATGTGGCAGTTTCTAAAAATGAATATTAGTCTGGAATGGATATATGTCTTATAGGCTTGGATTTTTTGGGTTGGGTGTAGGTTAGAATTAAAAAGTTTTTCTGTGTCTTTAATTGCTATCTCAAGGGTGTCATCTATGCTATGTTTGCCTTTTTGGCCAAAGTCTACCCTTAAGTATTTATATATGTTATTCTCTCCTATGATCGGGATATTTTCATTATATAATCATGTAATCAAGTTAATCCGAGATTAATTACATCATTGTGTAATTTAATCAATGATAACCCCCCTACTTATTATGCAATGGTGTGTGGGTGCAGAAAGCTACTAATTACCTACTCAATTTATTGGAACGACGATCAACAGTAAGAAAATGCCCCTTACAATATGATGTTAGTCCTACCACAGTCGAATTTCGATAGCTAGAAATAATTATAGTCAACCCTAGTATATAATAACAGGTTAACGATACATATTAGGTAAAATGATACAGACTAGTAATCTAGCAATAGAATTGATGGTAGGGCCCTAAAATTAATCATAAAGATATAGCGACCCCACAGTTAGCCCAAAGAGTGACAATAATAACGAAAGAGACAACAATAACACCTTCAATAATAATAAATATCACTGACCCATTGGTATTAATCAAAATAGTCAAATTATTAATGATACTAAAATCATAAGAGCATTACCTAAAGGTAGTAACAACAATCACAATAAAATTTTAATAAATACATTAGGTGCGGCAAAGCAATTAAAGCAGAAATTCACAATAATGCCTCAATTCCACTAAATCTTGACTAGACCCTATCAGAAGGTTGATACCAACGAAAATCTTTAGCTATCTCGTCCGATATCCTTCCACCTCAAAAGAAATCCGTAGGCTTAAACTAATAAAGTAACGAAATTAGTAAAGAATTATAACAGAATTAGACATACCAATGAAGAAATCCACGACGTCGTTCTCCGACCATTTTGCCTTAAAGGTGACAGCTATGACTTTAACATTTTTCAATTCAATCCTACTTGTAAGGATATCTAGGAGTTGACAAAGTTATGAAATGATAAACCAGCATTCAAAACGATGAGGATTACAATCAATTTCGGGTAGAGGAACAATCAAAATGAAATTCGGGCGAAACAGTTTTCTGTTCCATGATAAGCTGGACGTCCGAGGTTGACGACGATGAAATCTGCATTAAGAATAACATAATGTTATAGCGTTCAACTGGATCAATAAATTAGAAATAAGAAAATAAATCCAAATGTAAGCACCGTCGTTTCCACATTTTACAGTGCTAAGATCATAGGAACGAAGAAAATTCTGATAAAACCAATCGGGTGGAATGATCAATTAGAAATTATTGCAAACTACAACAGCTGGTGATGCCAAGAATTAATTAGTTGGCAAATCAATAATTCACGAAAGAGAAATATACATATTAATAAATAAATTATAGAAATAAAATAAAGGTAATTTAGAATAATTGACGAAATGTAAAATAAATCAACCGCATTTAATCGTGGAGATAAATAAACCAAGCGGCGATGAGTCAACGCAGTACACCAATATAAGCATTCACAAAGTTGGTAAATAAATAATCATGTCTACAGCGCTCAAGAGACACCAACATACTACGGACAACGCAAGTATGGAAGAGGAATCGTTTAGGTATCTGCCCAGTAACCACCGGCCGTCTATTGGAGGAGATCTGGAATGTAGTCTTGCCGAACAAGCTCGAGGTATATAATTTCTGTAACACATTCTCTTTTAAGTAATGATAAGGATGATAATAGATACTTACCGAGTTATTAACATGAATAAGACATTTACTATTTATTTATCTCGTATTAGCTTTATGATATTAAAAATCGATCAATATTTAGATCGCAGAAACTCAAATGACGGATGGGCGGACGGCTCTCGGATCACCCTACAAGTACCTGCAGCAAGATACCGTCAGGCTTTGCGGGACCACTGATACTCACGGATACAGCTGGCCATGTCGACCTGATGATCGGAATAATGAGATAAAGCTACCTAAAGTAGCCATCAAACTGGAAACGACAGAAACCGTGCACTAGAGGCCCGCCCACGGGCCGAATTCAGCCTATACCGCTTGGGAGCTTAGAAAAGAAATTTCACTGGGGAGCAAACCTGGCACGGCGATATCTAGCTCGAGTGAATGCAGATATTGCCAGCGGATTAATTCCAAGTACTAATGGTTTTGCCCCGGAGTACGGAGTCTCGTTCGAACTGGATGACCCCAGTTTGATGGAAATGAAGGCATCAACAAAGTTAATTCTACCGGATCGGCTGATACAACCAGCTCTACTGGATTGGTTAGGACAGTGGCAACTTGGAGACTACACGTATACTCGCCGATACCCACAATGGAGGTGCACTGACTACCTGGGCAGGAATAACCAGTCCGATAGCCGACGCTGAACCGAGAATCAAAACCTTGGATTGTATCACCTGAATTTTTAATAAATTTTTTAGCGTGTTAAATTTATTTTATTACTCTAAAGTGTAATCATGTATTTTGCGAATAAAATTTCCAAATAACGATGATGATTTAACGGTCATAGCTCGGAGAAGTTAAGAGAGTGATTCTAGGTTTCTAGCAATTATAACATATAGTCAAATAAAATTGCAAAACATTATGGAAAACTATTGAATCAAAATAAAACTTGTTATTAAAATTGTTAAGTTATTAGAGAGTTAGTTTGGCGACCATTATACCCACCGATGATAATTATACTGCTCTATCGATGCAACTAATCAAATTTCTTTGGTTTTAGATATGGAATCAATCCGAACCCTCGTTCAAGAATAAGGAATTATGCGGTGGGAAAACGTGGATCTGCACCGCAAATTATTACAATTATGCCGGGAGATTAAAGAGATCAAAGCTACTTGGATTAAGCCGGTCCAAGCCAAACAACTTTATCAACGCTTAACCGCGGGTCAACAAGGATGGAAAGAAGAAAAGGTTTTGACCCAAGCCAAGCGAACCCAAATCCGGGGCTTGGAGGTCGCACTATCGCGTGCCAAGAAGCTAGTGCAGTGACGTACCCCTTAGTCTTCGCTCCGGCACAGATAGCTTATCGCAAACAGTGCCTACCAGATGATGTGAGTAAACGGACTAAATCACATGCAAGGCCAGTCAGCGCAGAACGAAACCGCAGGCGGCTCCAACAATCCAATAAAACTAAATAGCAATATTATTTTCGTTAAATGATTTGTGCATTATATCAATAAATATTTAACTTGATTTTTCTTTATATAAATAGTTCTAATTATTTAATCTATTTCAAGTAAAGTAAATTATAACTGAGAAGCAGTTTAGGGACCTAGAATTTAAAGACGAGCACAGGCCTTCCAACGACAGCTCTCTGGACCCAGCATGAAACCGAGCCTTAGCAGTCCTAGAAGTAAAACTCAACTTTGGCGACCTCATAACCAGTGGTTACATTACTAACGTTGCTTAGCGACGGGTAACCATTGGGTATTGTTGAATGTTGTATGTTTTTTTAACAATATGTTTTTGTTAATTAAAACAAAAAATAAAATCGTGAAAATGGTCTCTATACATTCACACGCACCACGAGTAAATACTTAAAATAAAAATAAAAACACCTAATAAAACAAATTAAAAATAAAACAATTAATTAATAAAATCTAAAGAATGCCGACAGTAGCAGATAGAGACACAATGAAAACATAAACCGCAAAACCTTGCAAAGAAAGGTTTAGAAAATACATATGCGGAAGTGGCGACCTAAAAACTAACTTTTAAGAATAAAAAAGGAATATGATCAAAAAAAGTAATAAGAGAAATAAAAATTCGAAAAATATAAATGACACATCAAAAAATAAAGAAAACTGACGGGAAAATTATGGTGGGTTACAGGGTTTTGCAAATTGTTTGAATCTTCCTATAGTTGCCCCGGTAACGCCATATAAATATTTGCTAGTTACCACTCGGCACCCGTTGCTAGGCAACGTTGGAAATGTGTTCGAGTGGGTGGATTGTCCGCAAAAAGTGAGCACTATTACTAATGCTGTAATGGCTCGGACAACCCCTGGGTTCAACGAGCCGTCGATAGAAGACTCATGCTCACTTTACAAGTCCCTTGTGTGTGAGAAATTTCAAGATCAGAATCCTTTTAGAGAGAGCCAAATTCGGTGATGGCATGCATAGAGATAAGACAACGACTAACTGACTAGGAGTGAGTACTCATGAAATAGCTACGGGATTTTAATATTTCCCAAGTTTAAGACAACATTTTGAATAATTAAACAACCGTTATAATTTAATTGAATTCACCGATGAAACAAGTTTTAAATCAATTGGGTTTATTCGACAGACGAGCGGCTCTTCGCCTGGCACGCTTTTTCCGCCCCGGCCTATAACTGCTGGATGGTGTTGTAGTAGGCGTTACAGCGGGCGTTGGTTTGGTTGCTGAATCCCGATAAGCCAATTGGGATGGGGCGAAGACAAGAGGGTAGGTTACTGCCTCTCCCTCCCGACTGGCGGACAAGGCAACTTCCAACCCCCTTATCTGCGTTCGGAGACTTTGATTTAATTGTCGTTCATCGGCCCAGCCCTTTTGAGCGGCGGTGAGCCGGTGGCGTAGGGGCTTAAGCTTGGCTGGATCCACCCATGTGGCTTTCACTTGCTGTACCTCTTGGGTGAGCTGTATGATTTGCTCATACAGTGCTTTGTTAGCTTGCTGGGCACGGGCCAGCTCTTTCTGCAGTAGTTGGATGGGTTCCATGGCTATTAATAGATGACATTTAAACGATTTGTTATAGACAACAACAAAATTTTATCCAATAAACAAAAGGAATTCTCTTAATAAAGCATTCACATAAATAAGAATAATTATCTAAAATAACAAGCTATTTATTCAAAACAAAATTCAATTAAATCAGGAGTTACATTGAGTCACACGAAGGCTATGGTGGGCTGGAAATTCAGGAGGTAGGAAATCCTTTTTCTACCCATTCTTCCGGAGAATAACCGGTTATGGTCATTACGGGCCGCTTAGTGTTGCGGGTCCGCGTAGTTTTCGGCCGGTTGCCGAGTGAGGCCTCGCATTGTCGCGGATGTCGATAACTGCTGGCGATCCGACCAGCCAGTAGATCTTCTTCGACATTCGCCAGGTATTGGCGAGCTCGGACCACTTGCGAATTCACCTGCCGTTGGTGGCTTTCGAGCTGCTCGAGAAGATGACGAGCCTGCTCGCGGATCTCCCAGGCCGGGCTCCATTCCTCCCACGGCTTATCGGTCAGCCACAAGCCATGGTCGCTTTCCGATTGCCGGCCGATTTGTTGAGGCTCCGGTTGAGGAAACTCGGGGCATTTCTCCTGCCGGAATCGTTCCCATGCCCATCTCCATCGATCCGCAAGATGGGTCGAAACACAGGCCATCGAGCTGGGTTTCTCTGCATTATGAAGAGTCATTAATGTTATTATATGTTCATGTTTAATTTAATAACGTTCACGGTAAAAATAATGTGAATGAATCTAAGGTATACTCCATAACAGGGCCATATAATAACAGATGTGCGCCGAAAACCCAACATTATGAGTAGCCAACATTCATCACGGACATTTACAAGTTATAAAATAGTGCGGGTTGAGGGTATTTCGAGAGCGATGTAACATTAATTTCTTTAATCATATCCTAAGTTGAATGTCTTTAGTAATTTTACAATTGTTAAACGAGCTACCAGGTCAATGTAGAATAGATGCATTGAAAACGCCACTTACAATTGAAAAAAAATTTTTACTTCGATTTCCGAGCAAATTAATAATTCGAGATTACTTTAAGGGGACTCTAAAAATTCATATTTGGATGAGTATTTGATAGACCTTTCGTTCCACAAAATGGTTATAGTAATTTAATTGCGGATAATTATTAACTAAAAACTTAAGAACATTTAAAAAAAACAAATAATTAATTTAAATGTAGTTACAATCTGTTACCTTTAAAAAACAAACAAAAATTTAAATATAGTTCAATCTACTTATAGCCTATGTCATCAATACCACTGAATCCTGACAACGATCTCGAAGCTATAGTCAACGACTTACTTGGAAATTTCTGCCAAAATCATCAACTTATTAGGGTTAAATAATATTTGTTTCTACGAATTGTTTGGTTAAAGGCCATCATAAAGGGTCCGTCCAAAAATTTCTAGATAACTTGCGATCGGATTCCTGCTGAACATTTGTCGAAATCAAAGTTTTAAGGTTAAAGGAACTCCTATCTGGTGAATTTTTATGAAGAGCGTCAAAAATTATGGTTAACTTATCCATTTCTGAGCGACCATAAATCGGAACAACTATTGTTAAATGATTTATCAAAAATAACGGGGAATTAAATTATCGGGTAAACAAATCACAATTAAATTATCAATTTATAGTTAATCAAACAAGAGTAAAAAATGATTTAAGAATTTATTTGAAGGATATTATTAAATATGAGTTACTTTATTTACATCAAGAATTAATATTACTTGTCTCATCCAAGGTAGGTCCCACAATTTCCACTTGGGGTATCGGCAACCCATCGTTATTGAGAAAATTATCAAGCATTTTTCAAATGAATTTAGTATTCCAACTATCGATTTATAAGAACTAAGGTGATCGGATGTGTATTACACACTGTCTATCGGTGTGCGGGACGGCGGATGATGATCGCCGGTAAGATGATAGAAAATCGACATTCGGGTGGATTATTCATATCTGATGACTTCGGTATAAACAATTGCGGCATCCGCTTGGAATTTACGACTACGTCCATCCCGACCTGATATCAAATATTGGTATACATTAAATATATCTTCATTTTTGGAATGATAATTCGAATTGGAAATCGGGTAAGTTTTTCTTTTGGATGTTAACATCGGAAAACCCGCATGTGCCATTGTCAACTTCACAATTTCACTGCGAGTGTTCCCATGTTATTTCCACTATTCGGCATTTCTCTTTATTTTATTAATATTTAATTAATTTATTCCTCATAGTTAGACGTTCCGTGATGTTACAATTCATGAAAGATCGTAGGCATTTTTTTATCTGCAAGTACTGGAATTTATTTTGTCGATTGATACTCCTTCTTAATGGGTCTTTATGGCGTTAAGGGGTTACGTTGTAACAATTTTTATCTATTGTTCGCTCCACGGGATTACGAGCTATTAAACAATCTTATTTTATGGAGTTTCGAGTTTAATTATTCAACTCTATGGAATGTCAGCGACATAGGTTACTGGTACATGGTGGATTTAGTGATGACGATGGTCGAGATTTGGAAATCATTTATGGGATATGGACTCATCGAATATTTTCGGTCAAAAGTTAAATGGTTGGACAGTGGAACAGGCATCAAATGTGGGAAGCCGGTGTTGTAGTACTACCAGCTGATGCTGAAGTGGTTTAAAGGGGCAGAAAACAGGTGGGTTATTACACCGGTTCAGTTGGCTGTTCAAGAGGAGTTGGGTAATTTTCTTTTATTTGGTTTACAATAAACTTTCCTCTACTTTATCGGTGTTTGTATTTTAAATCCAATTATTTAGGTTAATTTACTTTTACGCGGGAGCCACTTTTGATCAACAGTTGGGCTTGGTAATGACTACCTTTTATTTGTATAGGAGTTTTGAAAAGTTCTTCTATCATCGCTACTAGTAAGGTATATTCTGGTTTGGAATATGATTAAATCTACGACTTTACTGGGAGTTCATTGTTATTTGATAAAATTATTATTCCTCGTCTAAATTCGCATTTGAGTTAAATTCATAAAGTTAATTGATTTAAATTCATAGCAGTGATTTCATTTTAATTTTATTCCCCCTCACCTTTCCCTTTAATAAGCCTTGAACGCATTTCATGTTCATATTATATTTAATGAGTGCCCACTGGACTACTCGGTGTAGTGATTTTGAGCTGTATGTGGATTAATTTAGGTCGAATTTACAGAAAACGAGGAACGAGGAAGTAGCCAAAAGACCACCTCCTTATTTCTCCTTTCTTCTATACGGAATAATATTGACGTTCCAATCCCTGCGTTCCGCACGCCTGGTCTTCACGGGCACAGATCATCGGCGATATTCCACGCACTTACATGAATCTGAATAATATGTGGATTTTACTAACTTGTGATGTGTCTTGGCTGTGGGCCGGAAAAATTTCGACAATAAAATAACTAATGAAAAATAAACTGATTTTAGGTTTTATAAATATTTATTAAAATATTAAAAACAATATACCAAATTACTTGCTAAAGCATAACATCATACCAAATAAAATATACTACTCTCCCCACGCTGACATCCAAGCAGAGCTCCAAATGAGGTTGCGAGGACGAGACGTGGAGAGAGAGTTTCCAAGTAAAACTCTCACTCACCTAAAATAGATTTAAAGTATCGAGTGATTCAAAATATAATTTTCAAAAATGATCAAAAATGGTTTGAAAATGGTTAAATTTTATGTGAAAATGCATCGGTATATATACCTATTTTCTGTCCCTAACCTCGCGTGTTCTTTTTGATTTAGTAAAACAAATTTCGACCTTAATTTTTATTATTTTCTAATTTATTTTGATAATTTTTTATTTGAAATTTCTATTGAATTATTTCTAATTCAAATTCTTTGATTTAAATTTCATTTTCATGAAATTTTCATTTTTGTTAAATTATCAAATTTCGGTCGAATTTGTTGGGTTTTTCGTGTTATGTTTAAATTTATATCGTGCGGATCTTGGTGCTTTTTGTTATTATTTTAATTTATTTTTATGTTTATTATTTTATATGTAGTTGCTTTTCTCTCATATTTTGCTAGGTTTAATTGATGTTTTCATGGGTTTGATTTTAAAGTTGTAGGTTATATTTGCATGTGTGTTACCGATTCATTTAAACATTTACAAGGCCGTTTGTGTTCTGGCCCAACAATTATAAAAATATTTTTAAATAATTAAAATCATTTAAAAAACTCTCAAAATGACGAAAAATCGCCTATTGATCACACACAAGAACGAAACAACTATATATATAGTGGTTATTTACACAATAACTTGAACTTTAAAAAACTTTAAAATCACTTTGCAACCAATTTTGATTTTGATTTTAATTCGGTAAGGATTGTTATTTTGTGTAATGTTATACTAATATATTTTTACATTTTATATAATTTTATTATCAAGGTAATAATTCTTGTCTGGATGGTCGTGACATCGATTATTATATTTATGTATTGAATAGAATTTTAGGAGGGTAGACAAGTTAATTTTCGTTAGTTGTAGCTACTGGTCGCGCTTCTTCTAATACCTCGGATGTTCGCGATGAGTTTTGGTCGAAAGACGCAGGTCTCTACCCACAGGGCGCAGTTGTAAAACCCATAGCGGATGTTGGCTACGTCGGTTCGGATGGGCAGCTAAACTTTGGGAAGAGCGTCGTGACGTAGGGGATAAATTTTTAAATCTCGTCAGAATTCATTTGTAGTTGGAACCTAGGGATAAAATAGGCAAATGGTTATCGAACTAAGCTATGATGCAAGATTATTTTCAGTAATCAAAATCAACATATAGAGATAATAGACTCTTTAACTAAATGACTGTGAATTGAACAGGATTGATCACAGGGGGACAATCAGTAATGTAGGCATCACATAGATTAATTCACCGATCTACTGAGTTAATGAAAACTTTCATGATTTCTCAAAAAAATAGGAGTTGGGATATTTGTTTTGTTCAAAGTCCTATCGGCATAAATTCCTAGAACCTACAGCAACTTAGAGGTAAATTACAACAGTAGTAATAAAGTTTAATATGCAAATGGTATTGGAAAACCTAATAATTATCACTGTGAATTCGTAAACTGTATAGATAAATTAACAACACTTACTACCCGTTGAAGTTGTAATGACAATTAAAGTAGTAAAAGATAATTGAGTATAGACCCTAAAATAACTTGAATCTAAGAATTTGGATTTAAAATCAATGTGATTAAACCGACGGGGTAGGAGCATGGTATGAGGACTTAATATAACTGGAATAAAATTCTTATCTCTGAAGTTATACGATTATGTTTATAAATGAATACTTAAAAATGTAAACTAATATAAAACAGATCACTGAATAAATAAACAAATTCTCGGAGATAGTCACAATGCCAATTACCAACAAATGCAAACTACATATATAGTAGGAAACGCCTCTTTCTCTTAAAAAATCTTTTACAGAAATTTTTTCTCAACAATCGAATCTATGAAGATAAATATCGAATGCTGCACGAAAAATACGAAAAAATAAAATGTACTTGGAGCTCCCTCGAGAAAACCCAGGAGCTCTACAAAAAGATAACACGAGTCTCAAGGGTTCGCGACGACCTCATCATTAAGAACAGGTCACAACGATTTGTAATCGCCAAGCAAAGGCACTACCTTTCAACAGATATTCACGAGAAAGAGTTGCAGGTGAGGCTGAGGGTCGCACAATGGTGCACCATCTAACCAAGACCGGTATCAATTCGAATTCGCACACAACAGGCCCTCTTCCTGGAATATCAACGGCAACGGTAGAGTCCGTTTCCACCCCGCCGTCGTGGTATAAACCGAACAAGAATCTACACCAACGGCAAAAGCGTCGAGCTAAAAATGCCCTCTGTTGGCCAAAGCTGCAAGCTCCACAAAACATCCTTGCACATCCTCCAATCTTGATCCATAGTTGGAAAATTTTCTGCCTCAAGCTCAAACACTTCAGGAACAATATACTCTGCTATCGTTGGAAAATTTTCTAAGGTTACTTGCATCCATACTTCTGAATATGTTTCTCCAGCATATTGTTGGGGTTATATAAATGAAACACAATTAAAATCACCAAAAATAATGAAAGTGCAAAATTAATTATTGATCGGGGAAAAGCGGTATGGTTGAATGCCAAATCGAAAGCGAATCTAAATATGATAGCAAAAATTCAGTTAGAGTCCCCATGAAAAGGATGAGCGCAAAAACAAATTAATTAAAAAATTAATTAATTACTAATGGAAAGCCCGAGAGATAAGGGAAACCCGTGGTTATTAATGAGCAGATGGAAACTCAAAATGGGCACCAAGTAGAACATTAAATTGTTATTATGACCGCATTTCAGGTTTATCACAGTAGATAACAGTGTCAGTAGAGAACAAATGTTGACATAACAGTTTAATAATGGCCTGATCAAAACTATAAAAGGAAAACTCAGAAACCAGAAAATTGTCAATTTGGTCGAAGGGAGTTAATAACGAAATACGTTCAGCACCAACAAAAGAAGAAGTCAAAAGGTAAAATAAGTAAACCATTTACTAAATTATCGTGCCAGAAAGGTGGTCTCCCCTTGAGTTTCCTACCTCATGATAACATACAATAAATTATCAAAGAAAGAAAAGTGCAAATTAATAACTAATTGTAATTGTGGTGAATTTAGAATAAAGTTGTTCTGTGTTGGGTTTTCTTCATTCATATATAAAGAACATAAGGAGTCAGCGAGAACCGACTTTTAAACGATATTAACCCAATAATATTTAAAATTTAACTTTTCTAATTCTCCATTAATTGTTTGACCTTGTGAGTCAAGGTGACTTCCAAATCGTCATGTAGTAAAAGTAAACATGACTCAACTCAAAGGAGTCATTCGCCTTTATACTCAAAATGAATGTACTCCTACAAGTCGCATTTTTTGGAACGAACCACCCATCAAGGTTTTGCTTCAAAGAAAATGAATCCCCACTTCAATAAGGTCTTTTGGAATAAGCCGAGTATAAATAGAACTTCTAGTTAATTAAAAACCTTCATTCTTTAGTTGTTCTGTCATCGAGAGTTGTGATACTACGGTAAATATCACTGTCTTTTGTTATGAGCAGAAAACCCATATAACGCTATGTCAATAATTCTTTTAAAAGTAGCGGCTGATCTTCTTCAATTATTGGTCGGCCAGCTTTCTTTCGGATCTTCAATTTACAGTATATCAGGATTCTCTTCGCAAATTTGAGATGAAGTGTCATTTTTATTTTTGCTAAATATCTTCTTCTTTTCTAGGTCAACTTTTTTCTTTTCAGTTTTTTCCTTATCTCTTCAATCTTTGGAATTTTTAAGCTTCTTTTCCTGGTCTAAACTTAAAACACCACTACCCTTTCATTTATACAAGCCAATCAACTCCCTCTTGATGATGCTTACCTGATCTCACAAAATTTTAAATTTTAAATTTTATATCATTTAATGAATTTAATAAATAAATTACCAATATTTATAATATTGTTAATTTTTTTCGGTTGAAAAAAGCTGTGCCGAAAATTTGTGAAAATCATAGCTTTATAAGTTTAGAACATGAACAAATTTATTTAATTTGTATTTTTCTATTGATAATTTTAGTTTTTTTAGTTTCCTTTAGTATCAAAAGCTCAACTGGGTTTCCTATTTATTTCCTCTTATTTTATTATAAATTTCCTGTAAAAAGTAACATTGTTGACATCAATTTATTTGTAACTCCACTTCCCCCATGTCAACAGTTGTCAAATTTCTTCCCGAAATTTTTTAAAAGTCTCATAAACAAAATCTGTTTTCTAAATTTTCCATTTTTTCATTTAATCTTTTACTGAAGTTTTCAATTATTTCGGTCTATCCATTAAATGTAAAATATGAAAAATTACAGCAGTTGCTGGGCATGCACCCTGTTTTATTTTGTTCTTGCACAACAAATTGCAAATAATGAACTAATTAATAAAATTTCTCTTATCATTTTCAACTCTCTTAATAAATAGTTCATTTTTATAGCTACGTCCATAAAAACCTTCAAGTGGACCCTTGCAATATCCTTTATATACTTTGAGTCATCATCATCATAAACCTTCGAAAACCGTTTAAAAACCATTCAAAATGAGCCATTACTCGCCCAAATATAAGGTTAGGAACTGCCAAGATAATTTTTTAAAAACTCTAATAAAGATGCTGTTTAAAGTCTTACCTGTATAGTGTGTAAGTGGCTTATTTATAAAAACTATATAGTATGTGTGTAATTAATTAAATCTAAAATTTTTTGAATGGGCTATTGAGATAACACGATAATTTTAGCTTTATTTTTGTTTTCTTTCCTTTGAACTTGTGCTTGTTAATTAGGAATCACCTTTTTCTATTCAATTGTCTGCTTTTATTGATTTTCTTCTATTACCTCATTTTTCAATATCTCCTATTTCACTGAGTTTCAGAACTACACCCATTCATTTACTATCATTTACCCCAATCATTTTACAAACTTAATAATTATCTTTGTTTTGTTATTTAGGTATCCTCAACACACACACAAATATATCGAAAATTTCTACACAAATGGTTGAATGGTTAGTTTTTATGTTATTAAATGTCATATCGTGTGCTATTGTATGTTCTATATGGTGCTTTTTATGTCCTCTTGATTTTCCAATGACATTAAGGGGTTACAACCATCTGTGGTCACTTTGAAATACACTACCCTCATCGAGATATCTAGTTATTCGTTGCTATATTACATCTTTCGACTACTTGAAAAATCTTACCAACTTTACGTCCCTACTCTGTCCTATCCCTTTCTATCCGATTTTACGATTAATTTTCCGACAACATTTTTAATTTTCCATGCAAAAATTTTTCCCTTTAACTGAAGTCGCATCTCCTATGATTTTAAATGCCCACTCCGCCAGACGTTGCCATCAGACGCTGTGTGTTTTACACTATTGCGCCTTACGAGTAGATACCTGCGTCTTTCGATCAGAACTCGTCGCGGACTGCCGATGTTTTAGAGCTAGCATAACGAGCTGCTGCAACTATCGAAAATTAACTCGAAAATGAATTTGCTACTTTTAGTATCAATTGTGACTTTGTCGGGCAATTGTTAAGAAATAATTATTATAAATAATTTTACCCAAAAAAATACAAGAAAATTTTTTTAGTGAATTCACAGCAAATTGTTTTTAAAAAATTAAATTTTAAAAATCATTTTTTAAGTTTTGTAGAGCCTTAGAAATTCGTAGCATGGCCCGAAAATTCTGTTACATTTATTAAATATTCAGTATAACTCAAACTTTTCACGGTGCTTTTGTTAGTATTGTTAAAAGGAACAAGCCTATTACTAAATGCCTCCTTATTGTTGATTTTTTCAGCGTTTCACGTCTTAAATTTTTACTTCAATCAGATAGTTTTCAGTGTTTTGAGAAAAATTTTAACTTTTAACAATATTATCTTATTTCCGGTTTTATCTTTCAATATAGTAATCCTGGAAAGATTGATTAGATAATATAAATTCATACTCTGCTGTTATTAAAAAATAGTTTTGGTATTTAGAAATTATACCAAGACTACAATAAAGGTAATACATATTAGGATCGGATAGACCAGTGGTCGGCAACTTGTGACACTATACACCACTATAAAGCGGTCGGGGTAATATCGACTATTATACTGCTAATAGCGGTTTCACATATATTCTCTAATATTATTAGATAAAAATTTATATTTGTATTGGTATTGAAATGGTATTTTTTCTGCTTTATTAAACACCAATTTTCCATACGTCAAATAATATCGCAAGCATCTCTTGTGTTGACACGTGGCATTAAAAAGCTGTATATCACACATGCGTTATCGTTGGGCTTTCAACGAAAGGGTAAATTTAACATTGCAACTTTCTTCGGACTCTCGTCGTAGAATTGAGCGGATCTTTTTAAAATGCGTTTCGTTCTGTTGTGATACCAGTTGAAACGTATACTGTTTCAATTTTGGTTTTTAAAATTGATATATAAAACAAACTAGGCAGCCATTACTTATTTGTAAAAATATAAGGTGGCACCCTGAATTAATTGGCAGTGTGGCTTAGCACACCACAGCTAAAAAGTTGCCGACACCGGGATAGACCAATCCTGTATTACCAAAAACATATTTTCACAAAATCGGGCAAAACAAATGACAATAGAAATCATAAAACCAAAAAAGCTTATAAAAATTATCCAATAAAACTATAATATATATTCAATGTATTTTTGAAATAAAAACAATAGAAATCGCATTTATTTAACTAATTTAAATATCAACTTTTTGTATCACAATGAAAATAAAATCATGTTCTAAAATATATGAATGAATCGATGAGCATCATATCAATGTAAAATTTACCTGGGACTATCATTACTTCATTGTTTAGACTTCTGATTCGCATTAATGTTAAATCATTAGTCGGATCAAGTTCTTGCACAGCCATTTTTGTTTTGTATATTAAATGATGGAATAATGAACAATATTGAATTGTTTCGTTATCTTCAAGAGTTGACTTAATAGGAACACCTAAAAAATATTTTTATGATAATTAATAAAATTTAGTATAACCATCATTATTCAAAATGACAATTCCTATGATACCCTTATGACTTTGTATTCGAGTCATAAATTCATCAACTTCTGACATCGAATTAAATTTTCAAATAATTGGCATAGTTACATTGTACAAAACAAACACAAGAATTATTAATTTTATATAATTTTATTTACATTTATATATATATATATATTAAAATTTATTAATTACTATTTTAAAATGTAATTTTAAATACATTTCTAGATAAATCTTGCAAATATTAGATTTCTTAATTTTAAAAATATAGTTAAATATCCATAAAATTACAACTAATTATTTAAAATAGTAATTATTCTCTTAGAATAAGTGTATAAATTTTAATGTTTTTAAAGTAAATTAAATTCAATAATATGAGAAATATATCGCTATCAACTGATTTGGTAATGGCTCTAAAAATTAATAATTGGTGCTTGTCATTTCAGAGAAATTTATAAGTATGTAATAAATTGGTTATAATTATAAAACAAGTGTAATAAAATTCTTAATAATGGAAATAGTTTCTATGAGAGATAACAATGAATTCAACTACTCAAATCGAAATTATGGAATTTCTTATGAAAAATTAAAATATCATTCTTTGCACCATGCAATTTACGATGGCAGAATAACACAAGTAAGACTATTGCTGAAGCTACACCCAGAATTGGTTAATTTTCGAACGGATCTTGGACTTACTCCTCTGATGGTTGCATGCCTTCTCCCAGAAAGTGAAAAAAGAAATAGTATAATAAGACTTTTAATTAAAGCTCCATTGTTGAATCCGTATTACAGGGACCGTGGAAAACGATCCGTTATTTTTTATTTTATCAATTATTTAGAACTTGAAAATCTGATAGAATTTTTTAAATTTACAAAATTCAATTATTACTCTCAAACCGACGTTGACGGATACTCCATTTTACACTATGCGGCTGTTAGGGAAAATCTGGCAATGCTTGAATACCTCATTAATTTATTCATCAGTTTCAACATAACTACCGAAATATCAAGTAACATGAACTTCACCCCCCTGTTGCTGGCTTGCAAATTCTCAAAATATCGCTCTGTCGCTTTGATTATAAAAATGGGAGGAAAATATTTTAATGTTCGAGACAACGAATATTTTAGAAACTCTGTGGAATGGCTGGAATATCAGCAAGAGAAAGAATTTCCCATTGAAGGAGAACAGTTGTTCTACTTTGACAAATTTGAAATTGAATACGATATAAGATCGGGTATTCCGATTTACAGAAGAGAATTTACTGTGAGAAAACCTTAATTCAAAAGAACAAAATTTATTTATAATTTTCAAATTTAGGAAATGTTGCCAATGAGCGCGAGAATCCAAAACAGCCAAAGCAAAACTTCGGTTCGGCAGCCTTCATCTTCCAGAGTTAATTTTCTTGCTTCAAATTCAATGATTTTACCAAAATTAGAAATGGGTTAATTTTAATTATTTCACTAATTTATTTATTTATTTATTTCAAGCATTTAAAACAAAATCTTTTTTATTAGTGTTTTCTTGTTGTTCTTGGATTGATTGTACAAAAATAAAATTTCATTAAAGTTTTTGATTCCAGGAAAGTATTTCACATTAAACATGGATGAACTAGTCAAGGAATGCCAAAACCTTGATACATGATTAAAACAAAAGTAATGAGAAAATCATAAGAATACAGAAGAAAAAAATTATGAATATGTGAAATAACTAAATTAGAAATGAAAGGATAGAAACAAGTAGGGTTTTTTGTTTGTTAATGACTGCTGTTGGGGGGGAAGAAAATTTACAACTAAGGATGATAATGAAAGCGATTTAGGAGTATTTATCAGCAAAATCTGTTGACTATTTTACAGAAATTGTTAAATTTAGTTTTAATTGAACTAAAGAAAATATCAGGAAAGCATTATTTAAATTCTCAACCTTGTTGCATGGGACTTCCTTTAAAACTTATGTTAATTATTATTTCTATACATGGTGTCTCGCACTTGACCCATATATATTCAACACATATGAGTAACCTTAGTTACCCTTTACTGAACCACTGTGAAGTTATGATCATTTTTATCTGATATTTCTAATATTCTATATGTTATTAATCGTTAGTTAACCAATTATTTCTTTATTTAATTATTGCATTGCTATAAGTTGGAGTGTAATATTACATTGAAGTTATGTGAAGCACATTATATTTATAGACCATGAATATTTTGATATATATGTGATTAGGAAACAGCTTAAATAAGATATTTGAGTAGCATCGGAAAAGGCAGAAGTGACATTTGAAAAATCTCGGTGGAACATTCTTGTCACTTTCGTTATAAAATGTTTGATTGATGAGTAAAGGGTGTCCCAAGATTATTTGATGTAGACGTTACGGAGTTACCTGGAAGCTTCAATTGTTAAAAATTCTTTCTTGTTATATTTTTAATATCATAAGTGATTTTAAATAAAAATTAGCAATTTGAGAATGTAATTGTTAATTTTTACAAAAAAACGAGAATTATTCGAATGTTAATTATTTTAATATATCACATGTTGAGAAAATCTTTATTATGACCTTATGGAATTCTCATAAAATGTGTAGGTAGCTTTTGTTAGCGATACTCCTTTAAGTTAGCAGTCCGTGATTTTCACCAAACTTAGCACAGGTCGGTTGCGTGCATAACCTTTAGAACAACTGATTTGATTTTCAAAAATTTTTTTAAGTATAAATATCAAAATTCTACTATAGAATTATAAAATAAGGTTTCAATGTTGCTGGGTCTCAGCGACATTTTATAAAGACAAGAGGAATGATATTGAAAAATAATAAAAAAAATCGTCTGGATGTAATTATTATGAATTTTTATTAATTAATTATTTATTTTATTTCTTTAAAGTGTTTCTTATTTTAAAAATTTTAAAACTCATTCTTTCTCCCATTCTCATCATAAAATTTATTAAAAAATATTAAAACAAAAAAAATGAATGTATCAATTTTTACACATTAAATACTGATCAAAAAAGATTTATTTTATTATATGTTTGATTTTTTGAAAAGGGCGCTTCTAAATTTGGACATAATTTATGGAAAGTCCGTCTTATACTTAAATTAAAAACTGATAAATAAATTGAAACAACAACAAAAAAATTTCCTAGTTATTCTCATCCAGGAAATTAAAATTTGAAAAATATTTTAGAAACGAAAATAACTGTCAATTAATTTCATAATAAATTTGTTTAACAGTTGCCATTAGTAACCGTTTGCAATAAAAATAGATTTGCAGAACACATTATTCATTTAGTGCTCCATACTAAATAGTCCAGTGCAGCACAGTGCTAACTGATATCACCGGTGATCCTCACGGCATTGAACTTGTTCAATTTGATAAAATATATAATTAATAAATTTTTATTTTTCTCCGACACAGGCAAGGACACTAATAATTCTTAATTAATTAATAAGTTTGCAGCACACGTATTTTTACAATATCATACCCAGAAGGACACTTTGAAAAATTTTGTTTAAGCTGCTATAGGAATTTTAACATAAGTAACATATTTGAAATTGAAAATTATTACATATAAGCACAGTTTTTGGTGGTTGTAACTCTGCATTAATGCATTAATACCCGTTGTACTAACTAAGATTATTTGTTTTTTAATAAAAAAACATGTCGGCTATAGCCGTCATTTGTCTATAACATCACCAAAAATTGGACGGTTACATAAACTCATAAAACGAAAAAATTAATGATATGCATCAAAAATTTTTATTAATTAATTATTTTATTTATTTAATTTTAGAAGACAAAATCGAGAAAAAATCTTTGTTAATAATGGAAATTGAAAATATGCCTCATGAAGATTTGAAGGAATTTGTGATAGATTCTTTGAAAAACAAAAGAAAAATGAATAAATCGAAAAGAGTTTCGATAATAATAAATGAAAAAATATTTTTTACGAAAAGGGATTCTATTACAATCTCTGAGCTACCTCAGTGCAGGGAAACGTCCGCTAGTATTGCCCATCGGCTTCTTGGCAAAGCAGCAACGTATTACTTATGAAAGTTACAGATTAATAATCCAAACTGCTCGAGGTGCGTGAATCATGAAAGTGCAAATAAAATTTCGATTTGCCAGATTTTTTCAAAATAAAAATTAATTCAATAAAACAAAATATAAAATTGAATAATTTACTTCATAAAAACAAATAATGAAATTTTAAAAAATTTATTTTTTAACCACGTCCTAAAAAATTTTCCAAGTCAAATATCCAAGTATTATATTTTCCAGCGAAATGTTCCACAGGGCATAGCCATCATAAGGAAATTCTAGTTTTTATAGGTTGAACATAGAAATAGCGTAAACATACTCATCTGGATCATTGGAGGCTTTTATTGCCGTAAATATTGTATCTTCTGCATTTAGGAAATCCTTTTTTTTTCCAAAATACACAAATACATACATATTATATAATTTAGGAAATCTATTATTTACAGTTATCCTAAAACACCTATTGTGGAAACAGTTAAATTTTTAGGAATGCATGATATTCTTTTCAGAGGCCACAGAGATGAGGTCAGCTTATTAGACATAGACGATTGTGATGTGATGAAAAATGAAGGTAATTTTCGAGAATTCTAAAATTTAGAGTAAACTGCGGCGTTTCAAATTTAGAAAATCAATTGATAACAGCTCGAGCGTCAGCAACATACATTAGCAAAACCACACAAAATACATTAGTTGAAGGCTGTGGAGAAGAAATACGTGGACAAATTTTGAGTCGTGTTAGAGATGCTATTATGTTTGACGAAACAACAGATGCATCACATAAGTATCAAATAACTACAATATTGCGTTATGTGATTCCTGATTGTTGGATTTGTTGATTTGCATGATCAAAATTATCAAACTGAAATTAATACATCCATTGACAATGAACCTATTCTTGACGGCAAAGTTATTGGTCAATCTGTTATAAACATGCTGGGAAAATATTACACTTTTCTCTAGAAAACTGTGTCGGTGTGGGAACAAACGGTTCTTGTGTTATGTTGCCATTGCAAAAAGGAGCTGTGGATGAAATTCAAAAAGTTGCAGGGAATGCTATTTAGTGTCTATGTTATAATCATGATTTAAATTTAACCTTATCAAAGAGTACGAACGTACAACCAATAAGAAATTGTTTGGGTGTTCTTAGCAAAATTGTAGCTTTTTTCAATGCTTCTGCAAAACGAAATTTTATAATAAAGAACATGCTAAATTCACAACTGATTTCACTCAGTGAAACACGATTGTTTGACTGACACGATGCTTTGTTTACGTTAAGTGTTGAGCTTCCACTAATAATTGACTAATAATATATCTAAATAGAATGACAGAACGACTTCATCAAAAGCAAGAACTTTATTATCATCAATTAGAGAAAGTTATTTTATTGTGTCTTTAGGCCATGCTGTGCAGGTCTTATCAGTCAATTGTTTCAAAAGAAACATTTAGATTTACATGAAGCAAAAAATTGCATTAAAGACCTGTTGATTGTTTTAAAACAAAAAAGAGAAAACTGCGAAGAAATGTTTGCTGAAATTTTTAGATCAGTAGAAAAAACAATAATTGAAAAAGATGGTATTTTTACCTACAAAAGAATAGTGCAACGACAGACATGCCGGGAGAATATACCTTCGGATATATCGGAAGAATATTACAGGCGATCAATATTACAGAAGAATATTACAGAAAAAACGACATCATATCTAGCCTATCTTTAACATTACAGGTTGGACTGGTTCATTAGCTGCCTTCTTAGGTGTGTGTTTTGTAAAATATTAATCCACAAAATATGCTAGTATCATTTTTTCTATTAGCAACAGAATTCTAAGAGCATTACTACCTATTATAACAGCTGGAGATGAATACATAGTTAACATTCTTAACATGAACATTGTTGGGCCAGAACAGAGTTTTGTTTGAATGAATCGTTAATAGCACGCAAACACAATACGCAGATTTAAAATCAGACCCATAAAACATCAATTAACCACGTTAAAATACGAGAAAGAAATAATTAAAATATAAAATCGAAAAACATAAAAATAAATTAAAATAATAATAAAGTGCAACAATATCCGTACGAAATAAACACAGAAATAACATGAGAACACGAAAATTTGACGAAAATTTGACAATTCACCAATAAAAAGAGAGTTCACGAAAGTTGGAACTAAAATTAAATAATTTGAATGGGAAACAATTCAATTAAAAGTCAAAAAATAAAATTGTCAAATTAAATCACGAAAATAATAAAATTAGAGTTAGGATATACAAGAAATCCACATGGTCAAATTTTGTTTTACCACAACAAATTTAACACGCAAGGCTAGGGTCGTACAATAGGTATATATACCGATTCATTTTCACAGAATTTTAATCAGTTTTTGTAACAAAAACTCGAACGCTCATTTTACAGAACCAACCTTTAACTCGTTTTAGTAAAAGTTCATTCTACGATTTTACGATGTAAGTGAAGGAGTGTCCGAAAACTTTCTCCACGTCGCGCACAAACAACCTCAAGTGAGCTCTGTTTGGTTGTCGGCGTGGGGAAAGGTTTGTAATGAAAATTGATAATGATGTAATGATGTACTATGCCAATTATGTATGAAATAAAACTTTGAATGAAAACAAATTATGTCGAAATTTTTCCGGCCCACAGCCGACACAAAACCGCAAGCTACTAAAATCCACATACCCCAATCGAACTGTGTAAGTGCGGTGTAAGTCCGCCAATAGTTCGTGCCCGTGAAGGCTACGGCGTGAGAACGCAGGAGCTGGAACGTCAATATTATCCGTTATAGGGGAAAATGGGTTGAAGAGGGAATAATCTTTTGGCTATTCCATCATCACCTATCTCCAAAAAACTCGACCTAACTTATGATGATACGAATCGGCTTAAAATCAAAACACCGAGTAGTCCAGTGGGCATTCATAATCTCTTAATGTCGACACAATTTAACCTAAGGTCAACTAAGGGAAGGGGACGTGGAGATTAACGCTGAAAATCACTGTTATGTCAATAATTTGTGGTAGTAGAGCTGCATGATCGGAAATTACGTGAAGGAACCGCAGATATCAATGTGGTGATCCCGCGAAAGATTCTTCCCCGAGAACTGCGAGATGAGGAGAGATACTCGGACAATCGTTGCGACCACCCATATGCTCGAGAACTCCCGAGCCAGAGATTCAATTAAAGTTATTCCGGATCTGCACGTCGATGATTGTAGTATAATAAATATTTATAATAAAAAATCTTGTTGTTTTATTTGGTTGTCAACCCTTAAGGAAATAAATAAGAGAACATAATAGCACGCCTGATGGTAATCCTTGACACAAACCTATAAACAATAAATTGATAAAATTTGGTAAGAGAACACAAATTTGATGAGTATTTATCATTGTAGATATGAGGTCATGCCAAATCTTACAACGGGAGCTAGACAAGGCCCGTACAGCCAATAAGGGACTGCAGCTTTAACTTGTACAACTAACCAGAGAAATACAACAGGTCAAAACAACGTGGATAGAACCGGGGAAGGTAAAAGCTATTTATCAGAAAATGACCGCCGCACAACGAGGGTGGGCTGAGGAGAAGCAGCTCACCCAGTCTCAGAAAATTCAGAAACGCGGCCTAGAGGTAGCGTTATCGGCGTGCCAAGAGGTCAACGCGGTAACCTACCCTTTGGTGTTTTCGCCAGCCCAACTGGCCTATCGAGAAACGATCGATGCCACGAAGCCCGTGGGTAGACCCACCAAACATCGCCCCGGAAAAGCAGATCGAGCCAAACGACGGGCCGCAAAGATAAAAGACTGTTAAACATGAAACTGATAGTTAATAAATGTTTTGTTTAGATTGATTTGATTTTACTAATAAATTTACTAAGTGTGGAGTTAAATTAAATTAAATCATGAGTGGTTCGGAAAGTAATTCTGAGCAGATGAGGTACTGAACATGTAAGCAAGGGACAAGAATAAGGAAAGCGCACATAAACCTACTATCGGTAGTGCGTTGAACCCACCTCGAGATCGGGCCAGAGTAGTTCTCTCGTAGCGCTCACCTTTGGCGATCTCGGAACCAATGGTTACATTACCAACGTTGCCTAGTGACGGGTAACTATTGGAGGCAAAGAAAAGTTCTATTTCATGTCAAGGTTACGCAAATCATAAACCCTACAACATTATAATTATTATAGTAGGCTGTTTATAGTCGTGTGTTACGGGCACCAGATATATGAACCGTACAGGCTGCAATATTGCCTTGTTACGGCCCTGACTACACCATAATTAAAATTTTAATTTCTTGTTTTAAGTATACTTGATTGTATATTGTATTCTCTTAAAATAAAATTAAACTCACTGTAAAATACATTAACTACCGTGAGGAATTCAATCTTTGTGTTATTACTGGGTACGAATTTTTATAGTAAATAATCTTCCAATATTGCTGCATATGTAACTATAATAATAAACACAATATTTTTCCTACTGAAACATCAATAAATTAAAATTCTAATAACAGTTTCGACCAAGCCAAACGTATAACGAATTGCTTTCGGGAATATGATCCACATCTCTAACTTGTAATTTTGTGAGGTTTAAACATTTTCTCCACGAACGCTGCTGAGAAACCCACCGTATTACAAATTAATATCGGGAAATAGGCTATTTTTTCACTAGGCAACTTAATATTACACTTAAGTTTTAGGAAAATATTGTTGAAATTCAAACAAGGATAAAAGCTAAAAAATCTTATTTAATGACCAAAATTCACTTTTTGTTGGATCATGTGTTTTTAATAAAACTATATCTCAATACCCAGCGTTACAACCAAATTTAAATTCCACAATGTTTTCAATATCTCACGAACAATAAAAAACAAATTAATTTCCTGACAAATACTTGCTAATTAAATTTCAAATTAATAAAAATTCTTTTAACTTATATTTTTTATCATTGATTTACTTAAATAAAATGACATCACGTTTCAAACATTTAATTATTAAATATTGAAACCAATCAAATCCTGCTAAAGTCAATAAAATTTATATACAAAGAAAAACCAAGCTAATTACAGTCCAACCCACCTAAATATTTTTACAATGCAAAATATATTTAGACAATCGATATTCCTATAAAGGTACGATTCGATATTATTATTGTTGAGAATAATTCTCCAAAAATTCAAACAGTCATTGCAATAAAAATGCCATCAAATGCAACATCCAATTACAGACGAGTAATAATCAACCAATAGGAATGATACACATCACGATCGCACATACACACACACGAATCCAACGACGCAAATGAACGCGTGTGAATCAGCAAAATCAATGTAATAATTATATCAAACAGCAAAATTCAATAAAATATTCATTCCCAAAATAAATGTACAAGTGAAATAGTGATCGTGTCTCCTCTGACAACTTCCATCACAATGATACGATAACAATTAACAATTATGATTATTATTAATATTATTCAACATGAATAAACACAACTTTCTGCCAATTTATTGTATAAAAATAATTACAGAGTAACAGAAAACTTGAACGGTTTCTTGTTTACCTTAGAAGTATCCATCGATTTTGCATACATACTCCTGAACACGGCATCTTTGTTGATTTGCATCGTGTGGGCTGGCTTGCGGTTGACTCTGAAAGTATATTACAGCTGTCAATTATGAGGATTGATTTTTCTGAGAAATTTCAAAATCCGCTTTAAGATAAATATGCACAATGATTTTTAATTTGAATCTCCTATAAGCATGCAGCTTGTATGTGTGACGGTTTTGTGTGCGATTTTATCGGTAACAGGTAAGTATAGGTTATTTGGGAACTTCATTTGTTGTGTATTTCAAATTAATACGAATTTTTGAAGAACAAATCTTTCAATTAATTATCTATAGAGCTTTTAAAATGAAAATTTAACCCAGAGCTATGAAGCAGTTTATCTGAGAAGCTCTAGTAACCTTCGAAGAATACAAGTGAAAGAAGTCTTTTCCCGATTACAAACCTTCGTCACCCAGTTCATTGCTTGAAGCATAACTGAGTGATAATAAAGAGTAGTAATAATGACAGTAGTAATAATAAATATCATCCCTATGTATATTTGTATTTGATAGTAATTAATCTTCCCATATTACTGCATATGAAATTATATAATAGTAAGCACACATTTTCCTCCTCATTGAAAGATTGCATTTGTAAATGATGTAAACTGCATAGAGTTAGGCAATGTGCTCTTGATTCGATACCAGCTTATGTGTTCGTTTAGAGTCTGATGATATTATTTATAAATAATATCATCGGACATTTTTTATATTTTAGAATAAACTTAGCGTTAAATTAAAAGCTGCTTACGTAAAAAATAATTTCATAGATTTAAGCGAGAGTGACCAAAGGTTTGCGAGTGTATTTACAAGAGCCGTTATAACAACGCATTCAAATACAATATACGGTTTTGATTGGATTATTTCAAATATAGAGATTCCCAGTATGATTATTGAAGAAATCGATTTGAATTTTAATTTCCCCATAAATATTATATAAAATCAAGGGTTCTAACAATAAAATTCCGGTGGCCACCAGTTTTCAATTTACATCAAAAAATTATATAACAGTGATTTAAATTAAGGATATTTTAAATTTACAAAAATATCGATTACTTCACTAAATTAACAACTTTTTGCCCACTATTTTTATAAATTTTTCCCAATATTAATAAAAAGTACCCAAAAAATTCAAACATTTACTTAATTTTTTTATTTACAAGAAATGAAAACAGGTATTTGAGTGAATATTAAAGGTTGTCTCCATACGCTTTAAGTTGAGATAGGCATTTGAATCAAGCATAATTTATCTCAAAATTTGTATAATTTTTTTGAATTTAGAACAAAAGACAACTGATATCCGTCAAATTTTTTGAATGTCATTGAAATTACTCATATAATATGTCAATAATTTCATAAATTTTTGTTCATAAATTATCTTTGTAATGTAATGTTTTGATAACTATTTCTGAATCTTTACAATAAGATTTTGCCAAAATTATTCCTTAAGAATATGCATTACTAGATTAGATTTTATCTAATAAAATATGAGAAAAGGGGTAAATTTTTTATTAGATCAACTTTGAATGATGTTATTATTCGTTTTAATTATTTCCTTAACCTTTTGAGTCCAATTGGGACAACGTGGCCCACGAGCAGATTAAAAACCACCAATATTTTAAATTTGCTTTACAGCCGGGATATATATTCGCATCGGTCACTTGATATTTCCCATCCCATACTAGCATGTCAACAAATTCGTATAAGTTACCATTTTGTGCCAGTGGTGACTTATATGTGTCATTGTTTGCTTTACCTGCTTATATCTCAATGGATTTTGAGAAAACCGTGCAGTTGTTGCCTCTGCAAATAATGTTTCACTCCATTTCATAACTAAAATATATTCCTTCCTTTGTTTTTGGTATTTCTTTATAAATTTTTCTAATTAATTGGAATTTTTATCTATCTACCATTAATTTATGTGATAGACGATCTCACTGTAAAATACCAAATGTATTATATATTCCTATTTAAGCTTTAACCCTGAAAACTGGTGAGGGATATTTTTCCAATAATTTTTCTATAATACTAATGTAATATCTGGTTAGTAAAATAACTCGATTTGAGAAAAAATAATCCTCAACTCAAAAGGTAACCCAAAAGAAATCAGTCGTATCTCGCCAATTTTTAGAAATTTTATTTATACGCAAAAGAACATTTGATAAATCTTGTAAAAAAACTTCATATATTTTGGAAGATCTTCTCAATGAAAGGAAATAGGTACAAAATTTTCAAGTGTATATTCGGTGGAAATCAAATTTCAAGCAAGAACGGGTGGAAAAAATCAGTTTCTTGTTATGGAATTTTTTACTACAATATTCCCGTCTAATTTTCACTTTTTTGAAAACCTGGTATTATGGGAATCCTCATTGGTTGAAAAATTCCGATTATTCTAATTCTGAATACCTTAATAACTCATCAGCTTGCATGACAAAATAGAAATTTAATAATTATCTCTTGAAAATAGATTGGAGGTTAGGACAAGGCAATCGAAAAATAATGATTTTATTAATGATAGGTCAAAACTAGATAATTAGACAGGCTATACTGTATGCTATAAGATATAATTTCCCAGCTATAAAAGCGACATTTACAGAAATAAGTTAGGACCGAGCATCCCAGTCGATATACGCAAAATAATTGCAATGCCAATAAACTGCAGAAACACTAATATAAATGTGCTCTACACAAATATAATATAATGTGTGTTCCTTTTTTATTGCACATAACATAATTTCTGTTTATTCTAAGGTGGTTTGTGTGAATTTAGGCCTTCCTAGAGTGTAATGTGTTATAGAAAGATTTGAGAATCACTTTACTAAAATAATTAATACAATTCCATATTTTATTAAAACGTGCAATCTACATATATTTATTCAGTACCAATTACAACCACATTTGCTTAGAAAATGAATCAAATCCAACTATCAATAGCACAGAGAATTTCAAACACCATGGCAATATTGTTTAATGAGTGGTTGCTATTCAATACCATTTAAAAGTGATTTTTATTTTAATAAACAATGATCTACTGACAATTAGTCAGCCGTCTATTATAATATTTTTAAAGCAAATAAAAAGCCACGTCGGATTGAAAATACATTAATAATTATATAGGAATAATGCATGTCAAATAAGTAAATATAATCTGGAAATAACATAGACCTTGAAATTCTGTGAATTTATGTATAAAACTGTGGAAAGATAGACTTAATGGAAAATTCTGATCACGATTTTCCACAAAATATCGAAGGCTTTTATGAATACAGATTAGGTTGCATGTTGAATAAAGTCATTTGTAAAGATACTTACAAAGCTATCTGATTCATTCGATAAAGCTCTAAATACTTGGTAAAAAATAGAAAGCCAATTGTATAATAGCTTCCGGTCAAGCAGCAATGAGACACGTATATAGATCACTCCGAGGAATCAGTGAGGCAGAAAATATTTAAAAGTTGTACATTAAAGTAAGATTATGATCTGACAATACAATAATCCTTATTAATCAGCTTACCAGTCCCCCAATATAAAATTAAGCTTCCTAATGGCAATAAATTTGCCAAATTACAAATTGACAAGTAGAGAAGTGGATTTTAATTACTATTTAATGAGTCTGTATATTTTGTTATTTTTTCTTTTTAATATTTCATTAAAATCACAAATATTTTCGTTATATGACAAAACAAATTTTCTACAGTCTAGTTTTATTTTTACGAAATATCATTTCCCATAGAGTTTCTCGAAGTAATCAATTATTTTTAAGGTTATTATTTAACGATGGATATTATTGTCAAGTAAATATAAAATAATTAATTATTTTATATTGTTATAATATTATATTTCACTCAATTTCTATTGGTCATAATATTAATTAATTGAAATCTTTAAAATATAACAATATGGAAATGTTTTAACAATTATTATAATAAAAAATGAATATTCTTATCTGGGAAAATAAAGAGAAATATTAAAAAAAATAAATATTTATTGTAATACATAACCTAAAAATAAACCAGTAAATAAAAATCAGAACACAGTGGATTTTAAATTATTTAACTTGTAGAAAATGCATTATTAAATTTATTAAAAACTAAAAATTCATAAATTATTTCATAAATTAACTCGATTTGTCACTAACTGTATTTTCGAGATTTTCGCCTTAATCTCATTGTTTGATGAGTCACGAGACACAGATTCACATGCGGCAGTCACTAATTTAAGATTCATCGGTTTGCCGTCTAACTCTCTCCCGTGAAATTCATCAATTGCTTTTTCAGCATCGGATAATTTTCTAAATACAACTTCAGCATAGCCAGGCCGGACTAAATTGCAGGAACGCAAGTCACCTTTCAAACTAGTGAACAATTCATATACGTCGTCAACATTAACTTGCGGGTGAAGGTTTTTAACTTCAATTCGATATCCTTGTATTGGAGAAACAAGACTGTTGACTGTTGTACTAGATTTCTGTGCGAATTTCGCAGTGGACAAAGCGGGCTTTTTATTTTCCACTACTGATGTAGTGTTAACCACAGTGAATTTTAAACACTCAACGCTACTATCTCTTATGCGTTTCGGTTCAATAACTTCGCTCATTCCTAAACTAGAACGTTTCAATAAATTATTTGGAATATTGTCATTAATCTTCTTTATGGGATTATGAGAAATTGGTACATTCATATGGCTTGAGAATATACCCTGTGAAGACCTAGGGTCACAGAAATTTTTCCCACTAAATTTATTTGTTGACAAACTGATTCGAGAATTGGAAACTACGGGTTTATTAGCTTGAAAATTATTTTGTTGGAAATTATCTTGCACATAAAGATTATTTTTCACAGTTTTCTTAGGAATTGTAAAATCTAATGGTGGTTCAATTTTTAAACGATTAGATAATTGAGAGCGATTTATGTTTTGTTGACGATTATTAGAATTCTGGTAATTTGAATTTTGCGGACGATTAGATATCAGCATTCTGGCATCCACAAAATTTACTGCGTTTCTGTTATTATTTCCATAGTTTTTTCTATTTCCAGCATTATTTTCATTAAAATTGTTATTTCGCTTTGCTGATAAAACCTGTCTAGCATCAGAAATGCCTTCATTATTTACATATCCCAAACGTGTACTAAAAATAAAAATAATCAGAATTTCAAATTAAAAATCGACATGACTTTAATAAATAACAGAATAAAATTACCTAAAATTCTTCATAACTACAATTAAATTTTATAAAAATAAACAGAAATTTAAACAAACATACGTTAAATGTAGCTTATTTTCATTTTTACAAAAAATTCGTATACAATTTTAAATTAATTTTAATAATGATATAAATTATTATTTTAAATGTAAAATAAAATAAAATTTAATTTTTTATTTATGTATTATTTCAAACTCAAAAAATGTTGTTTTGAAGTTTTCAAAATTTAAAATTGTAACCATAGAATTCTACGGAAATCGAAAATATAATTAAAAGTTTTAAAGTATTTTAAAAATAAAACCTTGATGTTTTTTTACATTGTAAACTCCAAGAAACGTTCGTGTAATTAGCCAGTACCATTTGAAGCTGATTTTATTTTGTTGGGCCAGAACCGAGTTTTGTTCGAATGAATCGGAAATAACACGCAAACACAACACGCAGATTTAAAAATCAGACCCATAAAACATCAATTAACCACGTTAAAATATGAGAAAGAAATAATTAAAATATAAAATCAAAAACACATAAAAGTAAATTAAAATAATAACAAAGTGCAACAAGATTCACACGAAATAAACACAGAAATAACATGAAAACGCAAAAATTTGACCAGAATCTGACAATTGCGAAAATTTCATGAAAGTTGGAACTAAAATAAAATAATTTGAATTGGAAACAATTCAATTAAAAGTTAAAAGCAAAAATTGTCAAACAAAATCATGAAAATGTTGTGCCAAAACTTAGTTTGTTTAAATGAATCGGTAATAGCACGCAAACACAGCAAGCAGATTTAAAATCAGACCCTAAAACACCAATTAACCATGCCAAATATGAGAAAGAAATAATTAAAATATAAAATTAAAGACAAAAATAAATAAAACTATTAACAGAATGCAACAAGATCCGCACGGAACAAACATACAAATAACATAAAAACACGGAAAATTTGACCAAGAATTGACAATTTAATTAAAGAAACAAGAGTTCATGCAAATTAAAACTAAAATCAAATAATTTGAATTAGAAATAATTCAATTATTTGTTAAAAGAATAAATTGTCAAAAATAAATCAAAATTTAAGAAAATAAAGTTAGAAAATACAAAGAAATTCTCAAGGTCAAATTTTGTTTATACATCAAAATTAAAATGCAAGGTTAGGGTCACAGAATAGGTATATATACCGATTCATTTTCACATAATTTAAATCAGTTTTGAAAAACTCGAAGCAATATCATCACTTTTACTCTGAGTAATCAGTTTTATCCTGAATAATCAGTCGAAACCTAAAAACCGTCTCGAACCATTTGTCATTATAACGCTATTCAAAGTCACGAATTCATCGAAGTAAGCAAGAATGACTTGCCGTTATTGCCATTGTGCATGAGATGAACATAAACGATAAATGGATCCAAAATTGGTATCTGATAAATATATATTATAAATATTATGAAACTTCTCTGTGTCGAAATTTTTCTGGCCCACAGCCACACACCGACTAGTTATTAAAATATCACATAAATAGTCGAGCAGTGTAAGTGCGGTGTAAGTCCGCCAACAGCTCGTGCCCGTGAGAGATCTCGCCGTGGGTAACGACGGACTCAAACGTCAATTCATTCACTATCATAGGGTAGAAGGGAGATCGGGAGACAATCTTTTAGTTGCCTACCTTTCTACCTACTCCCGAAAAATCGACCTAAAATATCATTACTTATCGGCTAAAATATTAACACCGAGTAGTCCAGTGGGCACTCTTAACTCTAACATCAACATAAAAATTCCCTAAGATCAATTTTGAGGTTAATGGGAAAGGGGCTCGCGGAAATTGATGCATCACGCTTCTAAAACTAAAAAATCTTCGTTCAGTTGCAATTAATTACGTGAGATCAGACAGGGTTAAACTAGTAATTTTACAAATCAGTAATATTTAAAAGAAATGGGCAAGTAATAAATAAAGAGTCGGGAAAAACTTTTAAATCAACCTGCTGACAGGACCAAATGAAAGCCTCCCAATTCCCCAAAGATTTAATTTCGCGGCATTAAAATTAAACAAAAATTTCTTTCGAATCAATCCTTACTTAACGCTTAGGACGAAAATCCGGATGACTTGCATAAATTTAGGATCAAACCGACTCAGCATTCTAGGTCGTGAATACTGTTGGGCCAGAACACAAACGGCCTTGTAAATGTTTAAATGAACCGGTAACACACATGCAAATATAACATGCAGATTTAAATTCAAACTTATTAAAACATCAATTAACCCTATCAAGATATGAGAGAGAAAACAATAAAATATAAAAATCATAAACACAAAAATAAATTAAAATAATAACAAAATGCAACAAGATCCGCACGAAATAAATATAGACATCACACGAAAACCCAATGATTTTGACCAAATTTGACAATTTAATAAAAAATGCAAAATTTCATGAAAATGAAATAAAAATCAAATAATTTGAATTAGAAATAATTCAATTAAAAATCTAAAGAAAAAATTGTCAAATAAGATCTCAAAATAAAAAAATTAAAGATTAGAATAGACCAGAAAATTCCAAGGTCAAAATTTGTTTTACTAAATCCAAAAGAACACGCAAGTTTAGGGCCGTACAATAGGTATATATACCGATTCATTTTTACACAATTTTAATCATTAAATCAGTTTTTGAAACTTGAAAATCATTCTTAGTTTTGTTACGAAGTGAGTGAGAGTTTTGTTTATTTCAAAGCTATCTCCACGTCGCATCCTCGCAACCTCGATTGAGCTCTGCTTGGGTGTCGGCGTGGGGAGGGTGATGTTTTATGATGAATTTGTTATGCTTGGATTGGGTAATTTATATTGTTATTTTAATAAAATTTATAATGCATAAAAACTTTGTTTTATATTTGTCGAAATATTTCCGGCCCACAGTCAAAGACACATCACAAGTTAATAAAATACGACATATTATTCGAATTCGTGTAAGTGCGTGGAATATCGCCAATGATTCGTGCCCGTGAAGACTCCGGCGTGCGGAACGCAGGGGTCGGAACGTCAATATTATTCCGTATAGGGAAAGAGAGGGATAAGGAAGTGGTCTTTTGGCTATTTCCTCATCTCTCAAATTCCATAAACTCGACCCAAACTATATTTACATACGGCTCAATATCACCACACGAGTAGTCCAGTGGGCACTCATTAAATATAATATAAACACAAATGCACCTAAGGCTAAATGAAGGGGAAGGTGACGGGAAAATTAAAATAAAATCGTTGCTATGATCAAAATATGACGAAGTACGAGCAATTATTAAGTAAATGCTAAACCGAATATGAGGATTTTAATGAAAACCCATTATTAAAGGAATGACGTATAGTGGAAGGTATTAAATTACTAGGGAACCTGTTAATACTCTCCCAATAAAATTTAGAACTTTATACCAATAGAATTAAGTCTACCAAACTTATAAACAGTAGTGAATTACTTAATATTCGTAACGCCAAAACTCCAGATATAAAATGACTCGTCTATAAAGTTTTGAAAATAATAAATGAAATAAAGTAAAATTCAAGATATCAAATCGGATAAGGCAAAAATTTATTAAAATCAACAGTCGATTCGAATAAACAAATAGGCAAACTTACTATTAATCGAGATCAAACATATAATACAAAGAGGGGGAACAATATCGATGGCCTATATGAGGATACTAACCAAGTCCCTTTCATTGATAAAATAATTCCCCACCCTCTCAAACAGTTTTTTTTGTGGTGCCCTTGGTCCATAACCCAGTCTATAAAGTACGAGACCATAAAATCGAAAACCCAAGATCGGAGAACCTAATAGAAAAGCAAGTCAACAAATAAATAACTGAGAAAACTTTACTATAAACTAAAGTATTTCCATTTCCACAAATAACACCAATCTTCACATTGTCCTTACCAGGAAACCATATAGTTAGCTAGAATTTCTTCCCCAGGATAATTGAATGAATAACCAGAGTTCCCGTCTAAGGATCGGAGCACCATTAACCGATTACAAAATCGATATATAAAACCTGATCGAATCCTTCAGTGAATAAATAACGAAATTTCGTCTAGAATTTAGTTAATAATATTATAAGATTAATTTATAAAACCTGATCGAACCCTTCAGTGAATAAATAACGAAATTTCGTCTAGAATTTAGCTAATAATATTATAAGATTAATTTATAAAACCTGATCGAACCCTTCAGTCAATAAATAACGGAATTTTATTCTAGAGTTTAGCTAATAGTATTATAAGATTAATATACGAAACCTGAATCGAGTCCTTCAGCGAATAAATAACAAAGATTCCGTCTAGAATTTAGTTAATAACATTCTAAAATTTAAATTTAAAAAAACCTGATTAAATATTTCCAATAGAAGCCAACTAGTAAACAACTAAAATCCCGTCAAAAATTTGACTAAAAATACCGAATGGTTAGACCCAAAGTGCTGATGAAAATTGTCCTCAATAGAATTAGTAAGTAAATCGTCAAAATCCCTAAAATTTAGATTGATATTAATTGATTAAATAGATGACGTAACTTACTAGGTAATTGAAGAGATTTGATTTCCGTGATAGATCGACCATTTGATAAATAGAAACATCTGCGCGAAAACTAAAAATCTAAGAATCAAAGGTCATTGGCACATACACACGAAGTAGTGAAAACCAGACATTTCCGTGAAATACCAAATCGATATCCAGTGTGTCGAGATTGAATAGAAACGCTCCAGTGACGCCCTCAGTTGAAGCTATGCCTTCGGAATCCCGACCCAACGTTACAGGTAAATCCATCCTTATATTCAAATTTCGGTCTAATCATATAAGTCTTAGCCGGGAGCTCAATATCGACCGCGTGAATCCAATCTAGACCAACGATAGTTTGAGAAAATAAAAGAATTTTTTGTTTTATTATGAATTTTTCCCGAAGCAAATTACCAAGGTTAGGTCAAACGCTAGATGTCAACCCCAAATTTCATGCACATTTTTCTCCAACCTGTTCGATGAGGAATCAACCCGAATAGCGAATTCACTAGCATTGTGTCCATCAAAATATTTTTGTGTAGTCAAAACCGTTTGATAGAGTGGAAATACAATTTTGCTGTCAAAGTAACATGCCGAGAAAGCTCAGGATCGACCCTTGATAATATTCATAATAATCAGCAGACAGGGTAGGTTATCAGTAATTCCCCAAATAAAAATGGATTCTCCTGGTATCAAAATGAATAGATAAGTGAATTAACTTCAAATTACCTTATTAACAAATTCTCTTGGTGGTAATGTAAATAATTAAGTAATTATTCGATTTAGATCTTTGTATTATTAATTTTTGCAATCAAATTAGATAAATAAATTCTCTTAGTGGCAACTTAAATAATTAGGTAAAGAAAATCTCAGTATTCACTTAATTATCATTATCATCTCACTAATACTAGGAACTTTTGCAACAAAAATAAAGGAACGATTGAGGCGCTTTATGAAATAATCTGTATGACAAGCGCGTTAAATGGGTATAGTAGGTTAAGACAATGATCTTTCTTGACATTTAATAGAACCTGTTCGGACAGTTAATGGTACCCTCCCTATAGTAATTTCACTAAATAAGCATGTTTATAAATTTTTATAAAATTATATTTACAGTTTTTTTCATAAGGATTTTTAGGTAATGCAAGGTTTAATTTTATTACTTATGTTTTCAGAAACCATTTCTTGAAAAGAAAAATTTTTATTTTTGTTATATTACGGATACTTTACAGTGTAATAAACTATTCATTAAAAATTTTTATTTATTTCCAAATTCGAGTCTTATTCCTACTTCACGAACTAGTATTTGATAGTCCGGTTAAATAAACAATGATACTAGGATATTAAAAACATTTAAAAATTCGATTTAAATTAAATAAAATTTGCCGGTGCAGGGTATCGTCGAGTTGCTATCTTTTTTATTGTAGACTTCCATTTGACACTCCTAGGTCTTATTTAATGTCGACTTTGGAAATGACATACCCGCATATGTATCATAGATCGTAGGTAATGCGTTAGTTTAATTAACACCGGAATCATTAAACAGTAAGCTAGATAAGAAAACGGAGCGAATTAAGGTACTGTGCTAATAGTTTTTAGAGGCAACAATAAGGTCCTTCTTGTAACAAACCAAGTGACCGATCCAGTTGAATTTTTACGTTGATTATTATGAAATAGACAATGTTGAAGAAAATCTGGATAACTATGTACTCAATTGTAGATGCACCAAGAGCCCTTGTTTACGTCCCCACCCAAGTTGCCGATCAGTGGCGATAAATATGGAGACGCATCTGGCAGGAATAATACCCCGAGGTGCCCCAACTCAGAGAAAACCAACGGGACGCTATACCCACAGTGGAGAATACTAAGAGGCAATTCATGCAGAACGGACAACTAGGCGGCCCGAGTTCAGCCCAAGAAATTCATGTTCGGGCCCGAGCTCTACTGGCCCGCCTTGAAGACCATCAACACCGGGTCAACTCCCATGTAATCTGGGCCAGGCAATACCTGGCAAACGTGGAAGATGATATCGCGGCTGGTAGGATTGCGGATTCCTACAAATACATGCCGCCGCCAAGCTCCAGGCCTATCCGAAACACAAGGAGACCGGTCTTTGTATACTACGGAGACCCGTTCACTCAGCCGACCCCGGACGAGAATGTGGAGGGGCGACATCAAAACCCCGATTTCCGTTAAAAAACCCAACATGGAAAATTTATAGTGACCCTAATGAGACTAAACGTCATTGTTAATAAATAATTAGCCTTTTGTTTATGTGTTTTTGAATTTTGTGGTATAATTTAATATCGTAACGATTTGGATGAACATTTAAATAATTTACGATTAGTGGATTCTAAATTAACGTCATTGTTTTGCAGAGATGGGACCTCTGGAAATTGTGCAAAGGGAACTAGAACATTCCCGTAAACTCAACAAGGATTTCTACACTCAACTTAGCGAGATGTCCCGGGAAATCCAACAAACCAAAGCCTCCTGGTTTGAACCGAAGAAAGTAAAACTGCTTCATCAGCGACTTACTGTAGCCCAAAGGGGATGGGCGGATGAAAGACAGTTGAATCAAAGTTTGCGGACACAGATAAGGGGTCTGGAGGTCGCCTTGTCGGCCTGCCAGGAAGGGGCAGCAGTGACTTAACCCCTTGTCTTTGCCCCTGCCCAGCTGGCCTACCAAGATACGGTAGCGACTCCACAAGCCACGCCAAAAACAAGCAACTACCGACCCGGACGCAAGGAACGGGCTAAACGTCGAGCCGCTCGATTATTAAATAATGCCTAGTTAACTTGTAAATGTATTTATTTTATAAAAATATATATTTCTTGTTATTTGAAACAATATTTTCAAGGATTCGATAAGTGTAGACTCATAGAGGTAGTATGAGGACATTGCGCTACCTGAACGAGAAACTTGCGCGAAATTTATAAGTACGAACGATGGCATTCACAATATAAGGGGACAAAAAAAATCAAAAGCGAGCACAAGTCTTCTATCGACAGCTCGTTGGACCCAGAGATCTTCCGGTCAATTACAGCGTTAGCAATAGCGCTCACTTTTTGCGGACGATCTACCCACTCGAACACAGTTCCAACGTTGCCTAGCAACGGGTGCCGAGTGGTAGCAAAGAAATATTTATATGGCGTTACCGGGGTAACCACGACACTATTTAAACAAACATCAACACCCAGTAACCCAACAATAGTTAAGGAGGGGCGCGAAAAGGCAGTACAACCAGACCTCCCAGTGGAACACTATAAACCATAATTCTGTGAAAATCCCAAAATTAAACGAATTCATATGACGTTAATTTTCGGCAAATAATAATCGTATAAATTAATGAAATAATTTAATCCCGCTAGCGTAAGAAATAAATAAAACGAACTAACACCGATTTTCACAATTTATGCATAAGAATTAAATAATCCAAATTTTATTTCATGCAAAGAATCACCATCGCCTCGAACATAGCACATAGCATCTGATACCTCAGGCGGATAGCTCCCCCAAAGACTGTCTTCTCTGATATATATATGAGATCAAGGTAAAGTGAGAGACCGTACGTTTGGAATTTTATTGAGTGGTGGGTTACTGGGTGTTGATGTTTGTTTAAATCAGGTTGTGGTTACCCAGGTAACGCCATATAAATATTCCTTTGCTACCACTCGGCACCCGTTGTTAAGCAACGTTGGAACTGTGTTCGAGTGGGTAGGTCGTCCGCAAAAAGTGAGCGCTAATACTAATGCTGTAATTGCCCGAACGATCTCTGGGTTCAACTAGCTGTCGATAGAAGACTTGTGCTCACTTTAAATATCAGGTCCTCTTATGTCGTAAATCTTATCATTCATACCTACAATTCCCACTAAAACCTCTCATTCACTTAGTTTTATGTCTCCACATTACTTTCTGTTATTTACCACTCATTAGATACTTTATTTAATATTCAAGCGACAACAAACATATATTTCCCACAAGAAAACAACACATTTAAGCATGTCCATCAGGGTTAACTGGGATTCGAGCGGCTCGGCGTTTAGTCCGCTCTCTTCGTCCGGGTCCATAACTGCCAGTCTTCGGTGTCGGTTTTGGGCCTGTCGTTGTTGTTTCTCGGTAGGCCAGTTGAGCCGGGGCGAAGACAAGGGGATATGTGACTGCTGCCCCTTCTTGGCAGGCCGACAATGCGACCTCCAACCCCCATATCTGGGTCCGCAGGCTTTGGTTTAACTGCCTTTCGTCTGCCCATTCCTTTTGGGCTGCTGTAAGCCTTTGATAAAGCGCCTTTGCCTTCCTTGGCTCCATCCTGGCGGTTTTCGTCTGTTGAATCTCTGTGGACAGTTGGATGATCTGCTTGTAGAAATCTTTATTGATTTTCCGCGCGTGCTCTAAATCCTTAATTTATTTAATTTCTCAAACAAATATTGTAGGACAATGAAAAATTTATAAAAGAAAAAAAACAAATTTTTTGAGGACAGTGAATCATTTATTTAAACCGTGGCTTGAGTCAAATCATTAATGTACTTCTGAAGTCCACTGGGCATCAAAGCGCTCCCGATATACGAATACCGGTCGCTTCGTGTTTCTCGTGCGGTTAGGGCTGGGCGGCGGCACATAATTGTAAGTGTCCGCTATCCTACCGGCCGCGAAATCGTCTTCCACATTCGCCAGATATTGCCTGGCCCTGATCACATGGAAGTCGACCTGTCTCTGGTGGTCCTCGAGGCGTGCAAGGAGAGATCGGGCTTGGTCACGAATTTCTTGGGCCGGACTCTGATCACATTTTCGTCTGCTCGACACCGACGGTCTCCCATTATCTTCCACCGATTGTAAGGCGCTCCATTAAGGCTCTCTCGGTTGGGGCACATCGCTGTACTTTTCTCGCCAGACTTGCCGCCACTGATCGGCAACTTGCGTTGGGACACGAAAAATGGCTCCCGATCTATCTGAAACAGGATTTGATCAAAAGGTTTGTCATTATTCTTAGAAAATTAATAAAAGAAAAAACATCACAATTCCTATTTTAGCTCTAAAAAATGGTATCGAAAATCATGGTTGTTCTCCCTAATAAACTTAAAATTCATAGCGTAGGTCCGGCTTCCCGTTAACAATAGTCTTCATAGGTAGTCGCAAACTGAACTTAATGTTATGATTTTAGATTAATTACGTGCGACAACACCATACCCCATAAATTATATTTGTTGGATTATTTTTGGTCGACAATTATTCAATAAAAAATTTCCTACGTGATATCAAAATAAACAAATGCATTTATAATAAATTTAACGTTTCAAAAAAATAAATTTTTAAATTTGCTATTAATATATATTCGGCAGCCTGGTAACCATAAATGGTGAAGAATCTAAAACTTTGACAATAATGTTAAAAAATTTGCATAATAAACAAAATCATGGTAAGTATAAAGTAGCATAACGCAAGTAAACTATCATCTAAATTTATAATACATTGAAAAATAACGTAAGGATAAAATATTGACTGTAAATATTAACACTAAAAGGCTCGTACGACACCGCAATGCTTTCATGATACATGGATACCCGTGGAAACCAAATCCAGGGAGAAACCAAAGACAACTCCCGAAAACGTCCAAATACTATATTCCATATTGCATTTGGGGTGTTGATTGAACTTTCCATGTTTTTGAAACCATGTGCTTTTATTTCTCGACATTTAAACTCGTTATAAAGTCGGTTTCGGTATAATTCGGTGTCGGCTAGTTCTGGCTAGGGTAAATCAGTCGATTTTCTATCATGACTCGTGATCCTTCTTAACGCCAATTTCTAAAATCTAAAATCTCTTAATATAGGTATTACGTCAGACAAAGAAATTAAAATCAAAATTCATTTCTATAAATTAATTGATAAAATTCATAAGTCCTGAAATTCAAAACCATTAAAATCAATTGCAAAAATTATAATTGATTAATTACATAGTCGTTAGAAGTCGTTATTTAAATTTACGATCTTAAAAGTATTTATAAAAAAATCGGAATTAAAATTTACCACAAATTTGTGAATCTGGATCCCGAGCCATTTCGTTTCCTGGCACCCTGGTCGTGGTCATCTCATTGCAGAAATTCCGTTGTCGATGCATTTTTAATTAATTTTTTCTTCCTTTTACAACGCTAACTGTTAATCCGAAACTATCGATGTCTATTATATAGATCAGGGTGCCAGTTACAGAAGCGAGAAGAAGAATATGTATGCCTGCTATCAGTGAGCGTGTATTGGAAAGGTCATACCGGCTAGCATTATTAAGGGAGTTCTTTGCACAGTGCGTGTATGTGTCCTCCAAATTGTGTGTGCATATCGCGTCCTGTATTGCAGTTGGTGCACACCATTATCGATTAATCTTAGACTTAAATGTCAAACTAATGGTATATATACCGATTATTATTGGATCTATTCCCCGCATCTTTCGTTATAATTCTTATCCAGCTATCACGGAGTCGATAGGGAGTCATATGTCGTAATGTGTTACCTAACCGGTATGGCTATGATTGGATTTTATTGAATTATGGATTGGATTATTCCCTTTTTAGAGTAAGATTTGGTTTAATTTTTATTAAATTATAGATTTGGATTTTCTCCTTTTTTCAGAGTATAATTTGACTTAATGTTATTAGATTATGGATTTGGGTCTTTTGGAGCATTATTATCTGGATGTTGGAATGGGATCCCTCGTAACAAGGTTTTCGACGGTAATTTCAATTTATTTTCTCTAATAATAATTTCGTAGGCTTATTATTGGTTATTGGGTCTCCGCTAATTTGGACATAAAGGGCTGGTTCGAATACTTGCTTGGTTTGGAACGGCGGACTATTTAAGCGTAGAAACAAAATGATCACAGGTATCAGCGGATGGTTAAGTTCCTTTTAGTTTAATAATTTTTATCCTTTCAGGGTCGACTCGTGGTGGACGTCGGGGTGTCAGAATAGAATTTTGTTGAAACAACGAGTGTATTTTCTAATAAATGGTTGTAATTTGTTGTTGGTTAATTTGTGGGTTGGTACTAGTTGAGGGAATACTGGGTGGATGGACTGTTTTATTCTATATGAGAAACTACTGTTTAACAATTGCTGGTAAGAGTTTTGGTGTCTGTGTCTTTCGGTTTGTTCTGCGTTTATTTTATCTAATACTTATAGCTTAGCCGAATCTTCTAGTCGGGGAATGCAGAGTTGCGTTTATCGCTATGAGGTTTCGTCGTGTTGGGGGCATGAGTCTCTATTCATCTAATTGTTATCATCTCGCTGAGTTTGACTAAAACTAGTTTTCCGCTTTTAGTTTATTAATGGAATTTAGGCTGTCGGGGGTTTCTCTATGTTGATGTGGGGATCTTATCTTATCATCTGAACATTTAGTGATTCGGTGGGTTTGGTTTTCGAATTTTTGATGTTATAAATACTTATTTTTTCTGTTAAATATTTTGGTCGAATTTAATTGTTGTAATTTATGTGCGTTGGTTATAGTTCCTTGCAAGCCATTTTATCGATTTAAATGCTGGATTAAGGTTCACATCTAGCTACTTTCTAGACTTCAAGTAACGTATTAGGAGCTTCTTATATTTAGACTTGCTACTGCTTATTGGGAATTCGAACGTTTGCATTATTAATTTCTTAGTCCTATATACTTGAATTTTAAGTATTGTATCGTAAATCTATAACGGCTACTTTATTGATTTTTTGGGCAACGTAACCTCTCAAAATCTATAATTATATTTCATTTAAATTTAACTAAACTATACCTATTAGGTTCATAATTACTTTATTATCTATAGTACGAAACAACTTCTCAAAGATCTTATCCCTATATTTCGTTTAAAATATACATTTAAGTTTATAACAACGATTTAAATTTTTCATTTCCCCGTTACCCTTCCCTCGGTTGACCTTAGGCGCATTGTGTTCATATTATAGTTAATGAGTGCCCACTGGACTACTCGTGTGATGATTTTGAGCCGTATGTGAATATAGTTTAGGTCGAGTTTATGGAAATTGAGAGACGAGGAAATAGCCAAAAGACCACTTCCTTACCCCTCTAATATTGACGTTCCGCACGCCGGAGTCTTCACGGGCACGAATCATTGGCGGTATTCCAAACACTTACACGAATTCGAATAGTATGTTTGATTTTAATAACTTGTAATGTGTCTTTGGCTGTGGGCCGGAAAAATTTCGACAATATAAAACCAATTTATGCATTATAAATAATTATTTAAAATAACATAAAAGTTACCCAATCCAATCATAAACGAAAATATCATAAAAACATCACTCTCTCCACGCCGACATCCAAGCAGAGCTCCATTGAGGTTGCGAGGATGCGACGTGGAGAGAGAGTTTCAAATAAAAACTCTCACTTACATCGCTGAAAAATGATTTCAAGTTTGAAAACTGAATTTTTACGATTAAAAACGATTAAAATTATGTAAAAATGAATCGGTATATATACCTATTGTACGACCCTAACCTCGCGTGTTCTTTTTGATTTAGTAAAACAAATTTTGACCTTGGAATTTTCTGGTATATTCTAATCTTTAATTTTATTATTTTGAGATCTTATTTGACAATTTTTTCTTTAGATTTTTAATTGAATTATTTCTAATTCAAATTATTTGATTTTTTATTTTCATGAAATCTCGCATTTTTTATGAATTGTCAAATGTGGTCAAAATCGTTGGGTTTTCGTGTTATGTTTATATTTATTTCGTGCGGATCTTGTTGCGCTTTGTTATTATTTTAATTTATTTTTGTGTTTATAATTTTATATTTAATTGTTTTCTTTCTCGCATTTTGATAGGGTTAATTGATGTTTTAATAGGTTTGAATTTAAATCTGCATGTTATATTTGCATGTGTGTTACCGATTCATTTAAACATTTACAAGGCCGTTTGTGTTCTGGCCCAACATGAGGAACCGGGAAAATCTTGCGAATACGATATCGACGAACCCTGACAAGGCTGGTTCCACTGCATGACGTCTGCATAACCCGCACGAGATAATATCGAACCACGAGAATACGATCATAAATAATGGAACGAAAACAATAAGAACAAAATTAGAGAGATGGCGATATAAATACGGAGTGAGATTGATCAATAAAAATCCACGAGTATAATACCTACAATCAAATGGGAAAGAGGTTGTGGGATTGTTCAACAAATTCCCGTTGCCAGGGAGAATGATATGTTTACTTGTGATAGCGTGTTTGGGTGGAATAACATGCTCACCTCAATGTTGATGGAGAGACGCGCCAACAATAGTATGAGAACGCACGAAAAAATCGAGAAGAGTTAGTTTTCCTTTTTCTTTTTTTTTGCTTTCCCCGATCGATGAAAGAAGCAAGTAAGAAAGCAACAAATGAGATTATACCAGAGTAATGATTTCTGCTACATGGCAGTACACACTAACTGGCACGACAAATTTGCATATATAGAGATGCAAATAGCGTATCGATCATAAATGATGTCGGACACCAGCTCATCCAGACTAACAGAAAATAAAAGTAGGAAGATGGAAACAAACAACAGATCCCTGATGGGGAAATCCAACCGCCAGCCATCAAACGTCGGAACCCATCCGAATCGCGACATGCCTACTCATAGTCGAAGCCACCTCGCTGTGGGGCATTCAGACCCAAGTTTTATTTGAGTCACGTTTTATATTAAATAAATATATTGTTTAAAAAATTTCTGTTATGTTTCCTTTCAAATTATGTACATGATACTAAGTCAGGAATAGGCGATGTAGCACCACTCATGAGTACAGCTAAGGAGTACAAAAATACCGATTTCGTTCAGTGGCATTTTGTAACGTAGGCCTAACTTATAACCAGCTGTCCTATCCACCAAAGTTTTTGTGGTTATTGTTATCCTCGAATTACTCAGTTATGTTGAACATCTTTTCAATAAGTAGATACATAGACAAATATTAATTAAAAAGAAATTCATTAGTCATTAATAAGCGATAAGAAACTTATATAAATCTTTAGTTAGGATATCGAATAAAAGGTTTCTCTTGCCAAAGGAAAGTACGAAGAGATTGATTTTATTACAAATTGGCTGGTAAGAATGCTGTGTTAATTCCGTACGTCCTTTTGGTTGAGAATTCTGTGTTTTTATTTCAAAAATGGAGACAAGTAATTTGATACCTTAAACGATTAGAAATAAATAATTCAATAACAATGAATTTTACTTTTACAAAATTCTCCAACTCCACAATATTAATTAACCATTATTTATCTATATTTTTTCCTTTACAATAAATTTTTAAGAAGCATATAGCGTCCATTGGATCGTCTCCCAGCGTATTTCCTAATTCAGAGTAAAGTATATTAACAGTAAGCTCCATCACCCAGGGATTAGCCGGATTAAAGGGATGGTATAAATAAGAATATCAACCCTCCAAGACAATTGATAGTGTAAGTTGCCTGAAATAAGTTGGACTCGCTAGAGACAGAGACCTTATTCGGATATCATTACCCAGTAATAGTCAAGCGGATTAGTCCAATCCGAACCCGCGACTTTAAACTCCTTAATTAGAGTTACATTCCGCAAAAGATCTTTTAGTCGAATCTATTAATGGGACGGCCGTAGGGAAAGTAGCTTATGTACAATTATTCGTTCCTCATTATTATGTATCGGAGCAATAGCTGGGAAGATGCGGATCGCACCACGCTAACGGTGCCGACAAGATTCGCCGGAAGGTATCGTCAGGCCTTATGGGACAGAGGCTACACAATATCAACGTACGGGACCCCCGAGTGGCCGAGTAGGAACAACAATGGATCGGAGACTGATGTAGAGCTTCCTAGCATACTCATCAAGAGGGAGCGGGCAGAAACCCAGCTCGCGAGATCCGGCAGAAGGCAGAAGTCGAACTGCACAGATTGGAACAGCTAGAGTGGCGTTACAGATTTCTCGCGAAGCGGCAGAGAGAACAACTTGCAAGGATCAACCGGGATATCGCGAGCGAGGGTATCCCTAGTTCAGACGGGCACTTGCCCGCTTACGGAGTGGCCCATGATAACCGAGACCCGGCCCTCCTGGACAATGACGCACCGGCTCACTTGCTGGTGCTGAAAAGTCTCCTACAACCAGATATACGAGACATCCTAGAGGATCGGGGTGTCGAGGAGCACGCGTACTCGCGACGACGTTTCGTGGATGAACGGTCACTTGACCATTGAACAGTTATTCTGTATGTTATAGTTGTAATAAACTCATGGTATCAGCAACTCGTTTTGTTTTCTTAGTAATTTAAACTACAACGATAAATAGGGAATTGAATAGGAAAACGCGAGTGGATTTCCCTGAATAAACGAGACCAGGAATGATGATGGAATAGGAATGAAGTGTTACTCTTTTATTAAAGATAAAAAATTCTTTTGTTTTGTCGCCCGAAGCTCATCTTATATTTATTTTATTATTAAGGTGAAACTATGAACAGTGTTATGCAGAGAATTAGTAAAGAACTAGAGAGTATCCGGAAGGAGAATGTCAACTTACGCCAACAATGTATTCAATTAAGCCGTGAGCTGCAGAGAGTCAAGGCTACTTGGTCCGAGCCGACTAGAGTAAAACGACTCTACCAGAAGATTGACGCAGCACAGAAGGGCTGGCACGAAGAGAGAGCCCTGAACCAAGCCCAGAAGGTCCAGATACGAGGGCTGGAAGTAGCCGTAGCGGCGGCCCAGGAGGGACAGGCGGTCACCTACCCTCTAGTGTTTGCCCCAGCCCAAGTGGTCTACCAGAATGCAACCAATTCGGCACAACCGTCGTTCCAACCAAAATCGCGCGCAAGACCAGAACGAGCCGAGAGGAAAAGACAGAAACAAGACAAATTGCGAACGAGACAGAAATAAATGTAAATGAGCGAATTAGGAACAAATAAACTCTTTCTTTGTTGGTTTTGTTTGACTTCACGATGCAATTGCAGTAGTATGAGTCTATGAGGGGTAAAAACAATGAGATGCAAAGTCGAGTGAGTAAGGGACCTAAAGCATGTAAAACGAGCATAGACCTTCTAACGGTAGCTCGCTGAACCAGCTGTAGACCGGGTCTTAGCAGTTTTGGAAACAAAGCTTACCTTTGACGGTTACAGAACCATTGGTTACAATACCAACGTTGCCTAGCAACGGGTAACCAGTGGCAGATGGAAGAAAGTTTATGATTGGGGTCAAGGTCATGTATACTGAGTACCTATAAACCCCACAAAAATAATAAAATTAGTATTAGAATATACAAAAATTCACAAGGTCAAATTTTGTTTTACTACATCAAATTTAACACGCAAGGTTAGCGTCACACAATAGGTATATATACCGATTCATTTTCACAGAATTTTAACTCGTACGAACTCGAACACACTCGTTTTTAGAAAACTCGATTTAACGACACCAAATTTTTGAGAGATCAAAACTCATTTAGTTGATAGAATCAATCTTGAATTTTTGTAAGTGGACAAATTTTTGGAGAACCTTCTCCATGTGTCACACCAACCATCTCAAGAGAGCTCTGTTTGGGTGTTCACATGGGGAAGGGATACTATGTGTTGAATGATTCGAATGATATGCTTCAATATGAACTTTTTTGTAGTACAGCAATAAACGTTTTAAATACCATAACTTATTACGACGAAATATTTTTCGGCCCACAGCCGACATATCACCGCAAGGCAGTAAAATATACACACCCCAACCGAACTGTGTAAGTGCGGTGTAAGTCCGCCAATAGTTCGTGCCCGTGAAGGCTACGGCGTGAGAACGCAGTAGCTAGAACGTCAATATTATCCGTCTATAGGGGAAATTAGGAGGTAGGGAGGTGGTCTTTTGACTGCCCCTCCGCCACCCATTTCTAAAAATTCGACCTAAACTTTCAGGTGACAGTCGGCTTAAAATAACCACACCGAGTAGTCCAGTGGACCCTCGTAATTTTCTAATATTGACATAAATGGTCTTAAGGTCAAATAAAGGGGTAACTGGGAATGGCGCTCTAAATCGTTGCTATGATCACGATTAATAAACAAGTGTTAAAATCAGTAAAAGTAATAATTAACTAATATCAAAGGAATTAGATTGTCAGAGAAAGTAATGTTAGATATAGAATTTTAGTTGTTATGATCACGATTAATAAAAAAGTACTAAAATCGGTAAAAGTAACAATAAATTGATATCATAGGGATTAGATTATCATAGAAAGTAATGCTAGAAAAAATTTAATTGCTATAATAAACGAGTACTAAAATCTACAAAACGAAATAAATAATGTAATAATAATTTAACTATTAGAGAATTAATCATAGGTACAAACTTTAGCGACTATAATAAATTAACCGCGGATTAAGGAATGAGTACTAAAATCGACAACCAGTAAAGAAGGATTGGAAGGTTATTGTAGGAATAATAGTAGCTATAAACCTAAACGCTATAATGAGATTAACAACCATAAATTAATGAGTAATAAGCTCGATAAAGTTAACAAAATGATAAATAGTTACCATAAGGTAAAGTTTAAAAATTCGAAATTAAATTAGATATGAAAATCCGGTTGCCCTCATGGAAATATAACACCCTCGAGTATAACAGACGAGATTAAGGAGTAAGGAGACCCAAAAAATAATATTAAAAGGTTAATGGAAATTTTAGCATCGGCAATAATAACATTAATTCCTGAAGTTCCCTTGAGGAAGGCCCAATATTAATAATAGGGTTAATTCGCTAACCCGGTAAAATAGTAAGATGCGTCAAACACTTCATGTCGCTGTAATACCAGCACAACACTAGGAATTGGATAAGAGTAAGAGAGATACTGTGTGGATATTTAACATAACAAAAGGTTTACAGGTCATAGAAAAATCATCAATACGGGGAACTACAAGAAGGACTAAGCGAATGGGCATAAAGATAAATGATATGAGAGTATAGAGTAACAATTGAAGAAGATAGGAAAACAATGGGACCTAAAAATCGAAATCAAGCACAGGCCTTCTATTGGCAGCTCGTTGGACCCATGGATCGTTCGCTCACTTTTTGCGGACGATCCACCCACTCGAACACAGATCCAACGTTGCTTAGCAACGGGTGCCGAGTGGTAGGCGAAAGATATTTATCTGGGTAACAACCATATAGTTTCAAAATATCAACACCCAGAAACCTACCAACAGTTTAGCCCAGTAAAATAACCAAATATGTAAACATAATCTTCGAATAAAATAGACCTTGGAAGCAGGATATTTTGCTAAGTTATGTATAAAACTGTGGAACGATAGATTTAATGACAAATTCTGATCACCATTTTCCACAAAATATCGAAAGCTTTTATGAAAAAAAACTTCGGTTGCATGTTGAATAAATCCATTTTGTAAAGATAATTAAAAAAGCTATCTGATTCATTCGACAAAGCTCTAAATACTTGGTAAAAGATAGGAAGTCAATTGTATATTGCTTCCGGTCAAGGAAGAACTAGACACGTATCTAGATCACCCCAAGGAATCAGTGAGGTAGAAAAGTTTATTCGCGAATCCAAATAACGAATTTTCATTGGCTAATATTTTAACGGGTACTTCCAATAAAAATCCACATTTAAAATTGGAAAATAATGATTGAAATTGACTATAACCAATTTTACTGCCAATAGATACAAAATCTATCTATTATAAACAATAAATGTTATTTTACGGGTTAAATAAATTCAATCTATATTTATAATTTTATCGTTAGTAAACCTTTCATTTTCCTCTAAAATAACAATACTTATGAAGTCAAATTGGCTAAAAACTCAGTTTATTAAACAAATCATATATCATATTTTTTATATTCCATTCCATCTGGAGGTTTGGTTTCGACTTGTTTTTCTTTAACCTCAGACCAATTAGTACTTAAAACAGTTCCGTGGGATTCAGTCTAAAGATTACAATCATATATATGATTAATAAATGACATCACTCACAAAACTCTTAATCATAGCTTTTCTTGTTTCATCATTGCCATCTTTGTATATTTTTTGAAACAGTGAATTTAACGGATCATTATCGTCTTCTAATTCATTTGACAAACCATTCATAATTTGGTCCCAATTTTTATTAATCTTTGGCTTAACTTAATTAAAAAATAAAATTTTGTCAAACTTTATATTTTCAAACTTTCAACCACTTTTTCTAAATTTATCCAATTAATGGGATCTTTTTTTGGTAATTTTATTTCAACTTTAGTCGAATATATTTTGTATGAAGAATTTTCCGGATTTATTTCTCCAAACAATTCAAAAGTATGACTAAATTTTTCTGATTCGCTATTATATGACAGCTCAACCTGTAAAATAAAAATTACTTTAACATAAATAATAGAATATGAATAATTAACTGAGGTCTCATTAAATATGATTTTGAGCAATGAGGAATCAACATTTTTAATCAATAAACAAATAGTCACTACTGAAGGCGTTTGATACCATTCATGTCTAGAAAAAAATAATAGATAAACTTAATAATAAAATTTTGATACTTGAATTTATCGAAATTCATTGAAAACTCTAACGTAAACAAGATAATTGATTAATAAAACAAAATAAATAAAAATAATATGTAACCTACTTAAATGTCAATTTAAATCTATCTTTTACAAAAAATTATTTTAAATTATTGGAGATGTGAAATCAGATTTTTATTTTTTTATAAATGCAAAATTTATGAATAGTAATTTTTAATAAAATTTAATTAACAATTTTTTAGTGGTGGGTTACAGGGTACAAGTGTTCGTTTAAATCTTTCTGGGGTTATCCCGGTAACGCCATATAAATATTTCTTACTATCACTCGGCACCCGTTGCTAAGCAACGTTGGAACTGTGTTCGAGTGGGTGAATCGTCCGCAAAAAGTGAGCGTTATTACTAATGCTGTAATTGCTCGGACGACTCCTGGGTCCAACGAGCTGTCGTTAGAAGACTTGTGCTCGCTTTAGATTATTGGGTCCCCTGTATGTCGTAGACTTTATTGTTGGAGTTTATCATGGTATAAAAGGAATCCGTCAATGATTTTTAGAAACAAAACAAGCGACTGTATGTCGTAATGATGTGTTTTTGTGTGTTGGTTACCTCTAAGGCACTTATCAAACCTTTGAAGATATCATTTAAACAGCAAGAAATATATAAATCTTTTGAAATAAACATATATAATTTTCAAATAAACACATTCATTTTTAAATAAACCCATTCTGTAAGTTAATGAGGATTTGTTAAGTAATCGAGTGGCTCGACGCTTAGCCCGCTCCTTCCGTCCAGGCCGATGACTATTCGTTACTATTGTGGTTGGAGTTGTGGTCGTTGTGGGAGTTGCCGCCGACTCTCGATAGGATAGTTGAGCCGGGGCGAAGACGAGGGAATAAGTTACGGCTGCCCCCTCTTGACAGGCAGATAGCGCAACTTCCAACCCTCGTATCTGTGTTCGGAGGTTCTGATTCATCTGTTTTTCGTCTGCCCATCCCTTTTGGGCTGCGGTAAGCCTTTGATGCATTGATTTGATTTTCTTTGGATCCACCCATGTGGCTTTTGTTTGCTGGATTTCACGAGTCAACTGGATGATTTGGTCATAAAGGGTTTTATTGGTTTGTTGGGCTCGGGCCAGTTCTGTCGGCAATATTTGTAAGGGTTCCATTTCTGTGAATAATGAACATTAAAACTTTTTATTAACAGATCTAAGATTTCCAAGCGTACAATTAATTTAAACATAAGTTACAAAATTACACTAGGAAACAAACAAGAAAAATTAAATAAATCTCAAATAACAATTATCTATTATATAAAAATGTTTGTAACAAAGTTAGTAGGTCTGTAATCCATGGATCAGCGAGGTCAGGGCTCTTCGAAGAATTTTTCAACCCCTTCCTCCGCTGAATAGCCCGGGTATATGAATACGGGCCGTTTCGTATTTCGGACCGGTATGGAACTGGGCGGCGACATATACGGGTAGCAGTCTGCGATACTTCCCGCCGCGATGTCGTCCTCCACGTTGGGCAGATATTTCCTGGCCAGGATCACATATCGGCCGACTATGCGTTGGTGATCTTCGAGGCGTGTCAGAAGTGATCGGGCCCGATCGTGGATATCTTGGGGCGGACTTGGTCCACATCTTTGATTGTTCTGCATTAATTGCCTCCTAGTGTCCTCCACCATGAGTCTGGCGTCCTGTTGATTCTCTCTGGGTTGGGGCACATTTGGGTATTTTTCCTTCCAGATGCATTCCCATTGTTTTCGCCACTGCTCCGCAACGTGTGTGGTGGTCCAAATAAAAGGTCCTGATTTTCCTGAACATAAACACGATCAAATAGGTTTTGTCATCAAAATTCAATAACTGTCACCGAAAATTAGAATTCTTATTATAGTTCCCAAAATGCTTATTATTGGTGAAAAAAAATGATATCGGGGTTCCTTGTCCTCCTTCCTAAATTTAATTGTTACCGGCCTTGAATCCCTGATATAGTCCGATTCCCCATCCCCAACATCTCACAAAAAACCTCCACAATCTTGCTGTATGGATTATGAATACGTCGGTGGGTGACAACCTCACATTACTCTATTTATCTTATCGTCCGACGACTGTTTAATAATTACCCTTCCATATGATATCGATAATTAAATAAGGAAAGAATAAACAAACGCATTGTAGTAAATTTAAGGTCCACTTTGGACATTTTAGATGTCCCTTTATATTAATTCAAAAGAAAAAATCATTCTTGTCACACTATACTAGATTTTTTACCTATTTGGTCGCTTGGTAACGTTCTTAATTATGGAATGAGGAGAAAACTAGATGGGGTGAAAATGGTATATCGTAAGTAGACTCTTTTTTTAAACTCTAATGGTTTAGCATATGATAGGGCTATGAAAATCAACTATAAATATCTCTAAGCTGTTTAAGAAATGGCTTGATATTTCACCATGTCCTATGATTTTCACTAACATTCTTACATTTCGTAGCGATTTTAAATTCTTGAATCCATGATGGAGCCGATCGACTTTGTGGGACGTGGCATTTTATAAAAAAAATGGCTTTTATACAATCTTGCGTTGTCTAACCTAGTTGGAACAAATTAGAGTATTTCCATGCCCCTACTTCCTTTACAATCGATTCCTAAGGATTTAAATTAATAATACAAGGAAATATCCGGTAAGCTATTTATCCGAATGAACGCAGATAAGCAAGGTTGGCAAAATTAACTGTCCAAATTTATCACTTTTAACAAATCGAAAATGTTAAAGTTAAGTTGTTGATAGTTTTAGTTCCTTATCTATTTATTAAAGAAATATTGAAATTAAATTGTCCATAGTTTTAATTCCTTATATACTTATTCAAGAAATATTAAAATTAAATTGTTAATAACTTTAATTCCTTATGTTGGGCCAGAACACAAACGGCCTTGTGAATGTTTAAATGAATCGGTAACACACATGCGAATATAACATGCAGCTTTAAATTCAAAACCTATGAAAAAATCAATTAACCCTATCAAAATATGAGAGAAAAACAATTACATATAAAATAATAAACATAAAAATAAATTAAAATAATAACAAAAAGCAACAAGATCCGCACGATATAAATATAAACATAACACGAAAACCTAACAAATTCGACCGAAATTTGATAATTTAACAAAAAAAAATGAAAATTTCATGAAAATGAAATTAAAATCAAAGAATTTGAATTAGAAATAATTCAATAGAAATTTCAAATAAAAAAATTATCAAATGAAATTAAAAAATAATAAAAATTAAGATTAGAATACACTAGAAAATACCAAGGTCGAATTTTGTTTTACTAAATCAAAAAGAACACGCAAGGTTAGGGCCAAAAAATAGGTATATATACCGATTCATTTTCACACAATTTTAATCGTTTTTACTAATAAAACAGTTTCGTAAAAATCTATTTTACTAGGTGAGTGAGAGTTTTATTTGGAAACTCTCTCCACGTCGCGTCCTCGCAATCTCGGTAGAGCTCTGCTTGGATGTCGGCGTGGGGAGAGTGGTATTTTGTATGATTTTCGTTATGGACAAGTAATTGTTATATTGTTTTTAATATTAATAAAGTATTTATAATGCATAAAATCATTTTTTTCATTAATTATTTGTTAATTGTCGAAATTTTTCCGGCCCACAGCCAAAACGCATCACAAGTCAGTAAAATCATACACACTATTCAGATTCGTGTAAGTGCGTGGAATATCGCCGATGATCTGTGCCCATGAAGACCCGGCGTGCGGAACGCAGGGATCGGAACGTCAATAAATAAGAAAGGAGAAATAAGGAAGTGGTCTTCGGGCTGCTTCCTCGATTCTCGATTTCTTTAAAATCGACCTAAATTACTCTACACACGGCTCAAAATCACCACACCGAGTAGTCCAGTGGGCACTCATTAAATATAATGTAAATATAACGCGCCTAAGGTCAACTAAGGGAAAGGTGACGGGTAATCGAAAAATAGAATCGTTGTTATAAACTAAAACTTAATTTTAAATATGAATTAACCATTATAAATTTCAATATATTAATATGGATTTAGAGCGGCCCTAAATTATCATGCGATAACCATAACCTTATGGTAATTAGATCCTACTAAATTAGACTGCGATAGATCATGAACACCCGTAATTGTCCGGAATTCGATAAGTGTACTTTTAGGAAACTGAAGTAAAAGAAATTCTTTTGTTGCCTTACGCTTATATCAATACAATAATAGTTTACGAACGATCCATAGATTTATAATGCCGCTTGAGTCGTTCAAATCATTTGAGGTAACCAAAATTTCTATAGCCCTTATAAACTCTTAACGACACCGCAGGGAGCAATGGTAATACCTAGATAATCGTAAGCAAAGACAATTAATTAAACTAACGAATACCCTAGTAACATTAAATTAGTATCGGTCAAAGGCAGAATAGTTTGGCATGAGTAAATTAACGTAACAAAAGCCCAAACCAGGAAAATTTAGGGAGTAAAAATCCAGACTCAAAGTTCCTTAATCAACTTACCGAATTCCGAACCCAACACAGCTTTCACTCCCACTGACAGACTGATATATTGGAAATAATTATGAACTTACTAAATAAAAAATTCCCATAATTTAAATAAGTATAAGGAAAAGAAAGACCCATATTAAATTACCAAAATCGTAACATACAAACTATCAAAATACCCAAAAATAAAACATAAAAAATAACATTGTAAACCCAAAAAAAATAAAACCTCAAAAATAAAATTGTAAATCCAAAAATAAAATACCAAAAATCAAATTGTAAACCCAGAGATCCGGAGACTCATAAAAAAAAATTAATTTCCAGTTCCCTCAAATGAATAGCAATCCATACGTCCCGAAGATGACAAGACCTCAACCCTGCCCACTTTTGTTCTAGACTCCCGATTCACCTAAACTGTAATGATTAATTCGAAAAACTCAATATCGGAATCATAATAACACCAGATAATAGTAACCACCTGAATAAAAATAAATTAACCCACTAACACCAATCTCAAAAAGACTAACCAACCACCCCATTAACATATAATCGCTCATGGATGAAGAAATAGAGGGGGATTTCCAATATAGTCTTCAGTCTAATCGATGCCCACTACGAGTCTAATCTGAAAGAGAAATTTTATAAAATTACCCAAAACTTTTCAACAATACCCATAATATTTTTCTACCCAAATAAGTAACTGACTTTAGCTGAGCGGGTATGAATAAAAATGAATAAAAGAAAATTAAATTGGAGACAGATAAAAACCCATTAATGGTTAAGCCACGAACTATTAACTTAACGAATCAATAAATTAAACATAACTAAAATAGACAAACCTGATTAGTAACCACCCGATCGCACCACTACCCAGAAAATCTGACAGGAGAAAATCAATATTAGGCTTTGGCACACCAGGTAGATGTCGCACCCATAGCGATTTCATTTCCTGCTAGACAATTTCATGATTAAAAGATTAAGAAAAATCAATTACTTGCACGCCATCATGGCATTGAAATTTCTCATAGAAGTAGCAGATATCGCACACACCATCAGGCAAAGTGTGATTACACTAGCGGACAAGCACGGGACACACCCACTTACAGTGATTTGAATATAAACATACCGATCAGCATTCTTGGAATAGTGTATTAAATATGATTCCACAACAAATTTTACATCATGAGAATGCCTCAACCAGAACATCTAGCGAGGGAATGGTACTGGATCCCGATTCACAGATGGAAGGTAAAAAATTCATACGATTTTTTTTGATATTAGTAACTTCGCAGATTTATAATCAATTTTTATCAATTTAATTATTCATAAGTTCAATGCATGGTTACATTTTTGGAAATGTATGAGCGTTTACACTTAACTTTAATTGCAAATTTCTAATTGAAATTTTTGATTTTCTATTAACCCTTTAAAGAATGTGGCAAATAGTTATGACACCAAAATTTAAATCCTTTTCATCGTTGATTAAGACGTTTTTCCTAAACATTAGGCAGAATTATAATTGACCACCCATTGTAGACTAAAATATTTTTCTCAACTCTACAACCTGAATCAAATTATGTGTTTCTTAAAATTTAAAATATAATGCCTTATAAAGAGTTATATCAAATGTAAAAAGTAGGAGTTATAACAACGTGAGATCTATTTCAACAACATTAATCGGTGCAATGGGATAGTGGATGATCAATCTAATAAGTTTCTTTTATTGACCAAAATTATAATTATAATTAAAATTATTTAAAAATTTATTAAATAAATATCAGAAATATTGTATGAAGTATTTTTTTTATTAAACTTTATCAAACTAGATAATTAAATAAATTTGGCAACGATTTAATTAAACGATAACGCCAATAAAAAACCTTTCGTACGATATATTTCGATAGCACAGCTATCATCTTCAGGTACTCAAAACCAACTAAAAATATTATGAATATGATGAAATTACAACTTGCAATTTTTTTTAAACTAACTTTGAAACTCAACAATAAAGAATTGTAATATCAAAATAGCTAAATACGCTGAGTCATTTAAACAAGAGATATCTATTTACATGTATTAAACATTTTCCTTATTTGCCCTACTACTAGTTTGTAATTATTTCCATATTAAATGAACTCTTCTAATCACAATCTTGTTCAGAAAAATCAGGGCCAACGACTTATGTTCATACCCATATCGCCGATAGATGGAGACAAGCATGGAGACGATTCAGACAGGAAAGATGCCCCGAGTTCCCCCAACCCGGGCCCCAACAGATCAGTAAGCGATCGGAGGGACATAACAATACTTCCTGGTTATCTGGACAACAACGGGAGGAGTAAAGTCCGGCTCAGGAGATCCATGAGCATGCCCGCCACCTCCTAGATTGCCTCGTAAGCCATCAACGACAAGTGGATCTGCAGGTGGTCCGAGCCCGTCAATATCTGGCGAACATCGAAGAAGATATTAAAGTTGGCCGGATCGCAGTCGCCTACAGCCACCCACCACCGTGTAACCCGACGCATAGCCGTACCGATGGAAGAACGGGCGAACACCAGGAGAAATCCCAGAAGTCCAAGGCTAAGTGAGTTCGAAACACGAAACGACACGTGATGATATTTTCAAATTGCGCCCCGAAAGAATGGGTGGAGAGGGGTTTTACGGACTTCTGATTCCGTTGTACAACAGTCGCGGACGCCTTAAGTTGACCTATCGTTATCAATTTTGCCTGAAATAAATGGCTTGTTATTTTAGATATTAGTTTTGTTTTGTTTGGTTGGATAACATTTTTATCTGTTTAACGACATTCTTATTTAATAATTCGGTAATAATAACTAACCACCTAACGTCATTAATTATAGCAATGGACTCCCTACAATTACTACGGACGGAACTGGCCCGTGCCCAGCAAACCAATAAAGCTCTATACGACCAAATCATTCAATTAACTCGGGAAATTCATCAAACGAAAGCCATCTAGGTGGACCCGGCTAAGATCAAACCACTACGTCAAAGGCTCACCACGGCTCAAAAGGGGTGGGCCGATGAAAAGCAAATGAATCAAAATCTCCGAACACAGATACGGGGGTTGGAGGTTGCCCTGTCCGCCAGTCAGGAAGGAGCGGCCGTAACTTACCCTCTCGTCTTTGCCCCGACTCAGTTAGCTTACCGTGAGTCGGTGGCTACTCCACCATTGGCCTCAACCCCAGCTACAACAATAACCACTAGCTATTGTCCAGGACGCAAGGAACGATCCAAACGCCGAGCCACGCGATTGCTAAATAGGCCTAAATAACATTCAAATGCGTGGTATTTTGTAAATGATATATGTTTTGTTGTATAATTACATCAGTCTTATGGGTGCTTTAGTCCAACATCATGGTAGAATCCCTGTTATTTCATAATAAACTCCAACATTAAAATTCACGATCTAAGGGGGACCAATCATCAAAAAATCGAGCATACGTCTTCTAACGACAGCTCGTTGGACCCAGGGATAGTCCTAGCAATTACAGCATGAGTAATAGCGCTCACTTTTTCGGACAATCCACCCACTCGAACACATTTCCAACGTTGCCTAGCAACGGGTGCCGAGTGGTAGCTAGGAACATTTAAATGGCGTTACTGGGGTAACCATAGGAAGATTGAAACAAACATTAACACCCCGTAACCCACCATTTATATTTTTATTCAAGATTCGTAATCGGGAATTTAGGATTAAAAATCGTAACAAAATTTTACCTTCAATCTGTGGGTTTGAACTCCGCATCACTTCCCCACTAGATATCCCGGTCGAGACGTCCCTGTCGGTGCAATCGTGAGGTGGATTCATTTTGGAATATTGTCAAAACCAAATTTTTTAATTGAACGGAAACATTGACCTTATCTTATATGATCGAGCTATTGGTGGGTGTAGCCTGTGCGTGTGTATGATATATTTATTCACACTTATTTTTCTTATCCGATATAGTACTGGGCCATGTGCATGGAATAACTTGTCGATCTTTCTACAAGCCATTGTCTCCGCTAGGCTTGGTGATGTGATAGAATGGCATACTAGCTGCATTTGTGTGTCGGTGCATGCATGCATCCTTCGCTGGGGTGTCTAGACAGCGAGAAAATTATCTGTCTACGACATTCCGGTGCATCGATCTGGTAATTGATATTTATGTATATAGATCGATACTCTTGATGGACACTCACAATTTTAACGAGTTGTGGTAAGATAAATTTCGTAATTATTCTATTGCAAATGTCTCTTTTATTTAGATGATAACCGATTTTTAGCGAGGCTCCCTCTGCTCGGAAAGATTTGTTCAAGGCTGGAGTTTCCGGGTTGGTTAACTCTATTTAAGATTGGCAATCCCTAATGGATAAACATTGGTGAAATGGAAGATTTGATTCCATGTAACGACGATTTTTGGCAAGATTGTCGTTGAACTACAGATTTCTCAAGTGAGGGTTTGTGACTAAATCGTGTTCATGATGAGTAAATATGAGTGTATTATTTTAGCCGTGGTTGATGCGTGAAGATGTCGTTGGAAACGATGGTATTGATTCACTCCAATGATCCTTAGTAACGAGCTCAGATCTACTTATCTTCGTTCGATGAATATGGATTCTATCTCAACATTTGGCTGTGTTATCATGATTTTTGTCTATACTGATCATTATTTTTGTTCGTTTTCAATCAGAAGTTTATTGGACTTTGGCTTATTAAAGAAGATTTTATTAAATTCTTGTCTTACCGCGGTAATTTATAACGATTCGCATTACCTCTCCATACTCATCGTGAATGCTTATGGAAACATTTTTGTTTGTCACTCTTTTAAGTGGTTGCAGGGTCTCAATTAAATGATTGTCTTATTAAAGGTTCAATTAGGCTTTTAAATTATCTAATTTTAATTTACTTTGGAGATATTAAATTGAGGCTACTATATCATGATTACCTTCTCTCATCAATTTACATTCTTATAAATTTGGACATTGCCTAGACTAGTGATGATATTAATTTATTGATTTTACTGCTGCTACGGCAGGATATGGAATTTTCAAGCTATTGTATTTACGTCACTAAATTTTTAGATCAGATTCGTTGATCTTAGTTTTATAGTCGTAGTCCTGAAGATCGTGGCGAGTAAGGTTTTTTCTACTCTTCCCTCCTTAATAGTTTTTATTTGATGCTAACCACTACCGCATTTATTTTGGAAATTTTATTGGCGTTAAATGTACAGTGTCTGGGATTTAGATTCATTGAATTATTTTATTACTTATTTTAGAGAGTTACTTTTCCAGGCTATTTTAGGGTTAATGTTAGTCTTTCTTCAATTTAATTTCGATTTTCTATATTATATCGGGGTAGCATTCCGTTATTTGATCAATTTTAATACGAAATAATGTCTCAAAATCTATAATTTAAAGTTCATTCATCTTCTATTAGAGCAGATATGCTAAAAATTCGTAATAGCGTCCTAATTTTGCTAAGCTTTTTAGGTCTATATTGACGGTTGAAGGGTCATAGCCATAGTTTATTTCTTTTAGTTATTTGCAAACGCCTAACAATTTTGATTTACAGTTATTTTAGATTCACAACAACGATTTCATTTTCCCATTACCCCGTTACCTTCCCCTTGGTTGACCTTAGGTGCATTGTGTTCATATTATAGTTAATGAATGCCCACTGGACTACTCATGTGATGATTTTGAGCCGTGTGTAGAATAATTTAGGTCGAATTTAAAGAAAACGAGAGACGAGGAAGTAGCCAAAAGACCGCTTCCTTATCTCTCCTTCGTTTATACGGGATGATATTGACGTTCCAGCTCCTGAGTTCCGCACGCTGGGCCTTCACGGGCACAAATCATTGGCGATATTCCACGAACTTACACGAATTCGAATAATATGTTGATTTTACTAACTTGTGATGTGTCTTGGCTGTGGGCCGGAAAAATTTCGACAATAATAAAAAAACAATTTATGAATTATGAATAATTTATTAAAACAATATTAAAAATTTACCAATCAAAGCATCCATAAAAATATCACTCTCCCCACGCCGACGCCCAAGCAGAGCTCTATCGAGGTTGCGAGGAGGCGACGTGGAGAGAGCTTCCAAATAAAACTCTCACTTACATAGATTTTTAAGAAAAACTAAGTTAGTAATTTTCAAAAATCGATTCAATGGTTAAAAATAGTGTAAAAATGGATCGGTATATATACCTATTTTTAGGCCCTAACCTTGCGTGTTCTTTTTGATGTAGTAAAACAAAATTCGACCTTGGAATTTTCTAGTGTATTCTAATCTTAATTTCTATTATTTTGCAATTTTATTTGATAATTTTTTTATTTGAAATTTCTATTGAATTATTTCTAATTCAAATTTTTTGATTTTTATTTCATTTTCATGAAATTTCACATTTTGTTAAATTATCAAATTTCGGTCGAATTTGTTAGGTTTTCGTGTTATGTTTATATTTATATCGTGCGGATCTTGTTGCTTTTTGTTATTATTTTAATTTATTTTTATGTTTATTATTTTATATGTAATTGTCTTCTTTCTCATATTTTGATAGGGTTTGATTGGTGTTTTAATAGGTTTGAATTTAAATCTGCATGTTATATTCGCATGTGTGTTACCGATTCATTTAAAAATTTACAAGGCCGTTTGTGTTCTGGCCCAACATTAGGTTTATTGACATGTTGGATGATGAAGGTAGACCCATCACCACATTCATTCTGAATAAATATTTTAAAGCAGGGCCTAAAAAATACAGAGTCAATGTACATGCTGAAGAGCGGATATAATATGAAGCAAATCAATTCCCAGAATCCCAACAACCCATCAAATCAATATTGTTATCATTCGAACAATCAAATCCCTCATGATCTATACGAACAATCAATCCATTATTCTTTAATTTTTGAACAACATTACGAACAATTATTATTATATGGGGTTGATACTTATTTTTGAACAATTATTATTATTTAGTGTTGATATTTATTTTGAACAATTATTATTATTTAGTGTTGATATTTATTTTTGTGAACAATTATTTTTTTAAACAATTATCATTTAATGTTGAACAAATCGGTGTTGATATTTAATTTATATCTTTATTATTTTTGATATTTTATTGTTAAATTAAATCTTTGTAAAGTGCAAAAAGTGAATGTCAATTGCTCTAAATGAAAATAAATCAATAAAATAAATGAAAAAATTGTTAAATAAATAAAAACCTATATGAATTATTTTTGAAAAACCCTAAATAAATAAACGAATTTTTAAACCTATGATAAACAATAAACCTATTAAATATAAAATACGAATTATTTTCGAAAAAACCTAGGAAAATAAATAAATAAATTTCGCTTAAAATAAAATAAATATATTAAATAAACATACGTTTTCAGTAAAAAATACTGGAAAATTTTTAGTAAAAAGGCCCACTAAAATCTAAACAAAAAGAAACAGTCTTAAAAAGGAAATCTTTGTGAGACTTCAAAATCGAACAGATAAAGTTCAACATAAATCTTTTTGCATTCATATACACAACACGCACCTACATATACATTTTAACACATACATAGCACACATAATTTTTATCAAAAAGGTTGATATTGATTTGAAAAGAAATTTGTTATATTTGGTAAATTTTTATTGCTTAATAAATTATTTATACCACGAGTTTGTCTTTTTATTCATATAAGAAACACCAGCGAAAAGTTGAGACCTCACCAAAATCGAGACCTCAACATTTGGTGACGCGAACCGGGACTTTAAAATTAATCATTGTTATCAGCAATTTGGGGGATAGGAATTGCGCTCAGAGGGTTAGTGTAGAAATATATCGGGAAAGATATTTATACTAAATAATATTATTGACCATAAATTAAAATCATAATCTGTAATCTAAAGTAGATAATCCACCTGAAATAATGTATAATTTAAGAAATAGAATTGTATATAGGATGAATAATAATAAAAATAATAATAACTTTATTAAAATTTTACCGATTTAACCTTATAGAGGAGAACCCGAAAAGTTCGACGATTTTTTCACTGAAATTACTCAGTATGCAAACGCTTGTGGTTGGACACCTGATGAATTAAAGAGGAGAATTCCGTTGTATTTAAAAGGATATGCGTTACAGGCATATAACAATTTAGAGTGTAGAGGAAACAATTTTGATCACTTTATAGAAAATTTGAGAGCAGAGAAAGTAATAGACAGTGATTTACAAAAAATAAATGTGCAAAAATTTAGAAATCGATATAAAGGATCGAGAGAGTCAGTTGAGGAGTACGTGTATACGATAACAGAATTAGCGAGAAAAGCATTTGGTGCCGGAGAACACACTCCGAAATTAATTGAGGATCAGTTTTGGAATGAAATCCAGAAATATTTATATACAGCACTATTAATGGTTGAATATAGAGATTTGAATGAATTAGTTCATAAAGCAAAAAGAGTAGAGGCAATACAAAGAGATAGATTCAATAATTGACCTAACGATCCATGGGACCAACGAGCTGCCGATAGAAGCATGTGCTCGATTTCGATTTTTAGGTCTCATTATTCTCCTATCTTCTTCAAATGTTAATCCATACTGTTATATCAATTATCATTATGTCCATTCCTATAGTCCTCCTTGTCGTTGTCAGTATTATTGATTTTACTATGGCCTATACACCCTTCGTTATGTTAAATATCCACAGTATCCTTCTTAAGCTTATCCTTATTATAACTATTATTACTATTATTATTATTATTATTATTATTATTATTATTATTATTACCATTATCCTTACTACTGTTGGGCCAAGACACGATTTTTTTTAAATGAATCGGTAACACACACGCAAATACAACATGCAGATTTAAACTCAGACCCATAAAACATCAACTAACCATGCTAAAATATGAGAGAGAAAACAATTAAATATAAAATCAAGAAACACAAAAGTAAATTAAAATAATAACAAAGTGCAACAAGATCCGTACGAAATAAACATAGAAATAACATGAGAACATGAAAATTTGACCGAAATTTGACAATTTACAAAAAAAGCGAAAATCCATGAAAATGGAACTATAATTAAATAATTTGAATTGTTTCCAATTAAATTAAAAAATTAAAAATAAAATTGTCAAATTAAATTACAAAAATAGTAAAATTAAGATTAGAATATACTAGAAAATCACAAGGTCAAATTTTGTTTTACTACATCAAATTTAACACGCAAGGTTAGGGTCGTACAATAGGTATATATACCGATTCATTTTCACATAATTTTAATCAATTTTTAATTACTTGAGTCAGTTCTGAAAACTTGAACCTGTTTTATCAGCCAGTCTTAACCAGTGGAAAACCAACGAAATTTTAATGTGAGTGGAGGAATGCTCGAAAAAACTTTCTCCACGTCGCGTCCATGCAACCTCGTATGAGCTTTGTTTGGGCGTCGGCGTGGGGAAAGAGTTACAATATTATTATGGATGATGAACTATGCTATATCAATTGTTATCTACTATTATGCTTCAATAAACATTATTAAAATGAAACCAATTTCTTTTTGTCGAAATTTTTCCGGCCCACAGCCGACACATCACTACAAGTTATTAAATTTTACATACCCCAACCCGATCGTGTAAGTGCGGTGTAAGTTCGCCAATGATCCGTGCCCATGAAGGCTACGGCGTGAGAACGCAGTAGCAGAAACGTAAATTATTATTCCGTATAGGGGAAATGGGTTGAAAGGGGAATAGTCTTTTGGCTATTTCGTCATCACTCAATTCCTAAATTCGACCTAAATTTATAGTGACAAAACGGCTCAAAATCAAAACACTGAGTAGTTCAGTGGGCACTCATAAATTCGTAATATAAACATAAATTCGCCTAGAATCAATTAAAAAGGGAGGAGACGGGAACTTAAAGACAAACGAAATCGTTGCTGTGATCTTTAAATTGTTTCAATAACTCCATTATGACGATAAACCGCGACAGACTTTCCTTTGATTATTTTAATTCATTTGCTATTCGAAAGTAATATAGAAAGATCGTAAATGTAGCTCAATGAAGCTCAACTACAAAGACTTTATTCTTAAAATAATCCGATCCCATATCACTTAAAACTAACATAGAGATTTACAAAAATTTCTTGGTTCTGTAAACCCAATTAGAATCACGACCATTCTCTTCTTTAATGGAAATGTACGTTGAACCTATTACTATTAAGTCGAAGGATTGCGATTTCAAAAATTACCACGCACAAATTTTTGAGGTGATATGATAAATTGATGTTTAAATCTTAAATCGTTATTAGTTCTCAAACCAATTAAATAATCTAGATTCTGTGCCCAAAATACCTGATAAATCAGGAAAACCCATAAATGTATCACCCCAAACACTCAGTGACAAAAATCTGTTAAATGTGTATCAAAATTTCAGTCCCAAAAAACCGATATTCATACCTCTAAATAACAAAGGGGAAAAAATAATACTTATCGAAAATTCATGAGAGATCTTAATATTACGAACATACCAGGTAAAACTGTCCAAATTGTTTATGATTGAAAGAATCATCGTGAACGCTTAGGACTAGCCGAATAAATTTAGCGAGGAAAGGATTTTTCCAGTGATTAAATAGACCATATGTTTGTCTGAATAAACCCCAATAACTCATAACACCCTTGATTCAAATAACAATCAACAGAAATTAAAAATTTATTCACAATAAGTTCAGCATAAACAAAAACAAAATTATATTTCCAAAATCTAACTCGAAACGGATCGAGAAATGGCACGAAGATTCTGAACCGTAACAAGCATATGGAATAAAATATCTAGAAATCACACAATAGAGAACATAGATAAATAGAATATAACCTGAACTAATAACTCACTCCAATACGCGGATAAATATCACCGCGAATAACTGAATGAAATCGTGACTTACAATACGCAAATCCAATGAAACTCCCTCTGATAAATCTCCGAGATCAGAAATGTAAATTCGGCACAAGCTACAACATATATTGACTAAAATGCGATCTGACATTTACTAAAAAGTCAATCATTAAAAATCGAAATGTTAACCGGCATGCCACGTTCACTCACCAAAAGATGAAGACACACCAGCACGTGACATGCACTAGCAGCTAGCAGATAGATGAGAATCAACGATACTGATTACCTTCGTGGTGTGCATTCCCCGATATATATATACACTGCACGTATACGTTAATGGCAGTAATTTCCATAATTTTGATGGCCAGAAGTTCACAGTATATTGACGTACCAGCAGAGGAACTAAGGAGGAATAAAGCAGGGATAACCGAACATCATTAAATTACACGAGAAGGTAATTAAAATATCTGATTTGAAGTTGATTATTGGTTCCGAGTCTTAGTTCCACAACTCGAACTGACGATCCCGCTCAATAACTGATGACGAAGCTGGCTGGATCATGACAAAGTTGATGGGATTTTTTATGAAATATATCTTATTATCTTGCTCACCGTATTTACCAATGGAAACAACCGAATTTATGCCAAAACTTCTAAGATAACCTAAGTCCCCGTATACAAACATAAGGAGGAGACGCGAACTCAATCTAATGCACCATCATTTGCTCAAATAAACCAAGTTGTATTATCATTCATAAATTTTCTCTTTGCATTCAACCTTTGAAATCACGACAGCTTAGTCGACTATAACAATTCGATCACGCATTGGAATAGAGAAATGGTATGTTTCTTTTGCATAATCGTGATAAGAAACGAAGTTCGTGAATTTATCCCAGTTTATTTATCCAAACCATGACACCACGGAAGTATGAAATCATTAATAAATAAATTAATAATAATATCCGTATATTAACGCGTAATGTAACTATAGTGATAATATTAGCAGTTTTCATTGTCCATTGGGTCAATTGTAGATTGTAATAATGAGATCAGTTTAGACTAATAATAAAATTTGTAGATTATCACTTAATGTAATAATAGTAATGATATTAATACTCTTATTTGTTCATCACGGCAATCATAAACTGTGGCTATGAAGTTGAATTAATCTAATAATAATGTTCTATCGGTTAACCCTTAATGTATTAATTTAGTAATTTCTCTTTATGCTGACTTTCAGGATAATGATAAGTAGTAGTAGCTAGACTGAATTAACTTTGTAGCGGTAATCTGTAAACTTACTTTTAAGGTAATAATAATAATAGTATTGGTGGGTTACTGGGTTTTGGCATTTGTTTGAATCTTCCTATGGTTACCCCAGTAACGCCATATAAATATTCTCTAGCTACCACTCGGCACCCGTTGCTAGGCAACGTTGGAAATGTGTTCGAGTGGGTGGATTGCCCACAAAAAGTGAGCGCTATTACTAAGGCTATAATTGCTCGGACAATCCTCGGGTTCAACGAGCTGTCGATGGAAGACCTATGCTCGCTTTACAATGTCCCCTATATGTAGGAAGTCGTGATCTGAATTCCGGTTGGTGAGCGTTAGTAGTAGGGGTGGTGTGTCCGGAAATGGGACGACATTTATATGACGAAGCGTGAATATTCATGAAATTCCTGTATAGCTTAATAGTCTTTGAATCTGGAAAAATTCACTTTGAACGATTTAACAACACTTATGATTTAATTAAATTCGTGAATAACACAATATGAATTATTAAAGTTTATTTACCAGGCGGGCGGCTCTGCGTCGGGCGCGTTCTTTACGCCCCGGCCGGTAACTGTTCGAGGGTATTGTTGTTGGTGTCGCAGCTGGCGTTGGGTTGTTGACTGAATCCCGGTACGCCAATTGGGATGGGGCAAAGATAAGAGGGTAAGTCACCGCTTCTCCCTCACGACTGGCGGTCAGGGCAACTTCCAACCCCCTTATCTGCGTCCGGAGGTTCTGATTCAACTGTCGTTCCTCGGCCCAACCTTTTTGAGCAGCCGTAAGTCGTTGATGGAGAGGTTTGAACTTTGCTGGATCCACCCATGTGGATTTCACCTGTTGGACCTCTTTTGTAAATTGAATAATCTGCTCATATAGAGCTTGGTTTGATTGTTGGGCGCGGGATAACTCCTTCTGTAGGATTTGAATAGGTTCCATTTCTAATAAAGTGAATGGTTAAAGGTGGGAGATTACTAACAGGACATAATTATATGAACTATATTTAAACAAACAAACAAATAGAAAATTATTTACGCAAAATTAAAAGTTCCAAACTAATCATCAAAAGTACATTTATTTTTATTTATTATCAAATCAAGGTTTAATCAAATTTGAGTTTTCAATTGTTTCTCAATGGATCAGGGAAAGCCCTTCTCTACCCATTCTTCCGGCGTATAGCCAGAGATGGCCGTTTAGTGTTGCGGGTTCGGACCGTTGTTGATTGAGAGGCGCGTGTGGCCGTGCCTGGTTGAGGGTGCCAATAATTGTTGGTGATCCGACCCGCCAGTAGGTCCTCCTCGACGTTCGCCAGATACTGGCGAGCCCGGACCACTTGTACGTCCACCTGGCGTTGGTGGGCCTCCAACTGTTCGAAGGAGCCGTTGAGCCTGTCGGTGAATTTCTTCGGCCGGGCTCCACTCTTCGGCCAGCTCTTGACCCAAATTGTCTCCAATGGGGAATCTTGGCGGGGGGAATTCTGGGCATCTCTCTTGTCTGTAACGTGACCAGGCCCATCTCCACCGGTCCGCAAGGGAAGTCGGGATGTAATTCCTTGGACTAAGGCTTTCTAAATGAAAATCATTAACTATATGTACAAATTTAACAAAAAAAAATAGATGATTATAATATTCCTAATTGATGCCTTTGGGGAACTCTACTGGAAATTTAAATCTGTCCCATCCCGTTGGTAAAACCGAACCAAATCTTACGGTTCCGGGGTTCTTTAACGTTAAATTATTCCCATTTTCTTTATCGAAGTATTTTTCGCGATATATAATTTTTATGGATTTTTCAAATATCATGATGTATATAAATTTATTACAATTTCCATGCTGACTATTAAAAATGATTTTCCTTTATTTAACCCTAAAATAAATAACTGTCTGCCGCGTTTTAGGGTAATACTACTAAGGTTTGACCGGCGAAATCTTTTGTAACCTATTCATCCCATGCTTCTCTGCTAGAAATCAACATTGTATGTGAAGGGAGCACGACTACATTTCATTATATCAAAGTAATTACTTGAATTTTAAGAAAATATTTCGACAGCCAACCCACTAGATACCCAATTTTATTAGACCAGCTCTTTTCCTAATAACCAATTACTGAAAATTATTTTTTCTTTAAAAATACTGCATATGCGATATGATTGATAATTTTCCGAGAGATTCCTGGACATTTTTATGATTAAATCAAATGATAAATACAGAGTATGTTGACAAGTGACGTGTGGGTAGGTTTGATAGAACTAATGGTAATTAAGAAATGGTCAAAATGGCTGTTACTAGAGTGAGGTGAATAAATTCTATGAGGGGGTCGTGATATCTGAGGTTTAATAGACTAGATCCAATGGGTCGGGAATCGAACTACCAATGATGCGACGTTACTTGCGGGGGTAATATGATGAATGATAACAACTTATGTTAGCGGTGACAGGACTACCATGAATATAATTTAGATGTAAAGAGCGATCGTTTAAATTTTTAAACAAAAATCATTTATAATCATCAGTTAAATATAATTTATAAGAATCTTACCCTCCGTTATCCTGTCTTGCATCGTCGTGGCTTCTTCGTTAGGAATCCCAGGCGCCGACGCTACCTTGCAAATTTGTTGCGAATTCATACTCGATAAAATAAATCCAAAAAGATTGTCTTTGAATCGAGATTGCGATTGGGTTTTATTTCGTCAATAGAGTGGGTGTGTCTCGCACTTATTCACTGACACATGATGCTTGTCGATAGCAAATAATCGATTGATTTTGATAGATTATTTAATTGGCGATAAATAGAGGGACGACGTAAATTGCGTAAATATTTAGGTTAGATACGATATCCGTTGGTCGAGTGATTGGCGAGTCAGTTTGTTTATAATTTACTTTCTATTGGTTTTGAAGATTCGCCGAAAATCGTTGACATCAGAATCTATTGATATGTAAAATTTTGTGGTGATCGGTTTTCAGATAATTTGATGCTATCTTAGAGTTCGTTTCGGTATATTATCTGGTAAGTCTTTTCTATGCAATTACTCCCTACTACAACGAATTTCTTTAGTTGGCGATGGATGACACTTCTAAATATGCTGTGAATGAGTTCGGAAATCTGTTCCTGTTTTGGAGTATTCTGATTCCTTGGGATTAATTTATCAGATGATTTATTGTATCTATGTCGTTATTGATTGCCCGTTAGGTGGTGTTACCAATTTAATTAATTAATTTCGCACAGTTTTTTAGAGATTGTTGGGATTTCAATGGAGTCTTATTACTTCAGGTATCGTATGCATTTTTATGGTGAAACTGATTTAGTAAGTGGGTATTAATTTTTAATGAAATAAAATTGTCTTTTCAACGAGTCTTTACTTTTATGTTCAAATTAATTCATTTTATCGGTAAACGTTTCATAAATCCTATAAACATTACATGATATTTATAACAGGACGGTAACTTGTCACTCGTTTCAATAATTTGAATCAATTCTTAACCGAACAAAAACCTCGATGACTACTTTATGATTTTTTTATACCAGACAGTTTTGGGGTGGCATGCTCGTAACGATCCTTCGGGGTTCACGGCTGGCTTCATTAATTGTTCCAGCGGTTTATGGTGATGGTTTGAAACTGTAGTCGATTTTATTAATGATGATTTCGTTCTTTATAAGGGTGTTCGAAAAGGCGTGTCTACTCTCTGACTTAGAATCTGACTAAATTCTTTACTTTACTAGGAATTTGAAGTGATTTGTTTAATAACAAGTAGAAATCTTTAATTTAAAGTTAAGTTAATTTGTTAATTTATTTCATTTTCATAGCAGCGATTTCATATTAATTTATTCCCCATACCCTTTCCCTTAAATAAGCCTTAACCGCATTTTATGTTCATATTATATTTAATGAGTGCCCACTGGACTACTCGGTGTGGTGATTTTGAGCCGTGTGTAAAATATTTTAAGTCGAATTTAAAGAAAACTAGAAACGAGGAAGAAGGCAAAAGACCGCTTCCTTATTTCACCTTTCTTCTATACGGAATAATATTGACGTTCCAATCCCTGCGTTCAGCACGCCGGGTCTTCACGGGCACAGATCATCGGCGATATTCCACGCACTTACACGAATCTGAATAGTATGTTGATTTTGATATCTTGCGGTGTGTCTTTGGCTGTGGGCCGGAAAAATTTCGACAATAGAACAATTAAATTTATAAAAACAAGTTAATTTTATGCATTATAAATATTTATTAATATATTAAACAATGTAACAAATTACTTGCCAAAATCATCATACAAAAATTACAAATACATCCCTCCCCACGCCGACATCCAAGCAGAGCTCTACCGAGGTTGCGAGGATGGGACGTGGAGAGAGAGTTTCCAAATAAAACATCTGCTCACCTAAAAATAGTCTCGAAATAGATTTTTAAAATTAGTCAAAAATTCGATTTCAAAATCGGTTTGAAAAATGGTTAAATTTTATGTGAAAATGCATCGGTATATATACCTATTTTCTGTCCCTAACCTCGCGTGTTCTTTTTGATTTAGTAAAACAAAATTCGACCTTGATATTTTCTAGTGTATTCTAATCTTTATTTTTATTATTTTCTAATTTATTTTGATAATTTTTTATTTAAAATTTTTATTGAATTATTTCTAATTCAAATTCTTTGATCTAAATATCATTTTCATGAAATTTTCATTATTATCGAATTTAAGTCGAATTTGTTGGGTTTTCATGTTATGTTTGTATTTGTATCGTGCGGATCTTGTTGCATTTTGTTATTATTTTAATTTATTTTTATGTTTATTATTTTATATGTAATTATCTTTTTCTCATATTTGATAGGGTTTAGTTGATGTTTTAATAGGTTTAAGTTTAAATTTGCATGTTATATTTGCCTGTGTGTTACCGATTCATTTAAACATTTCTCAAGGCCGTTTGTGTTCTGGCCCAACAGTATTAGCATTTTTGTTTGACATTGACAATCAGAGGCAGTAGTAGCGAAATTAAATTGAATCAGTAATAATATCATGTAGATTTATAAAAATGTTAATTAACCGATTCGTTTTTTTTATATAGTAATGATAATATTAGTACTCTTGCCTACCCTTACGATAATCATAACTGGTAGCAGAGATATTCAATTGGATTATCTGTAATTCCATACATCCAAACTATGGAATGATAATATGATTTCATAACTGACGTTTCACTTAAACCGTAGGATAATGATAGGCAGTAGTTAAAAATAGTCGATTAGGCCCTCAAATTAACGATAACTCGTAACCAGTGGATTTAAGACTTAATTTTCCTTGCAATAACGTAAAGTTTGTTAGAAAACATTCAAACCCTCCATGAATAACTAATGAATTTGGAAGTTCAAATTAAAGATAGTCGAAATAGTATTGTGTTAATGTTGTTTTAAACTTCGAACAACCCCAACTTGCCTTACAGTAAATGCAGACGAGCAACTGATGGTGAATAGGAACTGGTGTCGCGTCGAATCCCACACACCTAGCAAATTATAGTGATACACGTAAGGTTCACAAGACTACCTCGAAGAACGACTCCGACTAATATTAGAACGTCTGATATTAAAACTTTCCAAAGTTTCGATTTCTTTTTCTCAATATACTACAGTTTTCACAAAGCTTTGGTTGCTCTTTAGATGATTCTCACCGACGATTCTGATCACGTCGGGATCACCAAATTGTTGGGATATTAAATATTCGTTCATGAATAGGTCTCTCAATCCGACTCCTCATGTTCAATAATCAATAAGACAAAATCCCAACAAAGAAATCTTTATTCACAAATATATACCACGATACATAATAATTTATTTATCGTACACACCTTAAGGGTATCACGATGTAAGTTCAACTGCAATCCGATTAACTTTATCGATTTACTGCTATTCACTCGTTTCTTTCGACTCGTTATATTCGCGCTCCGACCAATTGGCAACTTATTTTGTTGTCAGTTGCTTTTATAGTTTTTGGATTCCCATTAATCTGGAACACTACTGAAAAACTTTTTTTCATTTCGACAATTTATTGTCCGTTTCACTTATGCCGGGAAACACATTAAGCTGATGTTCAGCTCGGCTGACCTTGATTAATGGGTTCGTCGGTATATAATTTAATCAATTTGTTTTTGGGCTCCCGACTCTTCAATATACCTTATCTCAGTCTAATAATATTTTATTCGTCTTCACAATCAAATTTGCCACCGGTTACCACTTTCCCCCCCGAAAAATATTGATTTTTACTTTTTTCAAAATTTTAATTAATTTTAATTGATTTTGATAATTTTAAAATTCTATTATTTTTTCTTATGTTTTGTTATAACCCCAACATTATTTTTGTTGTTTTATACACATTAATAAAGTTTGTTATTTGTTTTTACTTTTGGTGGGTTTTCGGTTCATGACGTTGTTACCCAGACACACAACCTTCATGCCCTCCACTGGTTACCCCTTGCTAGGCAACGTTGGTAATGTTACCAATGGGTATGAGACTACCAAAGGTGAGCTTTATTTCTAAAACTACTAAGGCCTGGCTTCATGTTGGGTCCAGCGAGCTGCCGATTGAAGGCTATGCTCGTCATTATTTACTTTAACATCCCTTCTGCCAAATAGTACTTCTATTATTTACTATGAGCTTTAGTTACGCTTCCATCTCCTTTGTGAAACGCTAAAAGCCGTTTACAGATTGCGAACATTTGAAAGAATGTTTTATGAAAATCTCGGAAGAACTTTTCCATAATTTTAAAAATAAGAATGAAATCATTAAAATTATTCAAAATGTGCCGAGTTCTGCTAAAACAATTCATGATAGAATCAATAAAATGGCACAAAACGTTTTGTTTCAACAATTTAATGATATTAAGTCACCCGGAACATTTTATATTGGTATAGATGATTCGAATTTTTCCGAGGAATTCTTAAGAAACTTAAAGAAATAGAATATGCATAAATCAATCCATGGAAAAACTCAATAAACCATCAACCAAATGATTATTTTACACAAGAATAAGTAGTAAGCGGCCGATTTGAAGATTGTGCGCATAACCAAATACTAAGTCCCAAGATCATTTCATTAAAGTCTTCGATCAAATGGCCTACTGTAAATATTACCACTAATGAGAGAATATAAGGACTGTGGATTGGGTCACCACTACGAATGCAAAGATAAGCTGTTTTGTCTAAGCTAGCAGTTATTAATGAAATTATATTTATATAAAAATATATGAATTATAATTATATGCAAATATTTTTATAAAAATATTAGTTAACCTTGTGAAAAAACAGCTGTAGAGAGCCTTAGAGAATACAAATATCAGCTTATATTAGGAAATGCGACTCACAGTAACCGTTAATTCATTATCGCAGTTCGAGATAAATGTTTCATTTAAATATGAGCTGTTGCATAGTTTTTATTTTCAAACAGCGATAAATTCAGTGAGCTAAATGGGGAAGATCTACCTATATATTTCACGTGGTAGGCATTAGCATTAATGACTGAAAATTTCAAAATATAATCCCTTGTTTGTATAAATTAAATCTGTAATAAATTAAGCTTATTAATATTTTCTGTTATCAGGAGATCGTCAATTGCCCGCTTATCGTAAAAAGTGCATTTAAAAAATATGTACATGATCGGAGACGCATCGTTGTTGAACAAGGAGCTGCTTCCTGGTAACTTAATGCAGATGAATATTGAATGGGAAAACAATCGTCACTCGTTGTGATTAGGCAAAAAGCTCCAAATATAGAAGGAATCACAGCTTTTGAGATAGCCGAATTTAGGAGGTGTGAACAAGAGCAAGGAGAGTGTCAGATCACCGCAATGACTCTCCGAGATTGATTTATCAAAGGACCGATTCTATAATGACTCGTCAAATAAGTATTTGAAAAGCCGCGAGAATAAGTTTTCGGGTTGATGGAAGAAATATTAGTCCGACCGAATAAATTTGACGATTTCTTGATCTATAATTTATTAATAATGTGAACTCTTATGAATGCGATTTGAAGGTTTATATTTTAGAAATGACCTGAGTAATGCGTAAAAAACCAATATGAAATGATTAAAAGGAGGAATGGACGACAAATGAATACAGCCGACTTTGACAACTCATTGAAGATCACTTCAACAATTAATCGCCATTAGAAAGAGAGAATCTAAATGTGATTCTAGAAAAAACAAAATCTTACCATTTGTTAGGTAGTAGTTAGTAACTGGCCACAGATAATGTGATTTTCTAGTTATAAAGTTGATTGATTAAGGTCATAATTTCAGATAATGATAAATGAAATTTTATATCATACTTTTATTTTAGTGAGAATTTAATTGCTGGTTGCATAAACTTAAACAATTGGGGCAATAGTGAAGAAACTCGTAACCCACCATAAATAAATTTTCACTATCCTGAATGTTAAATACATTTTCCTATTTATAGTCAAATCCTAAATCTTCAATATGTTGGGCTAGCACTAAGTTTTGTTTGAATGGATTGGAGATAGCACGCAAACACAACATGCAGATTTAAAACCAGACCCATAAACATCAAATAACCACCTTAAAATGCGAGAAAGACATAATTAAAAATATAAAATCGAAAAACATAAAAGTAAATTAAAATAATAACAAATGCATCAAGATCCACACGAAATGACATAAAAATAACATACTAACATAAAATTTGACCGAAAATTGACAATTTACGTAAAAGCATAGAATTAACGAAAAAGTCGAAGAAAATAAAATAATTTTGATCAGAAATGAGTTAAATAAAAATCTAAAGAATAATTGTCAAATAAAATCGAGAAAATAATAAAAATTAGAATTAGATTAGACAAATGATATCAAGGTCAAATTTTGTTTTATCGCATCAAATTTAACACGCAAGGTCAGGGTCACAGAATAGATATCAATACCAATCCATTTTCGCATAAAATACTAACCTTCATAATCACTACTTGTGAGAGATTACTAGAAAATTAGTGCCGAATTTTTAAGGTAGTACTCTAGAACGAACAAATCAAAATTTGGAAAAACTAACGAAGTGAGGATGAAAGATTTGAGTATGCCACATGAAGGACGAATCTATATGTTATTATGAACAATTATATGTTACGAAACTATGAATTTAATTTTTGTCGAAATTTTTCCGGCCCATAGCCACACACCAAATCAATACATCCCTATCGAGCGGTGTAAGTGCGGTTCATCCGCCAATAGCTCGTGACCGTGAGAGACCTCGCCATGAGTTACGTCGGGCTCGAACGTTAAATTCTTTTTTGCGCTTATAGGGGCAGTGGGCAGATCGGGAATCAGTCTTTTGGTTGACTCCGTTTCCACTCACTTCCGAAAAATTGACCTAAACTTCTTATACTTATCGGCTAAAATTATCACACAGGGTAGTCCAGTGGGCACTCTAAAAATCTAATGTAAACACATAAAATACCTCAGGATCAAGTTGTGGTTAAAGGGAAGGGGCTCGCGGAAATCGATGTAATGATCGTCTTAGAATAAAATTATTAGTAACAGTAAATATCTTGTCAGTATAGGGTTTAAGCTAATTTCGTAAATAATGAGAATGATAACCCAAAAAATTATCAAATCTATCTAAAGGTAATCCTATGTCGGTTTAAAAATAATTCATAATTCAGTAATTCGCAAAAGGTTGGAATAAACTTATTAAATACTTTAGAATGATACCTCATCAGTAGAGAGTTAAATGATAATGTAGTACATGAGATAAGTAATATGTTACTGTATAGCTGGAAAATGAAGTATAAATTTAGTAACGAATATAAAAATTTAACTGTCAAAATTACCATTAATATCTCGATAACCGGTAACTCCATATGTTAAAAATAAGCTATTAAAAACCATTCCCAAATAACGTATAATGTGGTATTTGTGAAAATAGAATCGAACGCATGACCCTTATAGGAGTGAAAATACCCCTCAAAAAATAAACTAGAGAGAAATCCCACAAAATAATAATGATCATCCACTCACCCTACAATCTGCCGAAAATTAGGCTCATGCAATAAATAGAAACGTATGCTATCAATCAACAAAAGGAAATCAAAAGTCAAATTCGTGAGCATACGAAGTAAGCATAACAATGACATTAGAATCAAATAGCAGCATACTAATTTCCAGAAACGTTTTGACGTAAAGCTCGAGAGCGAGGGTGAGGTTTCGGAGTACTACGATGAGTTCGACAAATTTGAATTGCATTAGTTGGCAGAATGAATGGACTCTGCTAAAAGAAAATATAACATATACCACGAATAAACATACAAAAGTAAATCTCACCATTTAAAACGATAAACCAGAAATGATTTTCGCTTCAGACCTTTGACGATGAGTAACGCTAAAATTGCAGACTTCATTGACCAACCCAAATATAAAATCAAATTATTGTAATATAGCAAATTCTCCCGGAATGGGGAATATTGAGAAATAGCCAACTCATAATAGAATAAACTGGGAAAACAAACCGACCAGACATTGGCCAATGCGAAGAGAGGGAGAGAAATTCTCCACTGCTAAAGCAATATTGATGACGTTCCTACGAAAAATTCCGCCCTCAGAAATCGATGGAAGAAAGTTTCAGCGTCAACCAATCAGTGAAGGCCACCGCTTATGCAAGTTCTCACCAGCTCACGTGAGGTGAGAAGCGTCTAATTGATATAAATACATGGCGGCTAACGAAGAGCGTCATTATTTTCACTACGTTAGTATGCATAAGCTGATGAGAAAAAGACAAGATATTAATATACATGAAGTACAACAACCAGGAAAGATCAGGCCATTCTCCAATAAGGATATGACAACTCAGGGGCAGATAGAGACATAGACTGGCAAATACAACACCAACCAGACCTCCACTCAATAGGGATGCTGCTCCGAAGACCGTTCGGCAGGTAAAGCCAACCATTTATGTATTCTTTAGATTTTTACTAATACATTTTTTTTTGATTAAAATTATTTACTCGGTTATATAATTATGTATAGCAAATAATAGCACTGTTAGAAAAGAAATTAAATACCGTAATATGATTTTGAATTATTGTGCTTTCGAATTGATTTTCTTTATTTAATCGTATAAGTACATAACGCAAATATTAGCCGTAGAAGTTAGGAGTTAAACTCAGTAATATACCTTTTAATTAATATATTTTCGTATTAACATTACTTATTTAATTGTATAATAATGGATTAAAAAGGTTAATATTATAAGTCTAAGGTGTTACCCTAAATTTATTGATACAATAATATATCTTCTAAAGAATATATCGGAACCATTGATTCAGCGATATAATTATTCAATATAAATATCCATATTAAGAGCCGGGTAGTTGATTTTCAGAATAGCGGACACGGCAAACATCTTAAATGTCAGTGGTTGAATTAGTGTATCCAACAGCACAATAGGCAGATTTTCAGAATGCAGGACATAGACTTCCGATATAGTCAATAAACTACTATAATTGCAATGAAGTATCTTGGTAGAGTTCTATAAAAGTGTAGTTAGTGAAAATATAACGAAAAATCAATAAGAACGCTGAGACGTAAATAAAAGAGTTAATTATTAACGATACTAGACAGTCCTAGCAAGCAATGGAGAGATGGTGAGCGGAGGACACTGACGGTCACAAGCAGATCTGCGGGACGCTATCGCCAGGCTCTTTGGGATCGGGGATAATCCATTTCCACATATGGTACCCCCCGAATGGCCGAACCGGAATTTACACAGCTACAACGACGATATTGATTTGCCGAGCCTGGTGATCAAACGAGAGCCTGGAGAAACCCACCCCGGGAGATTCGACAGGAGGCTGAGGGATTACTCCATAAACTCGAGCAACTGGAGCGAAGGTACCGATGCCTCGCTTATCAACAGCGCAGACGATTTGCAAGGTTTAACCAGAAAATAGCCAGTGGGCGTATACCGACCTCGGACGGCTATCTACCGGGCTATAGCATCGCCTACGACCCAAAGGACCTGGCTCCCTTAGAGCTAGATGTGCCCGTGCATCTGGTAGTTCCAAAAGACCTGCTGCAGCCTAAAATTCGGGATGCATTGAGTGATAGAGGGAAAGAGGAACACACTTACTCTAGAAGGCACTTAGCTCGAATATTTCAATGGAAAAACTAAGGTTGTATGTAAAATCAAATAAAATTGTTTTCACGATTTGTTGGCTTAGAATTATTTGTAAAGTAATTTAGTTGAAATAAAAAGCACTCTGATGATTGTAAGGGGGTAAAGACGCAGCAGTTTAAATATCTAGCTAAAGTTATTTACTGATAGTTAGACACGCCCAATAGTCATTATACCCGAATATCCTATCTGTGTTCTGTAATATCGTAATCTACACTAGTTGTTCAGGCGGCTGATAATTTTTATGTTATCGGACGTGATATTTTGGTGTGATTAAGTAAGGGTATAACTGATAAATTCCTTCTCCTAAGAACAATTATATATTTTTAAATATTACAATTAACGTGACGTATTAACGCTACTGTAAAAATTTAGCCATGAACGCCGTAAAAGGGATTGGATCAGAGCTGAAGCAGCTGCGTCGTGAGAACGGAAATTTACATCACCAATGCATTCAACTCAGCCACGAGCTCCAGCGGATTAAGGCCACTTCGGTCGAGCCGTCCCAAGTAAAACGGCTGTATCAGAAGATAGATGCAGCTCAACGGGCCTGGCAAGATGAGAAGGCCTTAAACCAGACCAAAAAGATACAAATCCGAGGACTGGAGGTTGCTATAGCGACAAGCAAGGAGGGAAGTGCAGCATTTTACCTTCTGGTATTCGCCCCGGCACAAGTCGCCTACAAAAATTCGACAGGCCCAGAGATGCCGCCCGGTCAACCAAAATTGCGTATGAGACCGGGAAGAGCTGAACGGGAACGTAGGAAGCGTCAGAAGCAAGGCCAGTGAATGAACTTTCAGGATATTTGACTGCTGTGATTTAATTTGGTTAATTTACAAGTCAAGTGTTATTCTAAGGAAAGGAGTATTACGTAAATTGTGAATTGTAGATTAAATAAGAAAGACATGAGGAAGGTAAGGGACCTAACTAAGTGTTGGGCCAGAACACAAACGGCCTTGAGAAATGTTTAAATGGATCGGTAACACACACGCAAACATAACAAGCAAATTTAAAATAAACCTATTAAACACCAATTAAACCCTACCAAATATGAGGAAAAAGAGAATTAAATATAAAATAATAAACATAAAAATAAATTAAAATAATAACAAAATGCAACAAGATCCGCACGATACAAATACAAATATAACACGAAAACCTAGCAAATTCGACCGAAAATTTATAAATTAATAAAAGTTCATGAAAATGAAACTTAAATCAAAAATTTGAATTAGTAATAATTCAATAAAAATTCTAAATAAAAAATTATTAAAATAAATTGAAAAATAATAAAATTAAAGATTAGAATACACTAGAAAATAACAAGGTCGAATTTTTTGTTTTACTGCATCAAATTTAACACGCGAGGTTAGGGACAGAAAATAGGTATAAATACCGATTCATTTTCGCATTAAATTTAACCATAAAACCATTTTTTGAACTAAAGTTTTGTTTGAAAATCTAGATTAACATTTTCAATTTTAGGTGAGAAATAGTTTTATTTGGAGCTCTCTCTCCACGTCACATCCTCGCAACCTCGGTAGAGCTCTGCTTGGATGTTGGCTTGGGGAGAGATGCATTTTTATGCTTTTATGAATGTATTTGTTGGACAAGTAATTTTGTATTTTGTCTTTAAAATGATAATACATATTATATTATTCATAAATTGTTTTATATAAACTAAATTAATCTGTCGAAATTTTTCCGGCCCACAGCCAACACATATTGCAAGTTATTAAAATATACACAGTACAGATTCGTGTAAGTGCGTGGAAAATCGCCAATGATATGTATCCGCGAAGACCCAGCGTGCGGAACGCAGGGGTCGTAACGTCAATATTATCCGTATAGAGGAAACGAGAAATAAGGAAGAGGTCTTTTGGCTGCTTCCTCGCTTCTCATTTCTGTAAAATCGACCTAAAAATTATATTACACACGGCTCAAAATCATCACATCGAGTAGTCCAGTGGGCACTCATTAAATATAACATAAACACATTATGCGCCTAAGGCTTATTAAAGGGGTAATGGTACGGGGAATAAATTAATTCCTTGATTAAACTAAAGTAATTTGTTGATTAAGATAAAGTAGCTCATTGATTAAACGAAAATAATTTATTGAGTAAGATAAAGTAGTTCATTGCTTAACGGTAAAGTAATTCATTGATTAAAATTAAAGTAATTATCGAGTAAAAATAAGTAATTCATTGATTAAATTAATATAATTCATTGCTTAAAATTAAAGTAACTATTGATTAGAAAAAAAGTAACTCATTGCTTAAAATTAGTGTAACCATTGATAAAAAATAAGTAATTCATGGATTAAAAAATTTTTTAATAATTTTAAAGTAATGTTTGATTAAAGTCTTTGGTTAAAAATAAAGTGATTGTTGATTAAATGGGTAATTTATAGATTAAACTTTAAAGATAGAAATAAATAAACTAATCTGTAAATGGAAAGTAAATATCCGTTGCTTAAAATGAAAAGGACAATTTATTAGCACAAGATTACTGTTATAGAAGTTAAAATTAACATCATTGTTAAAAAGGAGAAATCAAATCGATATTGATAGGAATCAGGGATGTGAGTAGATTAATTCGTTGTGAAACAAAATAAAATTAACTTGACAATAACGTTTAACTTAAGAAAAAGTTTGCTTAACTACTGATAAGAACCCCAAACCAGTTCGAGAACCCAGAATCTTCACGACTATTCCCCTGTAAAACTAAAACAAACGGCCATAAATTTATTATATACACCAACTAAAAATCATAAGAAATCGGCTTACTACTAGTGTAGAAACTGAACCAATTCATCTTCATAAAATAAATGTATTTCAAATGTTAACGTCGAAGTAATAATTCAATTATTATAAGAAATCCAATAGCAGGGATAGAAGGACTACGAGCATTTCGAGGAAATTAGACTCCAATAAGCCGGTAGTAGAAGTGGTAAACATTTCCAAATTTCGAAATCAATCAGGCGATATGATCAAAATTCCGACCCGCTAAAAACGAATCGTAGGTAAAAATTCCATGACATAGAGATGCATCGAATTGTCCAGTCAGCGTAATATACCGGACATTGAATCATGGATTCCGTCTAAAATTTCACAACGAGATCATGCCAACCCAATCTACTAAAATAAACTCGAATAATACCGACCAGTAAAATAGAAATATTCATTACCACCAAATATAAGGTTAAACCTAACCGACAATCGAGAAGAGTTCAATTTAACCGGAAATCCGGTTAATCGTAGACGACGACTTCTGAATACACGAATTCGTCTAACGGAAACGCACCCAGTGTCACGATAGACCATCATCAATTTTTACTGCATCGAATTATGGATTTACAAGATCCCTTTTATGTAAATAATTTATTTCGAGTTTAAAACTACAAACCGTTAATAAATAATAATCTCCCCTAACCTAGTTATAAACAAGATTTAATCATTTAATTAACTATAATCACCCATATTAGCATAGTACCCAAATCGGATATTAACTTCCCAAAGAATCACGCCAAATTACCAATTCATTCTGCCCTCTCCGAATCTTCTAAATAAGAATACTCGTGAATATTCAAATTCTGGAATTATGTCATCCCTTCGCACTTCTAGATTCTATTTTCATGAACTAGAATAACGGTTTGAACGCATTTACATTGAACGATCTCTAAATACTCCGTCGTATTTCGTCCTTTAAACACTTTATTAATCAAAAATTAATTAGGTACAATAGAAAACTTGATATTTTAATTATGATAGGTATGGTTTAGTCTATGAACCAAAACGTTAGCCTGAAATATCGCGTAGATTTCGAGCGTATTGATTGTCATAAGAAAAATTTTCAAGGTTACTTGATGAAGAGTTTAATCCGCGAGTGTTAACAATTTCGGAACGTCCAACAACAATTACGCCAGTTTTTACGAATTCCGATAGGTATTTTTCCCTCTCACCAACCCTCCCTTAAGAATTATTTCACCATGACGCTTCCGAAAATAACTAACGTTGCCCGCATAACAAACCAACCCTTCACTTTACGAACATCAAACCGTGCAGCCGGTTTGGATAAATTTCATTTCTAATTTTTCGTACTTAATGGTTCATTCACAATATCATTTCAGAAGAGATCATGCCGCTCGATTGGACTTCCACTCAAGTAACTGATAAACACTGCCAGAAGAAGGCACAGTCAACCACAGAGATTTTCAATGAACTTCGACCACAGAGGTCATATCCCACCACTTGGCGATTGTTAGGCTTCGAAAAGGACCCTTGTGGACTCACCGGACAGCAGTATCCGGTTGAAGAAACATACGAGCACGCACGAGACCTCCTCACTCAATGGGAAAGGGTGCAGGAACAAGTGGACTTAAATGTGGTTAAGGCAAGGATGCACCTCGCGAACGTGGAAGAGGACATCCGCGTCGGACGTATTGCGGAGGCTTACCCACCCGACCGGCCCGCGATACCCGACGGCCATATCCGGTAGCTACTCTGAGGAAAAGCCGAAAACGACATTTTACTGAAGAGTCCTGATTCCTCGGGCAAGGGATAAGACATTAGTTTGTAGTGTCAATGTCATAAAAATTTGAAAATTCCAATGTCATTTGCTTTGTTTTTCTTTGTAATCAGATTGATTTTGTAACTATGTTTATAATGATTAAATTTTGATGTAATTAAGCCCAATAAAGAAATTTGAAAGTTTTCTTTTATTATAGCGATGTCGACCCTGCAGTTAATACAAGCCGAATTGGATCACGCTAGGCGGACGAATGCGGATCTACTCGCCCAAATAATCCAAATGACCCGGGAAGTACAACAAATAAAGGCAACCTGGTCAGATCCGACAAAAACGAAAGCTATTTACCACAGACTCACGGCGGCACAAAAAGGTTGGGTGGAAGAGCGACAGCTTAATCAGAGCTTGCGTACCCAAATAAGAGGATTGGAAGTCGCCCTAGCAGTCTGTCGGGAGGGGGAAGCAGTAACATACCCGCTCGTCTTCGCCCCGTCCCAGATGCCACATAAAAGTTCTCAATCTACAAACCAGTCCGCCACTCCATCCAATAATCGTCGGCCGGGACGCAAAGAGCGTGCCCGACGTCGAGCAACACAACCCCCAAACCTATCCCATTAACTCATAAATGCTACGTGGTTTTTTTGTTGATTTGAATAGAATAGTCGTATTTATAGTCAATTTATTTCCTAGATACACTTGTATGCAAGCATTATCATGAATACTCGTATCACGTTAACGAACCTTCGTCCCATCTCCCACAGTCAATAAAAATCTGATATTGAACTCTTTACACAAGGGACAGAGCAAAGCGAGCAAAGGTTTTCTATCGACAGCTCGTGGACCCGAGGGTTGTCCGAGCAATTACAGTATTAGTAATAATGCTCACTTTTTGCGGACAATCCACCCACTTGAACACATTTCCAACGTTGCCTAGCAACGGGTGCCAAGTGGCAGCTAGAATCATTTTGTATGGCGTCGCCGGGGCAACAATAAAGATAAGCAAATTTCGAAACCCTGTAACCCACCATAAGCAAGACGAGCACATACTTTCCATCGGTAGCTCGCTGAACCAGCTGCAGACCAGCTCTTAGCAGTTTTGGAAACAAAGCTCACCTTTGACGGTCTCAGAACCAATTGTTACAGTACCAACGTTGCTTAGCGACGGGAAATATTATTATATATATATATATATATATATATATATATTTAGTCTTTCATTGATTTTTTTCTTGTATAAGTTGGCTTATAAATTTTATAACTATGCTTTAAAAATGTCTTTATAAATATGAATAACCCTATATTGTAAAAATTATTGGCATTACTTTAATAAAATGATAAATTTCTAATTATTTATCTAATGTAAAATAAATTTCAATACAAGTTAAATTTTGTAAATACATGAACTCAGTGGAATTTTGAAATCCTTAAAAACATTACAATATGTCCATGTTCAGTATATTGTTTTACTAATTGTTGTTATATCAACTACAACGCGGATTTTTAATAGATTTGTATTATTTACAATCCTTTTTCCATTATTAATTATAATTTTACCAACAATTTACAACAGTTAAGTCATTCTCCAATAATAAAGATATATAAATATATTATTTAAAAAGTATTATTTAATTTTAAATATCATAATTTAAATGGTGAGAAAGTTTATGTTACTGTTTTCGATTATTAAATATTTAGTCCAGCTGTCTTTTAAAAGAAAAATCTACTAATAGAAGTAAAAAGCCATTTTGGTATGATGCCGATAAAAAAGCGAATAAGAAAGGTTTACATCATACAATTTATTTTGTTAATGGAGATCAATATGTTGGAGATTGGAATAATAATATGAAAAATGGTTAATAAATTGATATTATTATTACAATTACAGATATTAATTAATAGGAAGGGGAACTATGTATCTCACTTCACAAGGGTTGATGTATGAAGGAGATTGGAAAGATGACAAAAAAAATGGATTTGGTGTATTAAGTGTAAAAAAAGGCAAAGACACATATGAAAAAATATATTCTGGGGGCTGGAAGAATAATTTGCGCCATGTAATCATTGCGAGAAAATATAATAAAATTATCGTTCATTAGGGATTCGGTGAGAATTGGTATTCTTCAAATGAGTTTTATGAAGGAGAATGGTATGAAGGCAAACGGAATGGATGGGGCAGAATGTATGAGGCAGATGGTAATGTCTATGAAGGCGAATGGGAAAATGATCAAATGTGTGGCCAAGGAATGTTGAGAAATAGTGAGTCATTTTATTGAGATTATTATAATTAACGATTTTTATTATTAAATTATTAATTGTAATTAATTAATTAATTTTTTAAATAATTTAATTATTCATTTGTATTTATATTTTAAATATTTTTAGCTTTTAAAATTTTTTTTGTTTCAAACTTAATTTAAATATGAAGCAATTTTAAAATTTATTTGAATTTTCAGAAATTTGGCTAAATTTATTTTTATGAATTAATAAATGTTATATTTATTTAAATTTATTTAGAAATTATATTTTAATTAAAATAAAATTAATTAAATTTATTTTTTTAAAATTAAAGTTTTTTAAAATAATTGACTGATTTATTTATATTTTAAATATTTTTTGAAATTTTAAAGTTATTTAAATTATTTTTAAAGTAATTAAAATTTTATTTTAATTTCTATAAATAAAGATGAAATTGAATTTTTTAATTTAATAAATTTTTATTTAATAAATATCATAAAATTTAGAATCATTTGCTTTTTTTTATTTTAGAATAATTTCTAAAATTTTAATTTCAACTGATATTTCTAGATTTTAAATTTCTAAATTAATTTTTAATTTCGAAACTATTGATTTTTTCTTAAATAAATTTTACAGCATAATTTTTGATGTAATTAAATATTTTTTATTAAATATTTAAAATATTTATTAAATAATTAAAATAAAAAATAATCTGAATTTTTTTTTATTCATTTTTTTAGAAATAAAATTAATTTAAAATTAATAAAATAATTTTAATAAATTATTATTTTTTATTAAACTTTTTATAATTTTTTTATTCAATTTAAAAGTTTTAAATGCAAATCTATAAAATAAAATAAATAATAATTTAGAAAAAATTATATAATTTTAATTCTAAATAATTGAATAAAAAATTATATAATTTTAATTCTAAATAATTGAATAAAAAATTATATAATTTTAATTCTAAATAATTGAATAAAAAATTATATAATTTTAATTCTAAATAATTGAATAAAAAATTAAATTTTTTTCTAAAAATTAAAGTTTTTTAAAATAATTGACTGATTTATTTATATTTTAAATATTTTTTGAAATTTTAAAGTTATTTAAATTATTTTTAAAATAATTAAAATTTTATTTTAATTTCTATAAATAAAGATGACAATGAATTTTTTAATTTAATAAATTTTTATTTAATAAATATCATAAAATTTATTGATTTATTTACATTAAATTTTTAATTAAAATTTAGAATCATTTGCTTTTTTTATTTTAGAATAATTTTTAAAATTTTAATTTCAACTGATATGTCTAGATTTTAAATTTCTAAATTAATTTTTAATTTCGAAACTATTGATTTTTTCTTAAATAAATTTTACAGCATAATTTTTGATGTAATTAAATATTTTTTATTAAATATTTAAAATATTTTTTAAATAATTAAATTAAAAAATAATCTGAATTTTATTTTTTTCGTGTTTTTAGAAATAAAATTAATTTAAATTAAATAAAATATTTTTGATAAATTATTATTTTTTATTTAATAAATTACATAAAATTTATTCTTAAATAAACTTTTTATAATTTTTTTTATTCAATTAAAAAAGTTTTAAATGCAAATCTATAAAATAAAATAAATGATAATTTATCAAAAGTTATATAACTTTAATTCTAAATAATTGAATAAAAAATTAAATTTTTAGTATTTTAAAATTTTTTTTAAATATAAAAAATTATGATATTTTAAATTTTAATAAATATCTTTAATAAATCAAAAAAATTAATTAAATAAAAAATAAAGTTTTTTTTAAAAAAATTAAATTTGAAAAATTTATAGTTATTAGCTACATCCATAATTACAAATTATTCTCAAATTTATTTAATTTTCTTTATGATAATATTATTTGAACTAATCTATTCAATATATAAATAAATAAGGAATTCAACAAACAGCATCAATCAACAACATACATTCATATCATGATTTAATAAATTGTTAATTGATAAAATGTTATCGATTTTTATTAATTTAATCAATCACTTAAATTACATTCGAACACTAATAAATAGACTGGATTTACTAGACTTTATATTGGATAAAATAGAGAGGCTCGGTATATATTGCATTTATGAGCCTTTAGTCCACCATGAACAAAAGAATGTTTTTTAAAGATTTTCTTCATATTTGCTGATAATAATGTAATTCTAACGGTAACATTTGCATAAAGGTGATTTGATTTGTAGAAAATGGCAACAGATATGAAGGTCAATGGAAAAATGGAATGAGAAATGGAGAAGGGAAATATTATTATATTGACAAAGGACAAATGTTGAAGGGTATTTGGGTGAATAATGTATCAAAATGCGGTCAACTGCACGACTGGAATCGGGAAACTGCTCCCCATCCGACAGAGTTTCCTTTGAGAAATGTAAATAATCCGTTATCTTATGCTCGTTTTTGATTACCGTCGTTGTTCAGATTGAGCTCGAATCTCCATATAAAGTTATTAAAGAAGCGGAAGACTATTTCCTATCGCAAATTCCGTGATTTTTCAACTGAAAAATTCCTCTGTAACAAATTGTGATTTAATTGTGTTTCTCGATATTTGTAAGGATTACAATTAAGGGAAATAAATATTATCACAGATTGTCTTTTGTTTTTTAATTACATTTTATAATTTATTTTCATTTAGATTATTAATTAAACATCGTAACAAAAATTAAAAATTTATTTAAATAAAACATATTTTTAAAAATATTAAAAAATATAAAAAAATTTTAAATTTTAAATTTATTTAAATAAAATAAATAAAATTTTATTTTAATTTCTTGAAATAAAAAAGTTGATAAAAATGATTTATTTGATAAATTTTTATTAATAAAAAATTATTTTTTAAAATATAAAAATTTGTAAAAATAAAAATTGTGATGTTATTGTGTTTCTCGATATTTGTAAAGATTACAATTAAGGGAAATAAATATTATCACACATTGTCTTTTGTTTTTTTAATTACATTTTATAATTTATTTTCATTTAGATTATCAATTACACATTCTAGCAAAAATTAAAAATCAATTTAAATAAAACAAATATTTTTAAAAAATTTTAAATTTATTTAAATAAAAAATATTGTTTTTAAAATAAATAAAGTTTTATTCATAAAAAAATTTGTAAAAATAAAAATTTATAAAGTTTTTTAATAAGTTTTTAATTTTTTTTTTATTTTATAAAATTTTTTTTTAATCACTTTCTATATTCTACACATGTTTGCATGAAATAAACTCATCAATAATACATCTAAAATACACAAACCAACTAGATGAGTCATATATTTAATGAAATTTATGAAGTTAAAATGCAATAACAAATTGATATCAACCATTTTATGTAATTTTAAAAAAATTTACAAATTGAAATTTCATTTCATAGCGATTTGAAATCATTATTCAAGGTCTTAAATGATAATTTTGTACAACATTTTCAATTATAATAAATTTATAAATAATTCTTTCAGTGTGTTAGGAATTTATAATTTAAATTTTGTATTTATTTCAATTTAAAATGAGTTTAATCAAATTTAAACTAATTTCTTAACAAATATAATTTATATAATCACAACATTTAGGAAAAGCACGACAAATAAGAATTAAACAGTTTTTAAAGTTTTAATATTCGTCTTTCTTCAGCTCATTTGCAAGAGCCTCATTGACAAAACCGAATCCGATTTTGAAAGACATTCAATTAAATCTATTTGCCATAAATTCATTATGTTACGTTTTTTTTATCAAAAACATGGATTTAGAAAGGGGCTGCCATTTTTTCACCTTTGCCAAAAGGCAAAGTTGTGTGGGGTTTATGGTCTCTACAATTTTGACCCCATATGTAAATACTTGCTTGCCCCAATGGCTACCTGTTACTAAGTAACGTTGGAAATGCAACCATTGGTTTTTGAGATCGTCAAAGGTGAGCGCCACTTCAGAACTGCTCTGGCCCGACCTCAACTGGGTCCAACGCCCTACCTTTATGAGGTCTGTGTGCGTTTTGATACTCGTCCCTCCCATTGGTGATAGATGGCTTTACTTGTCCATTCGACAGACATTATTCGATAGGTTAATATAGAACTCAATTTGATCTAAGGGAATTAAGATAGTTACACCAAAACACCATTCAACACTGTTTATTTAATAAAACATCTAAAGCTAATTTCCATGATTAGGCGTCCTTTGTCTGAGCCACTCGACGTTTAGCTCGCTCAGATCTGCCAGGGCGATGTTTGAATAGTCTGGTGGCCGGTTTTGAATGTGACATGGCTTCTCGGTATGCTAACTGCGCCGGGGCAAAGACGAGGGGATAGATCACTGCCGCTCCTTCTTGGCATGCAGACAGCGCTACCTCCAAGCCCCTGAGTTGCGTTTTCTGGCTCTGGTTGAGCTGTTTTTCTTCAGCCCAACCCTTCTGTGCCACCGTCAGCTTCTGGTACAGACGTTTTACCTTGCTCGGTTCCACCCAGGTACTCTTGATCACTTGCTTTTCTTTGGTTAATTGCAATATTTGCCGGTGAAGGTCGGTATTTATCTTTCGCACCTGTGTCAGTTCTTGCTGTAGAAATTGGTGGGGATTCATGTCTACAATATAAGGGTACAATTAACTCAACATTGCCAGATAATAGTTCAATTTATAGAGAGCCTTAAATCTGGTGGGCTGACTAGTGACTCGGGTGGTTTATTTCTATTTAAATTCTAATTCAGTGAGGTCAAGAATAATCTAATTAAACATGCATTTTTATTACACAATAGCAAATTATCGTGGAGAGTTGATTCTCGGATATGATTGATCCGCGATTCTCCTCGGTACTCTCCGAGCGTAGGGATGCTCGCGATGCGTGTTTGGTAGTTCGTCGGTCCTTCGCGCTCCTTCGGGACAGATCCTGCGCGGGACCACCACATTAATCGCCTCTGTTCGTACGTTCAGCCTTGGGTCGTCTAAGTTAAAAGAGGTATTGTACGGGGGTGCGTACCCGTTTGTACTTGAGATCAATCCGGCCGCGATATCGCGGTTAATTTCATCCAGATGTTGCTGCGCCATGTGTACTTGACGATTTGTTTGTTTCTGGTGTTCTTCAAGGCGGGCGAGAAGATACTCCGCCTGCCCTCTTATCTCTCGCGCCGGGTTTCGACCTGGCTCTCGCTTGATTGCGATGAATGGGAGGTCGGTGTCGTTGCTATTCGTCTGGTATCCCATTCGGGATTCTCGGACCGGCGAGATCGAGAACCCCGCGTCCCATATCGCTTGCCGGCACCGTGCAGCTGAATGTGCTGGGAAGCGTAGTGTAATCCGGGACGCGTCGATCCATGAATTTTCTGAAAGTAACGATACATTAATTTGCATGACGCGTTTATCGAAGCTTTGATAACGAGTTAGTAACTTAGGTTTTCCCAGTTATGAGTCATCTTGAGGGTCATGGAGCTGGTCAATCAGGTTCCTAATTCAAGGTAGGATTGCGGAGCTATTGATTCTTACGACGTGATCTATTTTACTCAGTCATTCTTGTTGGAGTGCGCTCAAATTGGCCTATGCTTTATAAACTCATCATTAGTTTAATTCGATCCCTCCGTGGGGATTTCTTACCGACTCTCCGCGGGGATTTCTTACCGACTCTCCGCTCCGTCATCACTCTAACCCTCACACTTCATCGATCGTTCGACTTCGAGTAAACACCCATTGATTATTAGGAAAATTTACGCGTTGATTACTCACGATCGATACCCTCCAAGTTTCCCCGCCCATTCAATTCGAGGTTACTATTAAGTACGAATATCTTTGTCATCCCTAGTGGTGGTCCTAGGGTTGACGATCATTGGTTTGCCGAATGCATGCGACGTGAGTATCAATGGCTCGAGTGAAGTAAACATTTCGAGGCTAGAACCAACTAAATTAATCCCATAGTAGGCTAGAATAAAACTACACAAAATGATTAGTCATCTCTTAAATCCAGTTAAACAATGGACAAATCAGTTATTGAAGAGCGTTAACCTAACTAAGCGCCAAGATGAGTTGAACCGGTTTTCTCCCAAACTAGGTTGGGTGCAAATTGATTTGGATTAGTTCGATCTCAAAGAGATTTGGGTACTTGTGGGATTTAATCTCGTCGGGAAATGATGAATATTTGTGTAGAGTACGTTAAATCGCATACTGAATTTGGGTGAATTAACTTGAATATCAACGTAACACTGGTAAGTTAAATTCAAACGAAAACAAAATGAGGAGATTAATTTAAAATAAGGTGATCATCGCTAAGTCTCGAAGCGATACCAAAAGACTAAATATTAACTAGGGTACTCATTTACTAAACATTAAAGTGGTATAGGTTAATATAAAACCAAAGATTAAATACTAAACTAGGATACTCATTTTATAAATATCAGTGTAATACAAATAAGTTGGATTAGAATAAAAATAAAAAATAAGAGATTAGGATACTCCTTTGCTAAACATCAATATAATACAAATAATATTAAATTAAAATGCAAATAAAATAAAGATTAAATATTAAATTAGGGTACTCTTTTGCTAAATATTAGTATAATACAAATAGTATTAAATAAAAATGCAAATAAAATGAAGATTAAATATTAAATTAGGATACTCCTTATCTAAACATCAATGCAATGCAAACAAGTTAAATTAAAATGTAATTAAAATAAATGTAGAATATTAAATTGAGATACTTCTTAGCTAGATATCCGTACAATGCTAAATGAATTAAATTAAAATGTAAATAAATTAAAGATTAAATCATAAAATTAGAGTCATCATCACTAAAAATTTTAAGTTACATAGATCGATCATTATTATACGTATCGTCGTCATTGTTGATGATTTATTGGCACCAAAACTATACAGGCTTTAATGCAATTTTTTGTTTGTAAGGGCTCGAACGAGGGTGACGTGTGCTGATCGGCCACATAGGTCACGTTGAGAGTTTAGCACTAAATGGGTCGGTTCTCGCGTATTGAAACCCACGTATACAAAATTTTCGTTGATGTTAACTTAAATATATTTTTACAATAGGATCTAATTTCTCTTCATCGCTCTTCGGCTTGGATTGTTATGGTAAAGTTGTGTACGGTCTTTCGTGTCTGATTCGCGTGACTAACGCTTGAGGAAGATTATTGTCAATCCAGAAATGAAGATATTATTGATTATTACCTTCGGTTGTTCTCCGTTCGATTGTTTTCAGACTGGGTCTGGGGTTTAGTGGATCTCTAACCGATGTATTCGAGTGCCGTGAGTTCGTCGTTCTAGTCGTAGCGGCTTGATATCTTGATTTATCAGACATTTTGTTTTGTGTGGTTAATTTAGATCAACACATTCATTATATCTAAGTGGGGATGCACACATCGTGGGTAGATGGTTAAATTTTCTCTGTCGACACACATGCCATTTTCCTCGGTGGTGTGTTCGGTATCTTCATTACTGGTGTGTGTTCATGCCCTTTTCATTTCGACTTAGTTATTGATTGGCATTTTAGAAAACGCCAAATGCCTCTACTCATTTACTCCTCTCGCTGACCATATATTAGTGCCTCTAGTATCTGTTATTCCTCCGAGGAATTTTGTCGGATTTCAAATAATTATTTCGTCCGGCAATCGATCACTGTCTACTGGGTCTTTCTTGTGGATATTAGTCGGTTATCTCAGGTGATATTTGATTTATTTTATATTTTTTTCTCTTGATTCCTTTACCTTCTAGATGTTATGTTCTATGTGCACATTTACGGGTTCGTTCGGAATCATTTCTACGTTATTTCCAGAGTTATCGTGAGTCAATGTTGTGGTATTATTCTTGTTATTAATAAATTCTTATATTCGTTGTTGATTGTTATTTTATTTCTACTAATCGTATTGAATATTTTATGTAATCGAAGTTCGTCGACATTGTTAGTAATGATTCCCAAAAAAAATGTTCAAGAGGCAAAGAAATGGTCGTGATTCCAATCGGATTTGAAGTTTTCAGATTTCCGTGTTGGTTTCTTAATATCATGAAAGTGGACTAGCCGTAATGTTGGGATGTTAACTAGTTTACATTTAAGAGTCGATCTAGAGTGATGTTTTGCGTAGTAAATGCGTTAAAGATGATAATAGAATTCATCGCGGTTTTATCGTTATGTTGGACGTATAGAAATTTTTATTTTTGCTATATTACTCATTCTATTGGTGTGACCTTCATGTTTAACTGCTAGGGATACCTTCCTGATACGCCACACGATTTGGAATAACCATTGCGTACCCATGACCGAAATCATGTTGGTACTGTACGCAATAGCCGAATGCCATTCAAGCAGGTGAGCGCTATTACTAACACTACTCCTCGAAGGATCTTCGCTTTCCCGGATTATTTGCTGCCGATGGAAGGACTTACGCTTCTTGCCTATTAGCTTACCTATAACCCCCTTGTATTTATATTAACTACGTCTAGACAATCGTGGGAATCATTCACCTCATAGAACCATTTTTCAAACCTATCTGATAAATTATCCTTGACTGTTATTGTTACTTCGTCTCTCATATTCTAAGTTAATTGATTCTGACTCAAAGAAAAGAAAAAGAACACCAGTAAGTTCTATTAAAATATTGCATATTGATGGTCATATTTACGTAATAATTGAGAATGAGGATTCGTAAGGATATGCGAAGGGAATCGGCGGTGATAATCCGCTTTAGACTTAATCGTCTTCCGCATCCATGTCAGTAGGTAGGTACCTACGCTTGGCCGGCCGATATGGTGGGGGGCACACGCTGTAACTCATCTCAATACGATAAGAGGGTCCGGCGACTTCAGGCCGAGGGGCGGCACTAGGAGTATCGCCGGTAAGAACAGCGATGTCGTCGAGGTCCAACCCCAAACGATCGAGAACTTGGGTGATTCTGGGAGGGTCTGAGTCCTCATCCACGAGATTTATGTGGATTGGACGAGCGGGGGACGCGAAGATTATATTAGGAGCATAGAGTACGTCCGGATCTAGCCCAGGAATTTCGAATTCCTGGTATGGGGGCGGTAGATCGTCGATCCGGCACGGGCCTTCGAGTGGCTCCGTTTCTCGTAACAGCTCCACTTCTCTACGACGACGGTCTCGACGTCGCCGATTTCGGTTTGGCCGCCGATGGGCGGCGTTTGCAGTCGGTTCCGCCACTGGAACCTGGGGCGACTCAATTGGTGGAGGGGCCGAGATGGTTGGAATTAAAGGGAGTCCTACGATCGGTAGATGATGTTCCGGGATTATGTTCGATTGGCGAGCCCGAACACTCCCAGGGACGTGAGTTTGGAGTTCCACGTCCGTGAACGTCTGACGAAGGGCTGTGGCTTGTTCCTTAATTAACAGCCTTTGGCTGCGTGACTCCGCTATCAACTCATCTCGAGCCCGAGTCAGCCGCGCAATTTTTTTATGCAGGTGTTTGATAATTTCCGGTGGGGCCCAGGTGCCCTTGATCCGCTCATATTTCGTTCGCAACTCGCTGTGTTTTCTCTCCTGTTCTTCGAGTCGCTGTCGGAGCGCGATTACCGACGGAGAGAGTCGGGGAATCCGTGATAGATTGTTCATTGATGGTCCAGTTTCGGAGTCCATAGTCTGAAAAAAAAGGAAAAAGGAAGTTTATGGAACAGTGACTTATGAAGGAGTAACGTAGAGTTTATATCTATCTAATTCCTGTTATGTGAGTGTCCTTTATCAATTATTACCTATCATTTATAAGCTACTGCGCCTTATTCATACGTCATTTCTTAACATACGTAAATTACTGATTGTTATTTATAAATTATTAATTAATGTTTATGAAGTATTACTTATTATTTGTAAAGTATTAATTATCATTTATACAGTGTTACTTATTACCTATAAATTATTACTTACCATTCGTAAATCAAGGTTTATGATTTATAAATTGTTATTTATTATTTATCCAATATTACTCACTATTTACAAACCATTGCTTGTCATTTATGATTGCTTACTAATTTTGAATTACTACATGTTTATTTACCAATAACGGCTCTCTATTTACAATTTATCAGTTATTTAACACTACTTATTAATTATAAATTGTTACATATTTACATATCAGTTACTATTCTCTATTTAAAATTTATCAGTTAGTGTTTAATGGTTTTTCATTTATAAATGGTTATATATTATCAAGGGTGGATTATAAAACTTACGACTATTGATGCCAATCTTTATGTTATTAAATCCAAGACTAGGAGTAAGTGTCCGAGGGGTGCCGGAATTAGGTAGAGTCGTAGAATGATATATTGATTGAATATGGTTTGTATTGTTGGGCCAGAACGTAAACGGCCTTGAGAAATGTTTAAATGGATCAGTAACACACACGCAAATACAACATGCAATTTAAATAAACCCTAAAAACACCAATTAAACCTCATAAAATATAAGAAAAAGGAGAATTAAATATAAATTAATAAACATAAAAATAAATTAAAATAATAACAAAATGCACCAAGATTCGCACGATACCTACACAAATACAACAAGAAAACACAACAAATTCGACAAAATTGAAAAAAATTAATAAAAGTTCATTAAAGTGAAATTTAAATCGAAAAATTTGAATTAGCAATAATTCAATAAAAATTCTAAATAAAAATTTATAAAAATAAACCAAAAAATAATAAAATTAAAGAATAGAATTTGCTAGAAAATAACAAGGTCGAATTTTGTTTTACTGCATCAAATTTCACATGCGAGAAAAATAGGTATAAATACTGATCCATTTTCACATTTAACTTAACCATTATTTGAAAACAATTTGAAATTGTTTGTGAATCATTTGTGAAAACTTTAAAACCATTTTTCAAAATTATTCGGAGATTGTTCAATTTTATTTTGAATTTTTCAGGAACTCATTTTTTAGGTGAGAATTATTTATGGTGGAACCCTCTTTCCACGTCCCGTCCATAGCATCTCTGTAGAGCTCTGCTTGGCGACGACGTGGGGAGAGCGGCATTTTGTTTTATGTTATTTTGATGCAATGATGATATTTGTTATTTTGGTCAATGAAGGGTAATTTTGTTGAATTGTTGTATAATTAATAAATATTATTAATATACCTAAATTGTTTTACAAATCTATTTGTTTTATAAATTAAAATGTCGAAATTTTTCCGGCCCACAGCCGACACATCACACAAGAAAGCAAAATATACATAGTGCAGATGCATGTAAGAGCGTGGAAAATCGCCAATGATATGCACCCGTGAAGACTCAGCGTGCGCAACGCAGCGGTCGTAACGTCAATACTTATCCCTATAGCTGAATCGAGGAATAAGGAAGAAGTCTCTGGCTGCTTCCTCGTTTCTCAGTTCTGTAAAATCGACCTAAAATCATATTACACACGGCTTAAACTTATCACACCGAGTAGTCCAGTGGGCACTCAATAAATATAATATAAACACAAATGCGCTTAAGATCTATTAAAGGGAAAGGGTACGGGGATAAATCAATTGAAATCGGTGGTATAAATAAATTAGATTGATGTTTAGAAATGAATTAATTAGTAGTATATTAAGTCAAATTCACGTCATAGAAAATAAAATATACATATCGTAAGCAGTTCAGTGAGTCCCTTAAATTGAATTTACCCATCAAGTTAGAAGATTTTTCATTAAAAGTAAATATTCCCTTAATTAATTTGGATTTAAACAAAATAATTATTGAAAAAGTTAAGTGACTCACGATGTAACTTAGATCAACTCATTGATTAAAGATTAAAGTAACTTGTGTAGTAATAAAATAAATTTTGATACCACTCACACAATCCTTGTGTAAAAGGAAAGTAAAGCTTGGAGTTATTAGTCAAACGTTGAAAATAGTTTATTAAAATTGATTAGCCTATTTATTGATTAACCTAAATTAACGATAAGGAAAACCCTTGTAAAATTTAAGGTACTTAGTAAGGAAAACTCAGGATGATAGATCGATAAATTTGATCCAATAAATTTCGAGTAAAACTAAACCATTTTCCACTAAATAATAAAGTAACCCACTAGTGAAAATCGAAATAAATTATGGAGAAGTAAGATGAATTCACGATTTAAACTAAAATGTTGGCTGAATCAATGAAATAGTTCATTAGTTAAACGTTTAGTAATTTAATTTAAAGAAGTAAAACGATGCAATATACTTATATTTCGAGCCCAATGTGTTTTTATTAATTGAAATAATAGCAATACCTTTTCAACCTCCGCATAAATGAGATACAAACATCACCAAACCCAAACATCGATTAATTCCAGCACGAAGTAATCCAATGAAACATGGAAAATTTTTAAAATCAACAATAAAAAAACGGAGAAAATTTATTGCATTGAACTAAAGTAATTTTCCAACCATTAGCAATAAATCGACCGGCTAACGCAATATTGTAGTTTATAGTTCCTTGACTTCATTTCAGCCCAACCACCGATGCGGAATTCCAACTGTTTAATCTTCACGATACGGTCTGATTTACGAGTAACATCGAAAACCACCAACGATCGACCCCATTCAAATAATTGTCGCAAGCAGCTTCCCACGCAGCGTAGCTCCTTAGACCATAGACAATGAACTAATCAGTAAGAAAAAAAAATCAGAGTAACTAACCCCATAGAGCCAACCATGAATCCCCGATATGACCATATCGACCCATGACAACTTCAGGACCACCCAGCAGAAATGAGCGTACAAAACTAGATCCACGATAATTCCAATGTCAACTGTTAAAGAGTCAGATGAAGTGAATTTCAAATAGTAAATTTGTATACTTGAATCGCGATGAACCGTCAATAATCAAAGCACGAACGGATATCGTGACTAGGTAAGAGTAAACAGTTTCCAACACATCCGATTCGGCACATCCGTTTCGACATTTAACAATCACGAGAGACACTGAAATACATAAATAACCATTTCCGCTGGATTGATAATTAAACGAGCCGAATACCGATCGATACCTATTAATAATTACGATATCGCATATGATAGACGCAAGTAGACTTCCACCCAAACGACAGTAATTTTAAAATTGAACAACCTCGATTATATAAATCTGGCTCGATTCAACCCAAACCCAACTAGCTCAGACAATTAGAAATCTATAGACATATATTGCATATTCTGTCCCCATAACTTTTCCTCAGCGTAGAGAAACTATAGAAATTACCAGAACACACAAACCCATACATCTCATCGCCATAATTCTTGTGATTCCAGTTCCGATATCAAGTTCACCGAACGTTAACTTAACCAATCGATGTACCCCCTAAAATTAACTGGTGATTTAAGGTTGTATGAACTTAGGATTGTTGTTTAAACGTCCCTATAAATTAGTGAGAGAATATATTACATTAACTCATTTCAGAAGAACTCATGCTCCCAAATTTGATTTCAAAACAAGAGGCCGATGAATGGCGCCGAGCCTGGAAACGAGCGCGCCCGTCAATGACCCTCGAGGAGCCACGTTCAAAGAGATCATGCCCAACTCTGTGGCAAATCTTAGGCAGAGGGGATGACCCCCGCCGACCCGAGGAAGAACAGTACCCTGCCGAGGAGATTATCGACCATGCGCGAAGCCTGCTGGCTCAGTGGGAGAAGATCCAGGAAGAGGTCGATTTACAGGTTGTGAAGGCGAGGATGTACCTCGCCAACGTTGAAGAGGACATCCTCGTCGGGCGCATCGCGGAGACGTATCCGGCTCGACCACCACGCAACACTCGGCGACCAGTGCCCATCATCCCCGGTTACTCCCCGGAAGAAGGAGTCAGGAAGTTCCTTGAAGAGTCCTGAACCTCCAGGCACAATCGTAACTGACATTTTACCTTAGTGATGCTATTAATGATAAATGATAATGAGTTGTTCATCTTAAAACTTTTGTTTTAAATACATTTCCTTGCTATAACTACGTTTGAAATAATTAGAATTCTCCATATTAAACAAAGTTAATCTGAGTATTTTTCCTTATAGTAATGTCGGTCCTGAAACTAATGCAGAGCGAACTAGACCGCGCGAGGCAGACAAATGCAGAGCTACTCAGTCAGATAATGATATTAACTCGCGAGGTGCAGCAGGTCAAGGCGACCTGTTTAGACCCCAAACGGACGAAGATACTCTATCGACGACTCACCGCAGCTCAAAAGGGCTGGGCCGAAGAACGCCAGCTCAATCGGAGTCTGCGCACACAGATCAGGGGCTTAGAGGTTGCCCTAGCAGCCTGTCGGGAAGGGGAAGCGGTAACGTACCCGCTCATCTTCGCCCCTTCCCAACTACCGAGTCAACGCGTCGTTGATGGTGCCGCACCAAGCTCAAAGTCGACAGCCATTCAACCAACCATCCGCCGGCCGGGACGCAAGGAACGGGCCCGACGCCTAGCCGCACAAACGTCAAGTCGATCAACTTAACTTATCATTGATATGCATGTCCTTTGTTCGTTAAATAAATCAGCTCTGATGTATTCAGTCATAGTGGGGTAGACTCGAAATCATCTACGCTAATCAGTCTAAATTTAATTCGCATTTCCACGTAAGGGACCAAGCAAAGCGAGCATAGGTCTTCTATCGACAGCTCGTGAACCCGAGGATTGTCCGAGCAACTATAGTACTAGCACATGGTACTCAATTTTTGCGGGCATTCCACCACTTGAACACATTACCAACGTTGCCTAGCAACGGGTGCCAAGTGGCGATCAGCAACATTTTGCATGGCGTTACTAGGGTCACCAGAACAATAAGCAAGATATGAAACCCTGTAACCCACCAGTATTGTGGTTGACTAGCACGACTATTGTAAATCAATAATTCACGTCGGTGATGTTGGTGAATGAGAAAAATGTGGTGGCGTCAATTTTGTCAGCCAATCCCCAATCACCTAGTTTTTGATATTGCTGGTAATCGTTGAGTATTTTTATCGATTTATAGAACTTGAACTAGTGAAAAGATTTGCCTGCAATCTAGAGCGACGATATAGATACCTAGAAATATTGATTGTCGTTGGGGACTTATGCGTCTTGTGGGCGACGATAATGGATTCTGGGTCGGAGGCTTCTCCTTAGTGTTCCTACTCGTTTTCTCCAAGTCTACTTGATCGTGTCGTCGAAGTGAAGGACTTATCGATTTGCGATTGGCGTAAATTTTCGTTAGTTAACTTCTACTAATCTGGGCAAGGGATTCTATCTTTTCGGTGCGTCTACTAGTGTCATGGGATTCCATTTACCGGTTATTATTCGGGATATATCCTGGCGTTATAGGGGCTAATTTCCAGTGTCAGTCTGCCGTAATGATTTTATGTAGGTCGGCTACTGTCGAACAAATAAAAGTGCAAGTACGTCTATTATTTAACGTTCGATTTCCATGAAAAATACTTCATATGCTACTATTTTACACCTACCCCTGCTATCCGGTACTGGTTTCGTTAAGTTATTCGAGATTTTAAAACATTCCCTAGATCATCTTGTGATCTTACATAACATCCCATGACTGAATAGCGCTCTTCCCTTGATTTTATTTCTACTCGCTCCGGCCACTTTTCAGCAGTCGCTTCGAGTTATACAACGGCGCCCTGCGTGGAGGTCCTGTGAGTATTGCCAGACCCTACTGCGGACTGTGGAATTTTATGTTAATAGTTTTATTTATTTTTTGCAGAATATACCAGCAATGTTCATATTCGTTTATATTCGTGAAGTTTATATGAAAATAAACTTTAATTTACTGTACAATCCACTCTTAATTGGCATTTTAACAGTATTGATTTTGAAACATGGTAATACCAACACTCTGTCAGAAATCTGTCTTTTTAATTATAATAGATAATAGGGAAAAGACAGTGCCGAAAATTTGTGAATATCAAAAAAACATTGATTCATAGTCAAACAATAAAAAAACTCTATGTCATTACAAAATGAAATGCAATCTGAGATGAAAACTTGAAAAAGTTCTTTCAAAAGTTATTGTGCAGGATGTTAATTGTATTAGAATTATTTTATCATAGAAATCTATTTTAACATTTAACAACTTCATGTAATCTTTTGAGTACCTTTAAGTTACTTATTGGTTGCACAAATAAAAAGCTGCTCTTGTCAACTTCAACCAACCATTTTACATATAAATAATTGAATAAAAAGTTAAAAATAAAAATTTAATATCAAAATATATACACTTAAATTGTAAAAATTAAGGCAACGATACAAATGAAATGTTACACAATGAATAAGACAGATTTAGCAAAAGCGTACCAAGAAATCCAAATGAAACCAAAATTGATTCCGAAAATAGCAGTGACCCCCTTAGGCGCGTGACGTCATTTATGGATGGCCCCTATTGAATTTTTACTGTTAACTTACGATATGAAGTTTTATATAATTGTATAAATTATGATATTTATTTATTAAAAAGTATTGACGCATCGTTGGCAACCGTTCGCGCATCCGAGTTTGGAAACCACTGCTATAGATGAAATTTATAGTGAATATTTTATGAAAAATAGGAATGAGTCAAAAAGATTTTGTTTAATATTGATTTTTCTGGGATCCGTCCATGAGGACCTTTGGCAATCGTAACAGTATCCAATGGGGTTACCTCTATATATTCTAAGTCAGTCACATAAATTCATCAATCGAGAAAAGAAACAAAGACATCATCAATTATATTTATCGTATTTAACAAGCAATACATGTAAAAAAACCAAAAGGAATGGCAAAGATTCCCAGAGTTACAACATAATACAAAATTGATATCAACAGTATAAAAATCCCTAAACTTTTTGAAAATAGCTGTCGATAATTTGACGAAGATTCTGAAAAGAAAAAAAATTCAATAAAAGTCTAAAATGCTCCTAAAAATTGGAGAGCAAAACAAACCTTCGGTAAAATCGATCGGTCTGAACAAATGAAAAATTTGGAAATTTCTTTTGATAGAACGAAATAAATTTCTTCAAGCTGGAGAATTGTTGAGCAATCAGTTAGACTGGCAACATGATGGATAATTTCCTCCAGTTCCGACAAATCTATTACAACTGGCTCAGGAGGCGACATTTCCAATAATTTCGGATCAGAAATAGACTGATCCACATCAATGGTCACTATTTTAAAAGGGAGATTTTTAGGAATTAATAATCCAATCGGAGCGAAAATAGCAATAGGAAACACAACCCCCCCCCTATATCGGAATCCCTCAATTAAGTATAATCCAAATGTAGGAAATCGGTTGTTGGTCGATAAATAGTACGCACAACCACCCAATAAACTATTAATTATGTCAATCACTACGCCATATTTTCGAAAATCAAATTTCCATTTCCATAATCTTTGATCTATATCTTAACAACAATTCCTAAATGGCTAAAAATAAGCATAATTAATTCTCTTGATATCCTTTAATTTATTCAATTTGTTTCACATCATTTTTATGGGATATTCAGATAATAAAAATTTATTTTAACTTGATTATGTTAATTTTATATTCAAATTATTAATCATTCGGCTTAAAAATCATAAATATTTAATTGATATAAAATATCCTTTAATCAATATCAATATTATATATGAATTTATATATATATATTTAAACAGAGGATAAAATCATTAAATATAAATAATAATAAATAAAAATAATAGCAAATAATTATAAAATAATAATAAATAAAAATAATTACAAAATTATAGAATAATGAAAATTACGCATAATTAATTGCAGTTGAGTTTCTTTAATTAATTCAATTTATTTCATATCATATACATATCATATACTCAGATAATAAATTTATTTTAATTTGATTATGTTAATTTTATATTCAAATTATTAATCATTCGGCTCAAAAATCATAAATATTTAAACAGATAATAAAATCATTAAATATGAATAATAATAAATTAAAATAATAGCAAATAATTATAAAATAATATGATTAAAAAATAATAAAATTAAAATAATTATAATAAAATAAAAATATATAATAACAAAGACAAAAAATCTTTAATAATAAATGAAAATAATCACAAAATTATAATAATAAATAGATACAGTTATAATTCAACCTAGAATAACCAAATGGCTTCCCAAATTTAGTTATCCTTGCTATGGCTACTGGGCAAAAATCTATCAAAAAAATAAATATTTGTCCAAAAATGGACAAATTATGCACCGCTAGGAGAAAAGTTTATTTTTATTAAGCCATCTTTAATTTCATTTGATTTTACAACAGGAACTTTACTTCTGGATTATTGGTTATATTGGGTTATGAAAGGACTACATTATATAACACATCTATAAATAGTAACATACAATTCAGATGCAATACAAATGCAAGGTTTGTACCATCTTGTAGAGAATTTTACACTGAATTCAATAAGCTAATGAAATTTTGAAAAATATTGATTATTTAATGCAAAAATCAGAAACATTAAAAATCAATAATTTTTTAAAAACTTCACGAAACCTTGTATAGAATTTCATTCTGAATCAGATAAGCTAAAGAACCTCCAAGAAAGATTTTTGATATCTTGTAAAAACTGAAATTTTTGAAAATCAATAATTAAAATATTTTATATATCATCATGTAGAGAATTTATTCCTGCGTTAAACAACCAAATATACCTAGAAGATCATAGAGAAAATGAAAAAAATTAAATCAATATTGTCCGAATTTTTAGACTTCAAATTTCGGGAAATTTGATTTATCTCATTGATCCAAATAATTTGTTGATAAATATTGAAATTTGAAATTTTATATTTTAAAATGCGCGCCTAAATCTGAAATATTGGGAAACACAAAAATAATCCATATATTAATTTTATTATCAAAAACCAGATAATATTCGTTGATTTTACAAAATTTCTTTTAAAAGAGCGCCACAAATTTAAACAAACCAATTTGAATAGTAAATATAATATTTAACAATATATAACATACAGTATGTAGCCTTACCAAGGGCATTGCTTCCTAAATTAGATTGTAGCTCCTTAAACGATTCCATCAATGTGGAATGGTTATTATCTGTTTGTGTGAAATCGAGATCATTAATGGATTTGGATTTTTTATATTTCGTTTCCATTGGTGATCTTTTCACACTTGCTTCGCTGTCTGAATGAGATTTGCGCTCTTTGCTAGTTGCGAATGGTTCCTCGGATTTCTACAATATATAATCGTAAATATTACACATTTAACCTGCCAAAAATATCGGAACTTACATAATATTTATCATATAACATTAATTGAGTTTTAATCAAAGGTCCATTTGGTATTCCAAATTTGCATCCATTCAAATCGACAAGAAATTCTCGTATTTCCTCAGTCTGATTGTTGACCATTTGCTTAACTTTATCATAGTAATTGCGATTCAACCGAGCTTCATGGATATCTTTGACGATTCTATCGAACTCAGGACTCCAGTGATCTTCGAAAATGGTTTCAGCAATATCATTGAATTCATAAGCATGACGACGAATATCTTTTAAATAGGAATTTCTTGGTGGATTATATAGCAAAGCATTAGCGGTTATGAGGTGTAGATCCTAATATTAACGGAATTTGTAGCAGTTTATACTTTTATTATAATTATTAATACTTTTTCGAGTTGAAATTTTTTATTATTGATATCATTTTAATTTCTGCATTAAAAATTTGTTAGATTTTATATATTATACTAAGGAACCTGCCATTACCAGTTTTTTAAACTGTTTAACTATATTTTGTAAATTAGGGTATTATAATCAGTAAAAATCAATATATTCATAAATTAATATAAATTTATTATTCAATATATTCATAAATTAATATAAATTTATTATTCAATATAGTCATAAATTAATATAAATTTATTATTCAATATATTCATAAATTAATATAAATTTATTATTCAATATATTCATAAATTAATATAAATTTTTTATTCAAATATACTCAAAAGATAGACAAAAATAAAAATAGATAAATTAGCAAATATTTAATAAATATAAATACAATATCTCGGTTCCAAAGAATGTCGCGAGCTGACTTAAGAAGAATCGCAAAACCTTATAATGTTTAACATAGGTTTTGTGCATATTTTCACCTTATTTTGTCTGTTTATCGAATCAAAAGAAGCACTGGATTACACTATATCTATCCAATCAACTACTAATAACGGTTCATCATGCTTCATCGCCAGTTACGATTTTCCACAAAGAGCCCCTTTTTGTACCTTGCCATATGAGAATAACAGGTGTTCAAACCATGTAAATGCGGAACCCATTTACCGACCTTTTGAACGTCTTGAAACAGTCGTATGGTTAACTCCTAGTTGTTCCAATAATTCTCTTATCGATTGCCACGGGTCTTCCTCAAGTAATGCTTCTAACTCGTCTCTTTCCAGTTGCTGTGGTCTACCTGAACTCTTTCAAATACAATATATATTGTTTGTATTTGCTTAACGAATGTGTATCAAATTTCACTTTTAAAATATGCGAATTTACTTTTGCACTAACCCAAAATTTATATGCATCATTTTGCGAGATTGAGACAAAAATTAAGAAATGATATAATCTAATGATCCAGAAAATCAAATTTGCATTAAATTCAGGAAGTTAAACAATACACCACAGCCTTCAAATTGAGTTTAATTTAATTATCGATTTCATTTGTCTTCATTTAATACTATAAATCAATATATTTATTTAATAATTTTTCTTAATTATTAATTTTATTTATTATCTTACAAAACCAATAATTTAAATATTGATTTCCTTCATTTTAAAATAGAAATCAATATATTTATTTAATATTTTTCTTAAATATTGATTTTTTGAAAGTATTGATATGTGATTGAAACTATTTTATGTTTAAATCTATAAAATTTCTTTCCCTTTCTTTTTCAGATAACAATAAAGTCATATAAGACACAATTTTATTGATCTACCTACAAATGAGATAAAAAGAAATGGAAAGCATATTAAAGGTTCTATCGGCCAATTTATAGATATATAAGACTTATTATAGGAATTAACTAACATTTTTAAATTCATCAAATGTGTTGTAATTGTACAGATCGACTTTTTGTCTCATTGTGCTCAAATCTATTGGATTGGAAATTATGGAATAGTAGTCCGGAACTTCAGTCACGTCAACTGGATTGAGGAACACGTTAAATTTGCGATCTTTAGCCAAACTAGATAGAATTATTCGCAAAAGCATTCGGAATTTCCTCAGCACGACATCTTCTTCGATTCTGTTTCAATTGACAATTAACCACCAAATTAGAATACTAATTTCAATCAATACTCCAATTTCTCCAATTCCTGTGAGCTCAAAGTTTTTGGTTTCATTTCGGCTTCTTTTAATACCTCGTCGGCAGGATTTAAATTTGAATTTGAATCGATACTCTTATCCAAGGGTTTGATGGAGAGAGAAACCAACTCATTGAAATATGTGTAGCGTTGGTGGAAATCAGGAGCTTGGATATTAATGAGATTGGATTGGAAACATTTCCCCAATTCTGCCCAAATTTGAGTAGATTGAATGTTGTCAAATTCTACATTACTCCAATTATCAATTACGCTGTTTGAGAGAGTTGTAAGAATAAGGATTGTTCGAATAAATAGGTCAGGGTTCAAGTTATGTGACCGCACCATTTGCAGCAGGAGATTTTGACCGGATAACGTCAGACTATGAAATGTTATATCTATATGCGGTAAGAACACGATGGATTTTGAGGTTTTATCAGCCTCTCGAAATATGTGACACAATTTCTCTTCAGCTGAAAGGCCATTATTGATTCCAAGACAAATAGAATCGAAAGACAAAATCTAAATGATTGCATTTCCATTACATTTTTGTAAAAAATTAATAATAAAATTAAATAATAATAAACGAAAAATAATTAAAACTTATATCACTAAAAAATATTAAAAATAATGATTAACTATTAAAATATTAGAAATTAAAATTATAAAATAATAGCAGTGAAAAAATAAAACTCAACAATAATAAATGTTTGGAATCCGTATTAATTAAATTTTATTAAAATACAACAATTGGGCTTTGAGGGTTTCATAAACTTAACTGATATGGCTTTATATATTATGAAATAAATATTTAAAATAGCATAGATACATACAAACTCACCTTGATGTTGTTCTTTGAAAGTGCAATAAGAAATAAAAAAATGGTAGTAAAATTATATAATACACACAAACTTTCAACATGTAGTAAAGCTGAGTTGAGATACACTCCTAAAAACCCTCGCAATTTTCGTGTAAATGAGAATATATCATCGTATGATTTATTTTCAGACATTTTTATCGAAACAATTCCATTTCGACGAAGAAAATATATTATAAGATTTATTGATAAGTTATAATCAATTTATTATTTTCAGATATTAATGGACCCTAAACAACTCATAATACCCGAACAAAAAAAGCATAAATTGTAAATTTTATTTATAAGTATTAAAAAATAATACAATTTCAAAAAAAACTTGAAATAAATCATAAATCAAAAAATCATAATAAAAAATATATATTTTAATAACTTGAATAATGATTTCATTTCCTTATGATGTCATAATTCAATTGCATTTAGCAGAAATTTCGAAATTGGCTGAAATCCATTTGTTTTTTTAAAACAAAGTTTAGTAAATTGATTTTCATATCAACTTGTATTACAGAAAATTTGTCTATATATATATATATATATATATCGAATCAGTCAATTGGTCCCAGTTCTTTGTCATTGGAGCCAACTGAAAGTATATAATTAGAACTACCACGGATAGTGGAATTCTTACAAGGAAAAGGGATACACTGCATCAATTATGTCAACCAACTTTTAGAAATTTCCTCCTTGTCGAAATAAAAGTGCTCTGAATATAAAACTAGATAAACCTCACTATTATAGTTTATTAATTATGGTCGCATCAATTCACGAACTGGAAAGTTTATCTGTTTATTTTCAAGAAAATTTCAAATCTACCAACCGACACATTCATGAAATGACATACAAATTCTCAAGATTGAAAAATATCACTGATTATTAGAAATTTATCATCTGAAATAAAGCCAAGTGTATCTACAAATGAAGAACCAAATTTGCTTAATATAACACTAATCAGCAGTCATGAGACTCAGTCTTTGGAAGAATTTTCAAAAATTAATCCAGTTTATAAAAAGATAAAAAGAAATCAAATGTTGACGAAAAAAGAGCAGTTGCATTTGGTGATAAGATAAGCAAACCTTAAAGTTGGTAACGATCATCAATAGAAAAAAAACGAGTCAGCCGAAAGAAACCAATGGAATAAATCAAAGCCCGCCGAAACAATAATTAAATTATTTAAAAAAAATAAATAAATATTATCATAATAATAATAATATTATTAATATTAATAATAATAAATAAAAATTAATATAATAATAATGACATAAAGAATTTTTTATTTTTTAACTATGAATCAGATATTTTATTGATAATCACAAATTTTCGACACACCCATTTTAAAGTGATTTAGGCTGAAAAATCAATAATAGAAAGGGGCGTTATTATTATTATGTAACCAATTTTAACCCTCTTCCTTGTCAAAAAACTTCCAGCGACCACCTTAATATTATTAAATAATTTTTACTTCCCACCTACAAACTATTAACATTTTATAGGACTGGCATGCATGAGTAAAATATAAAATAGAGATTAAAAGGGCAATGTCTTTAACGATCGAGGTTAGGGTGGAATGAATCTATCGGTGATAATCTCAAAATACGAGCTTCGAGGTTCTCAAAGAGGTCTTTTAGAGTGGGATTCGGCCAACAATCATCGGGCCAAAGACACGAAACAATTTCTGGACAAGAGAAGAATTGATCAAATAAGGATTCCCGTTGGAATAACTTCATACCTAGTTTGCAAATTTTCTGCGGCAAGCGCAGACACTTTTTCCGTTGTTGGTCGGCCAATTATTTTTCGGATCTTCAATTTACTGTATATCAGGATTCCCTGTACAAATTTGAGATGAAGTTTTTTCCCTATCTCTTCAACCTTTAGTTTCTTTTCTTTAAGCTCCTTTTCATGGTCTTAACTTAAAACACCACTACCTTTTCGCTTATAAAAGTCGCTCCTGGTGATGTGTTTACCTGACCTTGAAACTCGTCTTGAGATTTTGTTTTAAACCTGACAGATTTTGCTTCATATTACATTTTACCCGCTAGTTAAACGAATTTCTGTTTAAATTTTATCATTAATAATATTTACTTGCTTACCTATGCTACGGTCCTCGGGCAAATACCGCCATTTAGAAATCAAAATCTGGCGTGTAAATATAATATAAATATTGAAAATTAAATTAAATAATTGAATAATTTTAAAGAAGTTGACGGATTCGCAATCAAAGTTAATATTAATATTAAATTTCAAATTTCAAATCATTTAAAATCATTTAATGAATTTAATAAATTAAATTATCAATATTTTTATTTATCAGATAAGTGAATAACAAAATAAGTCCTTGTTGCGAAGTAATAATTACATTCTTGAAAATAGATTCGATTATTAAATAATCCTCTTCAGTTTCTTTTGGAACTACTATATACAATGAGAAGGTGTGAAAATAATATCGTATTTTAACTTCCACTTCCCTTATTTTGTTGACATAATTTATATAAAAATAATAAAAAATGTTAGAAATAATATTAAATAATAATTCACTTACATTGACACCAGAAATTTCATGAAATATCCCTGAGATTAACTGTTCAATCGCAAAGCCAGTCACAAGCAATCGAGGTTTGAAAAGTGATGAAAATGACTGAATAGAGGAATCCCAATGACAATCAAGCAAATCACAATCCAATTTTGCATTCAAAGGATTATCCGATGGAAACACTATTCCTTGGAAACATTTAGTAATCTTTTCTTTGAATAAACAATAGTCTTGGTGCAGAAGTAACTTAATACGATGTGGCATGTAACTATGTAATGGAAAACTGCTTCGTTCATTTGAAGGTCGAATAGTCTTGATAGCCACTTTGAAATCATCTTCTTTAACCTGTATTTACGGGAATAGCAAACAATCCATTGTAAGAGATTTAGAAATGCAACTAACGAATATTTCATTCAAATTCAATTCCAATTTATTGTGATTGCTGTATATTTGTGGGTAACGACGACGTAACGCACACAACCCGGCTTCAACAACCAATCCTTTAATATCAGCACCAGAAAAGCCTTTTGTGACTGACGCAATACTGGTTATCATTTCATCGGATAATTGTGGCTTCCAGTCTCGCGTGTGAATCCTAATGATGTCCCTACGCTCTCTTTCCTCTTATTGACACAAGAAAATTAACGACAAGTCAATTTGAAAGTATTACCAGGTAGCATAAACATAAATTCCCGATCAAATCTACCCGGCCGGCGCAAAGCTGGATCAATGGCATCTATACGATTTGTAGCACCTATAACGATAATCTCTCCACGATCATCAAGCCCATCAATAAGACTCAGCAGTGTTGAAACAATACTAGAATGTATCTGATCCTATAGAGAAATAAAAATAATATCATAGAGCCACGTGTTGTCAAAATAACACACTTGTCTCACTGATCGCACTGGGGCCAGTCCATCGATTTCATCGAAAAATATGATTGACGGTCTCATCTTATAAGCTTGATCAAATAACAGGCGTAATTGTCGCTCGGACTCCCCAACCCATTTGCTTAAACAATCGGCACCTTTGCGCATAAAAAACGCTAATTTGCAGTTGTTATTGAGACTGCATTCATTAACCAATGCGCGCGCTAACAGAGTTTTGCCAGACCCTGAATTCACAATGAAAGGAATTTGGTTTTGGATAATATTGATATCCGAAATCGACAATGAGCACATTAAAAAAACCGTTGGTTGTTAATGCGAATAATATGTAAGTGTTTCATTAATTTAATAATTCATGTCGTGTTAGAATATTTGTTTTCTTTAATTGAAGGTTTGAGAAGATATATTTTGTCACAATCTGTATACTAAAACAAATCATAAATCCTTGAACACAATATGGAGTATTTTTCACTATATTAAACATGCAAAAATACCCCATTCTCTGTTCAAGGGTCAATGTAAGATTTAATTTATTTAAAATTTATCAATTACGCTGTAATTGATAAATTTTCTTATAAATAAATCTTAATTAATATAATAATCAATTTAATAATTTAGTAATTTATCCGTCAATAAATGCAAAGCAACAATTCATTTATCCATATTTACTGTTATGTTTTTGATTAAATAATTGATTTTTAACTTTCTAGCTAGATTTCTATTTTCTAAATAAATAAAATCTTCATTTTTTTCGAAATTGTAAAATTCTCATCAAATCACCTTAACTTTTTGACTTTTTCAGACATCATTTTCAAGCTAGAACTTTTGTAAATAAAGAATTATTAAATATTTTGTAAATTATACTCAGAATAAAGCCTACGCTCTCTTATACGAACATCCACTTATGAGCATTTATCAAATTCTATAATATTAATTTGAGAAATATATATTTATTAAGAAGATAATTAATTTTTATCTATTAAAAAGAGAACTCTGTTTTATTGACAACAAAAGTATTAAAAAAATGATAATTATATAAATTTCGAATTAATCAAGATTGTTTAAAGATCTTTTTTGCATATAATTAATAATTAGCTTATTTTTTATGCAAACATTTAATTAATCAAGTTCATGATATAGTTTATTAATGATTAATTAATGTATACATTTAGATATTTTTAATTTTCAACCCATGAAATTTCCAGAAAAAAAACGAAAAAGACATGATTTGAGCATCGAAACCAAAAAAAGATAATTTAAGATGCAGCCAGCAGTCATGCAAATCAACGATCACTTGCAAGAAAGAATAATGTTTTGTTAGGATGTATAAATGGAATATTAAAAAAGATCATACGTGATGCTAAAATAAATTTTATACGAAGAAGGAAACTTTATAAAACAGCGTTAACTTGGCCAATACTGTTCAAGTGGTTTCAGATTAAGAGATCTCTAGGCTTTCCAGTTTCCGGTGCACTGTTGCAATCGAAAGTAATAAAACTTGCTGAAGAATTAAAAATTGTCAGATTTTGTGCATTCTCTGATTGGCTGAATTTATTTCTGAAACGCTACAAAATAAAATCACGCGTATTATCTGAGGAATCTGCCTTGGTTAATGGTGACATAATTTCGACATTTTTCAAAGAAAAGGGGTCTTTAATTATGCGATATAAAAATGAGAACACTTTTAATTGTGATGAAGCTGCTTTTTTCTTTAAGACAACACAACCAACGTCATTAGTTCTTATTGAGAATGATTCCAAAACATGTAGATTTCCGAAACAATGAATTACAGTTTTGCTTTGCTGTAGTGCAACGGGGGGAAAACTTACGCCTTTAATAATTCGATCCTCACAAAAACCAAGATGCTTTTCGAAATTCGATTTTAACAAGTTGGATATTGTTTACAAAGCAAATAAAAAATCATGGATGACAAATATATTTAAGAAGTGGTTAAGCCTTTTAAATCGAAAAATGCGGTCAAACAATAGAAAGATTGTGTTGGTTTTAGATAATGCGACTGTTCAACCGGTTGAAATTTCCTTTTCAAATGTTGAATGTCTATATCTACCAAAAAAGATGTTGGATCTACGATTGGTTTGTAAATGGCGAACAGAGTATGATAATCTTAGCAAGCAGTCGAAGGATGAAATGCTAAGAAGCGCAAGTTAAAATCATGTCGGCAACCAAAATTTCCAGAACTAGAAGATATCATCTCTGATTATATCTTGAACAAAATATCAAAAGCTTCAGTTGTATGCCGAGCAGATATTTAAGCATTTGCTATTGCAACAGCACCACATTTGGATATCTCCCAGAGATATTCAAAGAATCACAAGGTCGGTTGGATATCTTCTTTCAGCGAAATGAGCTTTCTTTGCGAAGAACGACAACACTGTTCAAACTAGACGACGTTAGCGCACTTTGTTGATACTATCGACTTTTCTCAATATAATTGCTATGTATCATCGACAAAATCCTATTCTTCATGCAAAATAATTTTTTCGAGTAGCAGTGCGGTGTACTTGGATTTAAATGAGCGAATTATTCCTTGATCTAGTGGTTGGGTTTTGCTAGTAGTATTTTTTGGAAGATATAGACATTCAACATTTGAAAAGGAAATTTCAACCGGATGAACGGTCGCATTATCTAATACCAACAAAATATTTCAATTGTTTGCCCGCATTTTTCGATTGCTATGTTGAAAACAGAGGTGACTCATCGATCTACATTTTTTCAACAGGATACGAAAGTTCAAAAGTTACCAGTGTCTTGGCAATTCGCCTTAATGGAACGAAAGTTCCACCACTTATAAATACAAATTGTTTCAGGAATTTATTTTTTTGAAAAGGAAAAGGCATGGAGGTGCGACTAAGCCGTTACTATACAATGAGTTGATTTAATTCTGCTATCTATTCTTCGAGGTTCTCAATGAGGTCTTTTAGAGTGGGATTCGGCCAACAATCATCGGGCCAAAGACACGAAACAATTTCTGGACAAGAGAAGAATTGATCAAATAATGATTCCCGCTGGAATAACTTCATACCTACAACCTTTAGATCTTGTCATCAACAAATTATTCAAGGATTATTTGCCAATCGAAGTTAATTATTACATTGAACATAGAATGGAGAGAAACCAACGTGGAAACTTTATTAAGCCAAACCTGACAGAATCGTGAAATGGGTAAATAATTCATGGAATGAAATTACCGCCAATTGTGTTGCCAATGAACTTTGTACAGGATATTTCGACAAGAAGTGTTCCTACGAGGAAAGTCATATCGCTAAACACGAGAGATTTGGTCCACTTATTCTATAGAAGAGATCTATTTGCAAGAAATACAGTCTGGCGTTCGAGGTTTGATGCGTTATGACGACGTCCAAGAAGATGATGAAATGATGGTGTTAGAACAAATGTTTCATGTTTCATGTTTCTATGTTTTAAATGTTTTGTTTTGTTAATGTATGTTGCTTTTGCTTAGCAAATAAACAATTTTGATTGGATAGATCTTGAGGTTTAATAAAGTAACGTGTTTTGTACTTTTGGTTTTCTTCATCGAAAATAAAACCTACTCAGTTTTTTTACTATGAAATTAATATAATACCGGGTCTTATATTTGAGGGAACACGGTAGCAGTTTATCAATAAATAATTTATTCAATATAACATTGATTTTAAAATTAAATAAATTCATTGAATATTATTGAAATAATCAATTAATAATGAAGTATAGAATTTTTCTTTAATGTAATATTTTTACCCAATTCACAAGTGACCAAATTTTACTATTTTAATATCATCATTTTTTATTTAAGACTAAATTTTATTAGATGATTAAAAATTTCTAGAAAAAAAACATGATCCAAAGAACCTTTTTCAAATAATATTCTTCCATTTTTACTCGATTTTGATTTTCACATAAAACTAAATGTTATTGGAAAAAAAGTTATGTTTATATTTTGAAACTTTTCTTATATGATTTCATCTGTTTTTTAATCATTTTTACTTGGAATCATTTTCATATCAATTATTAAAAGAATAATTAAGAATTTTAAAATGATAAATAATATTTTATCAATTAAGCATTTATTCAATAAAAGATTGATTTTTAAAATTAAATGAAATAAATTCAAATTAATACTATAATAAATATTATTGATATTAATCAATTGATAATGAAATATAAGATTTTTCGATTGTTCAATAATTTTGATCTTCTCTGTTAATTTCAAAATAATCATTTCTTATTTTGGACTAAATTTTAAAAAATAAATTATATTTTTTAAAAAGAAAAAAAAGAAAAAAATAGAAAAAAAATGTTCATAATCAGAAACATTTTTTGTATAATATCGTCTTTACCCAGAGTCGGTTTTTGAGAATTTTCACACAAAACTAAATATTAGTTAAATAAACTTCATTTTTAGGTAAAATTTAATCATGAAAATAATCAAAAAATATATAATAATTATTATTATATGATAAAAGGATGAAAATCGATAATTATGTCATATAAATATATTTACATCCGATGCTTGAGCTTTTTTAACTGACCTGAACCAATTATATAACCAAACTTGTTATTACTTATCAATAGAAATCAAAATGTCAAAATATTTACCAGGCGGCCCATAAAAAAGAAGACCCCTAGGAGGACTGATTCCAAGTTTTTTGAACACTTCCGGATAGACAAGAGGAAGAATAACACTTTCTTTCAGTGCTTGTATATACTTCTTGTTACCCCCGATCATGCTGAACGTTATTGAGCGATCAATCGCCATTGGCTCGATGTCAGCAAAGTTTGCCCGAGTCACATTCCGGTCATTAAACAGATCCATCTGCTTGTTACAATTAATCCACGCAGCTCAGGAAAACTACTGTCAATTCTAACTTTCAATTCATTTTTTGATAAATTTATCGGATTTAATTCCGATCGAGCTCTTTGGACGCTTTGCAATTTACGCTTTTCAAATCGTATCTCATCGTTAAACTGTTCGTCACTGTCATCGGTGTTGGACTGTTTCGAATGCAGCTCAAATTTGCGGTGTTTGCCGTCATTAAATATGTTGTCTAATCAATTGGAAAGATGTATATTTATATATATATTCGTCATTAAGGTCAAAAAATAATATTACGAATAGGAGAAGTAAGAGAATCGCGCCAGTCGGATTTTTTGTCTGTCTTGAAGTTGCAATTGACTAATGAAAAGTTTTAATTCTCTATTAGTGCCGAATATCAATTTATTTAATTACCCCTATAAACTTCTTTCGGCTGTCGCCTTAATCGACTTGGATATCGTCGACCAGACTCAAAGCATTTTTGAGAGTTATCTTTCTCGGGTAACCGAGAATATGACGCAGATATTCGACGTTTGAATGTTCTTTCGTTATTTTTTGAATCTAGGTATTAGATATGCCAATAAAATGAAAGAATAGATATTGAAATGTATAAGGTTTGTTAAGGTAGAAGTTTTTCTTCATTTTCGTTGTCATAACCTTTACACTTTTCTTCATAATTCATGCTTTTGATTTAAACATTTACAAGGAAAATTGTTTTATCGTTTGCAAATGAATTACATATAATAGTAATGTTATAAAAATGCAAATACTTTTGCGTTTTCTCAAAGATAACGGTATTTTTAGGTTAGCTCAAAAAATCTGCAATTTATTGATTTTTCTCATTTTATCAGGTACTATATGAACTGTTTCAATCAATCGTCTTACAATCAGGTTAATACGATTAGCTGTGGAGTGAACATATACTGTAATTGGATCTTCACGTATGAGGCGAGTACAAACACCATTTTCATCTCCTAACATCACACTAGCCCCAGCTGCACTAATTGATATAAATGTTGAACTATTTATCTTACGCAAGATTATTTGTTAGCATTAGAAAATATTATCAGTACAAAAATCTTTAAACTCAATAAATGAGTAACACCTTTCGTTGGTTAAGTTGTCATAAACATATCTGAAGCATATACTCGATTTTTCATCAACAGAATTGTTTAAACTTTCGTCGATCAACAGAGAAAATAATCCTGCTCTTTCGATTCCATTGAGAATTTGTTCTCTCGTTACCATGGCCGTTGTTCTTATTAGCTGTTCATAGATTGTATTGATAGATTAGTCAACATTTTCCCTGTATTTCGAATACTTTGTTGTTGAATTTCAAATTCCTTATTGGTGCGTAACTGCATTTCAATAAATTTTGCAAAATTCCCTTTGTTAAAATAATCTTGTGATTCACCTCTTGCACAGAATGATAGCTGTTATAGCAAAAAAACGGACAAATTAAAGTAAACAAACCATATAATTTCTGTTCTCTACTTTTAGACGCTGTAATGGGTTAATTTGTTCGAACACTGTGATATCAGCTTGTTGAGTTGTTTTGAATGTTTCCCACATCACTTGACTTGTCACGTGTTGTGTTTAATGAAACTAGAGCATGATAGGTCAAGTGCTTTAGGTCAGTTGTTATTGCACTTTGTGATGAATGCGTCTTCTGTCGAACACGAAGTGTTTATTAAAAATACTACAGCAGAAACAAAATGCATTGTCTAGTACTGGATCAAATCCAAACCATTCAAATCTAGAATACCATGCTGATAAAAAGGATCTTTCAAACAGGATATTTCAAGAGAATTGACTGTAAAAGTACTACTTTTTTTGAAAGTCTGAAATTCTAAGAAGAAATCTAAGAAGAATATTGTGTTCTATTACTTTCCAAGGGTCTAAAAATATCCTCATCATTTTGCTGAAATAGAATGATGGAAAAGATTAGATATGTTGGTGTTTTGGGAAGAGATGGGTTCAATTATCACCGATTGTGGCTCCAACTTGGATAAGTCTGACTTGTGTGGTGTGTGAGTCCAAATAGCAGGGTACATTACTTATATTTTTGGCAAGGAGGCTTGTTATAATCAATAATATATACAGTCAATTTATTAAGTCAATATATAATAAAAAACTTGTTGGAAAAAAGATTTTGTGGTATTTGAATTGTGAAGCGAGTTATGGTCACACATTCTGTCTTTCATATACTCGAGTAACTTCATATGGAGATGTCTGCGTTATTAAATAAAAATTATGTGAAGTCTCATGCAATTTAGCCTACAGAGTTTTGAATGAAAATAAACCTTTCTACGACAAAAAAGGTATGCGGGAGTTGGAAGCAAATTTGCTCGAATCAGATGATCCCAAAGAAGTAGCGGAATATGAGAGAAAATGAACGTTTTTTTCAAAAATTTTTGTCCATTTATACTTGTAAATATATGGTAAAGGGAAATGCTTATTTTTGGACTCTTACTTGCATTTATATTCAATTCAAGTTGTCCCTTTATAAATGATGATGAGTTTAGCAAAGTCTACTTTTTCAACTATAAATTGATGAAATAATTGTATTTATAACCCTTAATGAAGAACGAAAAAGCCCATATTTCCTTTATTCTGGAAAATATCGGATAGTCAATATTTGAAGAAAATGCACTTTGTTTTAAAAGATTTTAAAGCAAATGATGATATGGAAAATAAACTGAGAATAAAGAGTATGTCTAATCTAATGAATGAGTGTAAGAATAGTGAAAACCTAAAAAATGGTGATTGTTTTTATAGAAAAATCATTTAGACTGATTTTTATTTTTTATTTATTTATCTATTTTTATTTATAATTTCCTATATCGTTATGGTGGCCTGGAAAAATCATGAAAAACACGAATTTTGATTCGTCATCAACTTTTAATTGTAAGAAATATTGTGGGGCAAGGTTTTGATTCGAATAGAATAATATGGGAACTCAATACAAATGATCTTAATAGATAGTAGCGGGTAACAAATTCTGTGTTACTTACAAACAATAAAGCGGATTACATACGAATTATTTTTCAACGCAGCAAGTTGTTCAAATTAGTGTTAGTCCTGATCACATTTATTCAGATTATTGTTAGATAATCATGTTGATTATAATGCAAGTGCTAATCGACTAGCCAATCATGATCCAAACTATCCCATCATTCAAGAATCTCAAGTAAATGCAAATTTATGTGCTAGAACCGATTCCAATCCACCAAGTAATGCTCCACACTGACATTCAATGCCACCTGTCCATTATGAATGAAAAAGTTTTCATTTAACGGAAAAATCAGCGACAGAAAAGGTGCGATTTATTCTTGATTTTACGATTACAGGTGACGATATTTTATATGTTTAATACGAGGTTTTCTATAACGGAAAGAGGAAATTTGCGATTTTTCTCTTGTAAATGTTACTGGTGAAAGTAAAGATGAACAAAATGAAGCACGGTTATCAAATACAAAATTGCAATGAAATTGTTGAATGTTATTTCGAGCAGTTAAGATCAATCCACAACCTGTCAGTTGTCTTAATGTAATCATTCAAGGTTTTTCTACAACGAATTTTTATTGCTATTCAGGTGACAAATAAATATTTATTTTTGACTATCTTTACAAGAGGCTTGTTTTGTTCAAACTGGTTTTATTTGAAATTCTCAAGTGACAAATCGATTTTACATAAAATTTGGCAGTTAAATGCCCGAAGGGAAAAGGGAAAACCAAGGATTATTAAAATCTTTAAAATTATATTATCATATCAATTTACTACATTATAATATCTCAATATGGCGAGAGGCCATACAATTAATACAATGACTTCTCGCCCAATTACAGTCAATATACCCAAGTATTTTTAGGTTGGGGGTCAATGAGTATACGTATCTTTCAAGTTCTATCATAATATCCGTTGTATTACATTAAAAGTCAATATAACATATAAATATGAACAGAGAGTGATTACCCCCCCCCACCCAATTAGAGCCGACTATCTCATAAGATGCCTAAAATACCGAAATATTGCTGGGAAGTGTCCAAATCTTTTACGTTCCTTCATCATATCCGTTATATTACATTAAAAGTCAATATAACATATAAATATGAACGGAGAGTGATTACCCCCCCCCTCCAACCAATTAGAGCTGACTATCTCATATGATGCCTCAAAATACCGAAATATTGCTTGGAAGTGTCCAAATCTTTCACGTTCCTTCATCATATCCGTTATATTACATTCAAAGTCAATTTAACATATAAATATGAACGGAGAGTGATTACCCCCCCCTCCAACCAATTAGAGCCGACTATCTCATAAGATGCCTAAAATACCGAAATATTGCTGGGAAGTGTCCAAATCTTTTACGTTCCTTCATCATATCCGTTATATTACATTAAACGTCAATATAACATATAAATATGAACGGAGAGTGATTACTCCCCCCTCCAACCAATTAGAGCCGACTATCTCATATGATGCCTCAAAATACCGAAATATTGCTGGGAAGTGTCCATATCTTTCAAATTCTATTATAATATCCGTTGTATTACATTCAAAGTCAATATAACATATAAATATGAACGGAGGGCCAAGACCCCCCCAAATACAATAACAGTTATTAAATCCCATTACAACTAATCCCTCTCTAATATCTCATAATAATATAGCAAAATATCAAATTAGAAAACAGTTTTGGTAAAATATCAAAATATAAACAAAGCAAAATGAAATAACGATTGATTTTGGCAGGCACCTCCAAATCCCCATTAAAAATGAACCCGTGTTAATCTCACTTTTTCAAAGGAACTAAATTTCCAATGATAAGAATAAATCGCAAAATTGGAAAGATAAAACACATTTATGGGGTTATTAAAAGAGAAAAAATGTGCTGGGGCGGCTCATTGATTTTGTCAGAATAATCAATCGGGCTTGTAAAAGGATCAGTTAATTTTAATGTGAAATGTTGAAAAGTTGTTGAAAAGTCAGCTGAAACCTACAGGAAACTCATTGTCATAAATAATGGGGGATTTCTCGGTTGATTTCCATAAAAGCACCCGATCGATATCATTACAAATCAATATGACGAAATCTAAACTTCAAATCTAAAAATACCTAATTAAATTCAAGAAAAAATATAAATTAATTTCTGTAATCTATTTAAATTATATTTAATTTTATTTATATTAAAAAACTAATTTTAAATATATTTTAACTACTAGAAATACTATTTAACTAACAAATAAATTTTTTAGTATCCTTAGTATTTAAATCGGGTTTAGGAGTGTCTGTTGCAGTATTTGCTTTCGAGTTGTCATCATTTTTAATGATTTTTGGATTCGAAACTAAATCAACCTAGAACATAAAATTATAAATCAATTCGACTAAAGTCTGAAGTCAAATAACTTTTTCATCGGATTTATTCGGGAATTCAGTATTATTATTTTCTTCTTTTTCATCTGCAGATTGATTGTTTTTATTTGCTGAAGTAGTCTAATTAAAATGAAATCGACATTATTTAACTTTCAAAATCTAACAAGCTTAAATCGATGAAATTCTTTAAATGCCTTTTTGCGATTTGATGATCGAAATTTTAATTTATGAGATACTGATTTTTTATTATTTACATCTACTTCTAGAATTTTATGAAAAATTGCAAAACCTCCTTCTTCTGGAGATTCTTCTCGATAGTTGGGAATACTAACCCGTGGTCGTAAACTTTTTCGCGATTTTATATCTGCATTAATAACATTACATATAAAGTAATATAAATCAAATTGGAAACCACCTCTCAAAATTCTTTTAGAAGCTCTAAAATTCTGTAAATATCAATATAATAACTCAATAAAACGTTAAGTGATTACTTCTGAAAGACCTGAATTTCTAGTAACTACCATAAATATAATATATAATAAAATATAAAAAACTAAAAATAACAATTTAAAAAGAAATAAAAAGCAATATTAAAACAAATACTTTGTTATATAACAAAGTCAACAATAGTGTGAAGTTTTAATTTGAATTTTACATTAAAAGTATTACACTTACCCAGCTATACTTAAAAATAAACTTCTGCGAAAAAATATTTTATTTGATAATCCATATTTTTCTTTCGTCTATTTTTGTAATTTATTGATTCACTTATAATCTAACTGACTTTCATTCATTATTTCTTTTTCGAGATATTCGAAAACTTTGAAATTTTAGTACTCAAATTGAGTACTAAAGTTTTGCTGAAAATTAAGACAGTCACTTTTACTATAAAGGAGAAATTTTTTAAAAGATGAGAATTAATGCAGAAATGTCAACGGTTTAATAAATTTAGCTTTTTACAGGATATTTAAATTCGAAAATTTAATATTTGAAATTATATTTAAAATTAAAAATTTCAAAAAAAATAGAAGATGAAAATTATTTTAAAAACAGATTTGATGATGAAAATGTTTTTTAAATAAATTTATTATGGATTATTATAGTAATTCGCTATCGAATCCTTAAAATACGACCGGTGATAGTTCTAAAATGGTGCAGAGTTAAACACAGCCGCAATCTATTTCTACATCTTTCATTTAGAATTTCGTATACAGTAATTGGTATTCGGTATATAGTTAATTGTATTCAATAATCAGTCACAATTATTCTATATTCAGTGGTGGGTTACAGGGTTGCAAATCTTGCTTATCTTCCTGACGACCCTAGTAACGCCATACAAAATGATACTTACCCACTTGGCACCCGTTGCTAAGCAACGTTGGAAATGTGTTCAAGTGGTGGATTGTCCGCAAAAATTGAATACCATTGGCTAGTACTATAGTTGCTCGGACAAACCTCGGGTTCACGAGCTGTCGATAGAAGACCTATGCTCGCTTTGCTCTGTCCCTCATAATTATTCATGATTAGTGCTTAATTGACTATGAAACGAATTGACGGTGTTGGTGTACGGTTAAATCAATAATTCGACTACATTTAGACTATTTTATTCGAATCACATACAACTGTTACTGCTGGGAGTGTTGAAGTTGAGTTGCGCGACGTCGGGCACGCTCCTTACGTCCCGGTCGCCGACTACTGATTGTCGTGTTGGATTTCTCTGCCGACCCGGTAGCTGCCTGCGGCACTTGAGTGGGGGCGAAGATGAGCGGGTAAGTTACCGCTTCACCTTCCCGGCATACCGCTAAGGCCACTTCAAGTCCCCGAACCTGCGTACGCAGACTCCGATTGAGCTGGCGTTCTTCGGCCCAGCCCTTTTGAGCTGCCGTGAGCCGTTGGTAAAGGATTTTTGTTCGTTTGGGGTCTAAACAAGTCGCCTTGATCTGCTGCATCTCGCGAGTTAGTTGCAGGATTTGACTAAGTAACTCGGCATTCGCCTGCCTCGCGCGATCTAATTCCGTCTGTAGGATCCGTAGAGAGGACATTACTGAAATTAAATGGGTTGTTACGCGTCGATTTATGATAGAACTAAATGTTAAAATTTATCCAAACAAATCAACAGTTCATTTTCTATTAAATAAGAAAACACACACAGTTCTAATTATAATTGTTATCTAATCACTATATTAATGTCTGTTAGTCATTCGTCCGGACAGTACCGTTCTAAACTCCTCTTGAGGGCTTCCACCGTGTAGGGCCGCCTAGTATCCCGAACCGGACGAGGTGGATGGGCGACGGCGATCCGCCCGGCAAGGATGTCATCCAGCACGTTTGCAAGGTACATCCTTGCCTTGACGACTTGTAAGTCCACCCGCTCCTGCACCCGCTCCCACTGGGTGAGGAGGTCCTGCGCGTTAGCGAATATTTCGGCAGCTGGGTACTGCTGTCGATTTAGTTCCTCGAGGTCGTTGTTGAGATCAGGGGTCCTCCGAATGGCGGGGTACGGCCATTGACGACGTATTTTCCCGATTGCCCCTGTTTTCCTGGGCGACTCCTTCCTAGATGGCGTGTTAGTTGAACTGGAATCTATCCTATCTAGAGGCATGTTTGGCTGAAAGTAATGTAGTATGATCAATTACTGGCTTATGATAACTATAGCACTAAAACGGATTATCTAACTCGGGTGTGTGATTTGTTATTTGGTTCTCTAATGACTAGAGGATAACTGTTGGCTTTCATATTGTTTAATATTACGCTGTTGCGATGAGTGGAAACTGGCGTACGATCACTTAGTGTTAATGTTGGGCGGAACTTATCGTTGGATTTATAGTAGACTTGATGTTAATATTAGGGTTTAGGAGTTACGGAGGGGTTTCTGTTCACTTGATAACGCCTTGCGCCCTATAAGCATCTGATGTGATCGACCTGTCCTATTCAAATGAGTTGGGCCATGCATCTCTCATAATTAACAAAAATGTTTTCGATGTGTACGTTATACATAATGGTTGGGCTCATAGATAAAAATAATGTGATGTTGACTAAAACTTATCAATGGCTAACGGATCAAATAGGTGATTTTAACTAAAAAATATTAATGGGCCGACAAATTAAATAAAGTGAGGTTAATGAAAATTATCAACGGTTAGCGAATTAAGTATTAAACGTGATATAAAAATATATCAACGGGTTAATTAAATGTCGATTGAAAAATACCACACCTATATCGCAAATTAACGTAAATTTTAATCATTAAGGCATGACGAACTGCATTCGTTTATTTAAATTATGTAGCACAGATTATGCTAATTCGTAAACAAAGTCCTTTTCGTGCCGTCCGATCACCTCGGAATTCGGTTAATGCACACTTGTCCATTAGGTCTACGGCAATTCAATTACACGTTAATCTATTCAAATTTATTCGTGCTGTCTCAAATTTTGATTATCGAGCTTGATCGGATTAATTGAGGTAAGTTGTCGTTCTAGTTGATTCCTATACTTTTCTGTTAGATTTTAGCGCCACATACGCGTTCCTACCGTGGGTCTCCTCTCATATCATTTATGTATTATCGGATTGGAAATTACCTTAGCCCTCAGTGACATTGGTCGACAGCTTTTTCGCTCGCATGAACCGTTAATCAGAAGTCGTGTCTTTGGGTATTGATGGACCTCGAATATCGCACGTCCCCCTGCTTGGTCAGTCAAATATTTCATCTCTAATTTCTGATTTCGGACACTTGACCTACTGGCCTATGGATTACCTACTGTCGATTTATGATCTCAATTCAGTCGATTTATTTATGTTGGATTTTAATTGCTATATTAAAGGTTCATTTGATTTTTGTTTTCTTTTGTTTTCGTAAATCATTAATACTTTTATGGTCATCAACATTTTATTTCATTAATCTCCTGGTTTAGGTTGATGGGGCGAAGGGATTTTACGCGGTTATCGTGAAAAGTACCATTAAACTAAGCTCTGCTGAATTTTCCTACGATATTAAATAGATTTATTCGTTGAAATTGATTGTACTTAACATGGAATTCATTTTATTTCGCCTAATTTTTATTAATTTTCTTTACTCCGATGAATAACTTTTTATCTGATTTGCTCTCTCAGTGAGCCCATCTGTCGACGTTGGACTATAACCCTAAATTACTACTAACAATTCCTCTTTGCTACCGTGACTTTCTCGTAAATTTCACCTCAGGAGTTGGTTTACACTACGTTTAACTAGTTAAAGCTTTACTGGCATTTTGGGTATTTCTCGCATTCAAGTTCATTTAAAAAATGAGTTTGGCTTACTATTATTATCCCTAAGGTTGCTTAATCTCTTCGAACCATCAATCCGTACCAGGAGTTTAAATTAATTATCCAAATTACTCTAACAATTATTTCACGGGTTTTAATTAATTCATTTTTAGCTCGTTCATTTTACTCAAGGAGTTACTTTAGATGAAACTGTAAGCTACTTAGATTTCCAATAATTAATTTTATCAAAATCTACTTTAATTAATGGAAATTCTGTTAATTGGACGGGCAAATTTAATTTAAGGAACTCATTGACTATTTACGATATTTACGTCTTGTTCTCGCTGAGCTGATATATTATCAGTTAAATCATTTTAAACATTTATTTGAGTTTATTTATACCAACGATTTCAGTTAATTTATCCCCGTACCCTTTCCCTTTAATAGATCTTAAGCGCCATTGTGTTTATATTATATTTACTGAGTGCCCACTGGACTACTCGGTGTGGTGATTTTAAGCCGTTTGTAAGCTAATTTTAGGTCGATTTTACAGAATTGAGAAACGAGGAAGCAGCCAGAGACTTCTTCCTTATTTCTCGCTTCAGCTATAGGGATAAATATTTACGTTCCGACCGCTGCGTTGCGCACGCTGAGTCTTCACGGGTGCATATCATTGGCGGTTTTCCACGCTCTTACATGCATCTGCACTATGTTGATTTTACTAACTTGCGTGATGTGTCGGCTGTGGGCCGGAAAAATTTCGACATTTTAAGTTATAAAACAATTAGGTTTGTAAAATAATTTAGATATGATAATAATATTTATTAATTGTACAACAATTCAACAAAATTACCCTTCATTGGCCATTCCATAAACATCAAAACATAAAATAGCATAAAACCACATAAAATACCTCTCTCCCCACATCAACGCCGAGCAGAGCTCCATTGAGATGCAAGGACGTGATGTGGAAAGAGGGTTCCGACATAAATGATTCTCACCTAAAAAATTTCGATTGTAATATTCAAAATATTTGAGCTAATAAATGTTCAAAATAGTTCACAAATTGTTTACAATTGGTTCACTTTCAAAAATGGTGTTTAAAGTTTTACGTTTTCTCTTTGAAGAAAAAAAAATGGTGTATCTAAATGTGAAAATGGATCAGTATTTATACCTAATTGTGTGACGTGTAAAATTTGATGCAGTAAAACAAAATTCGACCTTGTTCTTTTCTAGCAAATTCTATTTTTTAATTTTTATATTTCTTGATTTATTTTTATAATTTTTTATTTGAAATTTTTATTGAATTATTGCTAATTCAATTTTTCGATTTAAATTCCACTTTAATGAACTTTAATTGGTTTTTCTAATTTCGTCGAATTTGTCGTGTTTTCTTGTTGTATTTGTGTAGGTATCGTGCGGATCTTGATGCGTTTTGTTAATATTTTATTTTATTTTTATGTTTCTTAATTTTATATTTAATTCTTTTATTTCTCAGATTTTATCGGGTTTACTTGGTGTTTTTTCAGGTTTATTTTAAATTGCGTGTTGTATCTGCGTGTGTGTTTCTGATCCATTTAAACATTTTCCAAGGCCGTTTACGTTCTGGCCCAACATCAGTATTGAGTTTTTCAGTACATAGTTAATAGTGGTGGGTATCTGGATGTTGAGATTTTGAAGTTATATGGTTGTGTTGGGCCAGAACACAAACGGCCTTGAAAACTGTTTAAATGCATCAGTAATACAGCATGAAAACCGAGCACCAAGATAACTTAAAATACAATATACAACATCCACTAAACACTTTAAAATCTGAGAGAATATAAATAAATATAAAATCAAAAAACATAAAAATAAAATAAATACAAAATGCATCAAGAACTGCACGAAATTCACATAAAAAATAACACAATAACAAGAAAATTTGACCGTAAAATGACAATTTATATAAAAGAAAAAATTAATAAATTAAATAAATGAAAATGAAATATTTTTGGCTGAATAAATTTAATTAAAAATGTTAAAAATAAATTATCAATTTAAATTAATAAAAATTTAATTTCGATAACACAAATAATTTCAAGATAAAATTTGTTTAATCGCAATAAAAGTAACACGCAAGGTTAAGGTCAAATTATAGGTATATATACTGATATGTTTTGACAGATTTTAATCTTATTTTTCAGTATTGATTTAAAAGCTTAATTTTCAGTTTTCAGTTTTATTTTTTGCTGTACATTGCCGTATGAAGCGAGATGGATGAATGATTAATGAATTGTGTGACCAATTATGAAGCCATACACACGCCTGTTTATGAATCTATTGATATATGAATGAACGATTCATGAGTTTATTGATTTAATGTATGTTGATGAAGCGATGAACAATGCCACGAACTTCTGATTTCTTAGTGAGATGTGTCATGCCAAATAAATATTTAAAGCCAATAATTTTTATTGCATTGAAGCCTTTACCCGATTGGTACGATAACATTTATTTATTTCTTTTTCGGATCACAGCCAAAACACAAAGCAAGGAAGTAAAATTACACATAACTACCAATCTGTGTAGGTGCGGTTTCTCCGCCTATAGCTTGTGCCCATGAGGGTTCCGTCGTGCGCAACGACGGGCTTGAACGTCAAATCATTGAACCTAAATAGCGAAAGAGAGTATCTTGAGAGTGGGTCTTTTGGCTCAACTTTCTTGCACTCAATTTCCATAAAATCGACATAAAAATTTAAACAACAATCGGCCTAAAATCACTAACACCGAGTAGTCCAGTGGGCACTCATTAACTATAATATGAACATAAATAGATCATAAGGACAAAGAGAGGGAAAGGGTAGCAGGGAAAATAGCGAAATCGTTGCAACAGTTAAAATGAATAGACATCGGAAAAAGATTAATCCGAACACCATAATTATGGAAAATAATGTTTTAAATAATATTTAAGAATTAAATAAATTATGTTGAATTGAGACGGAAAATATGGGCAGAACGCTGCGCAAATTTTCGGAAATAATTAAAACATTTATCGTAAAACTGTAAAATAAGGGCGGAAGGCTGCTCAAATTTTCTGAATTAGTTTAAATACTCATAGAAAATGGTAAAGTAAAAGTGAAATGTTGTTCGATTGTTATTATAATATTCTCTTGAAACCACAAAATAAGGGCGGATCGCTGCTCAAATTTTCCGAATCAATAAAAATACTCTGTCGGAAACTGTAGAAAAACCGTAGAAGTAGTAATAAAAATATAAAAAATAGATAAATAAATAAAATAAAAATAATAAACAGGGAAAAGGTGGAAATCAAGAGGATTAAAGTGATTAGAAAAGGGGAAACCACAAAAATAGTCGTCTAAGAGTTCTTAAAAAATTGGAAAAATAGAAATTGACGGATTAGTTAAAATATTTTAAACGTAATAAACGATTAACTGAAAGTAATTAAATTAAAGATCAAAATAGTAACGGAAAAGGTTGCAACGATTTCAAGCCCCTACTCCTATGAATTGTGTATTGTAATAAAGTTAATGAAAAATTGTAGCGGAAGTAACGAACGAGATAGGTTGTGTGAATTTCAAAAGACATGAGACTAAGCGAAGTCAAATTAGATCCTATATGAGAAAGAGATAATCGATCAAATGGGAAAAGTTAATAAAAAGATAATCAAGATTATGGGGAAATTTATAGTAAGAAATGAGCGTAGATGAATAAATGATGATGCTTGTTATAAATGAAAATAAAGGATTAGAGATAATAATGAATTATGAAAATAATAGTCAGCAACCGGAGGAAAATGATGAGCGAAAACGAGCACGATGAGTTGAGATTATTAATAATAATGAACGAGACAACAATAGCAACCGAAAGGTATAAAACATACCGAAAAAGCCGAACACTTCATTAAAGCCGTTAAAAAAATTCTGAGTGGACAAGTAAAACACAACTTAAACAGTGAAAGCTGAAAAATCACATATGAGGTACGGTAAAAGTTTCGATGCATCTCATTTTTTTTGTATATTTTGTAATGTTATTTATATTATATTATATGAAACTAATACTGTAAAGTAAGATGTAAAACCGAGCTATCATAACGATAGTACGCTTATTCCGATGGGGAACTCTGATCAACCCGAAGAGAGGAAGGTAGTAGGATCCGTCGCAAATGTTGGGGAGTTTCTGGCGAGAGATTGATCACCTCTTTTGGGGAACAAACCAACGCGATTACTACAATTTTTGATGTTGGAAAGTGAAGGGGAAACCAAAAATAAAAATAAAAAATTGAAAAAATGCGCATGATTTAGACGCCGAAGCTGAGAGAGCCAAAAAGTTTCGTAAAGGTACCTAGGAACATTTTGTTCCCTAGCTGGTGGTGAGGCATCAGAGAACAGCGGCGGACTGTCGAATTCAGGATATTGCCAGCCAAGGGCCTGGTGGCGCTGAACCGCTTGATACACAACCCGGATACCCACACCGAGTATCAACCGAGTATTTTTTTTTGCTGGGTAGGGACTCTATAAACAACTCGGATCCCACACCGAGTATCGAGGACACCAAGCGGTAGGTGAGATGTGAACTAACCGGTAAATGGTTCATACTCGAAAGGTCCTACTAAGGATCAGATTGAGGCATCCAAGCAGAGCTGGAAATCTTACGCGGGGCGGACTGACAGTAGATGGAAATATTAGGAATTACAGCGCCCAATTTTTTCTTCCTTTTCTTTTCACTATTCGGGAAATCAAGTAAACCGTTTTTGGAACTTGGTTGAACGTCTATGCATTTCCATTCTTTTATATTCTCCAAGGTACACAACCCGGATCCCACACCGAGTACTGAGGGAATGTTTTTTCGGATTATTAACCCAGCAAAGAGTTCGGTACAAAAAGCCGGATCCCACACCGAGTACCGGATATCCGAATGGCGGTGAGGTAAGCGTAACCGGACAAATGCGCTAAACAAAAGACGCCATGGATTGAGAGTCAGTGTGAGGCTTCAAGCTTGTCCATCGGACAAGTCACCCAACGAGTCATTGATGAAACTCAACTCCGATTAGATATAGAGGGCCCAAGAGAGTCTGGAAAATAATATAAAAAAAGAAGGCTGTAGAGAGTCAATTAAGAGGATAAATTGTAGAGGCCTATAAAGTGCCGGATAAGACGAGAAATTTAAGGCCATAGCGTGCCAGTGAAAAGATAATAAGATTTAGATAAAGGCCCATAGAGCGTCAGCGATTAAGGATTAAGCAAATGATTTCATGATAAAGAGATATAGGAAATATAATTAATGGATTGAATGACGGCATGATTATAGCAATTTTATTTGATAAAATATAGATAATTGATACGAGATTAATACGAGGATGATAGATAATTGATACGACAAATAGATAATTTAAAATAGATTTAAAATGAAGAGGGCGAATCAAAAGGAAAATGATCACAGCGGATAAAGTCTAAGGAAAACGACAAGATGAGTAAATTAAAAGGCCCATAGAGCGCCAGCGCATTGAGATTAAGAAAATTTTTTTGAACAAATTATGAAGAGTTAAAAGAGAATAGTTAACGAAACGATTGTTGATATGATGGTGATGATTTAATTGATAAAAATAGTTAATTAATACGACAATATAGATAATTTATACGAAGCAAATAGATATTTGATACGAGTTATAGATAATTCAAAATAAACTTAAAATCAAAAGACAAAAAATTAAAAGAATAAAGAAGTTGACGTAGCGAAAAGAATTAAAATAAGGGGAAGCAATAAGAATAATACGTGAAATTAATTCGGAAATTTATGTAGAATAATATGTACGAAACCTAACGACGTAAATATCAGAGAATATTGTAAATGCTGTCAAAAATCCGGACACGCAAAGAACGACTGCTATTGACATCAAATATGTCAACAATACGGAAAGAGAGGCCACGTAAATATCATTTGTCACAAAAGACGCGGAACATGTTTTAACTCTCAAAAATTGGGACATATGGCTCGGAATTGTCCAAATAAACTGACTCAGAACCCATCGAGAACAGTGGGACTAATGAGAGGAAGCAATAGAAAACCAGAGGAGTTCAATAATAACACCAGAATAAAGCCAGCGAATGACACAAGTGTCAAATCAACCTACGAACCAGGAAAAGACATGACAACTGGAAGGCAGAAAACCTATTAGACATGACGAAACAAGTTACTAGAGCCACAAACAGCCAAGAGACAGAATCAAAATATTATAGTAATCAGGTGAAACAGAAACGAGAATATAACGAAATCCACGATGCTAGATTGAATTACCGGAAAACGAGGGAAACAATAATCAAAATAACTAAGGAAATAATGCCGAAATGGACCAAAAACAAGAATACCACCGAGATATTAGAAGGAGTAACAAAGATGATCACGAACTGCGCAAAAGGTTCAAAATCAACAGCAGAAATCAGCATCTTAAAAAAAAGAATGCCAATATTATTCACAATAATGGACATAACGGGTAATACACCACTACACCATGCCATAGAAAGCGAAAACGAAGAACGAACGATGGAAATTATCGAGGCAATGAACCAATGTGGACAATATACAAATATCAGAAATGAGAAAGAACAAACACCCAGGATGATTGCAGTGTCAAGAGATGCGTCAACGATTATATTATGATGTCGCGAGAAGCAAGTGCAATAGAGTTCTTTACGATAAATGCAATTCAAGATAACATAGAAATAATAGGAAAAAATTTAAACCCAATCCTTGGAGCAATCGAGAGGGGATTCGATGAAGCAGCAGCAAAACTGGTCAAGTGGAGAAAAAGAAAATCCGATAACGAAATCATAGACGTAAACAAATTTAAAAGCAATGAAAATATATTACTAAAAAGAGCAATAAATTCCGAGTATGCATTACCAAAGACGATAAAAGCTCTGTTAAAGAGAAGAGAAATAAAATTCACGGACAATAAAAGAGAGCCTGAGAGAATAGGGTCCAGAAGAGAAGAATTAGAAAACTTGGTAGGAGAATGGCACCGGATACAACGAAAATCTAGATGCAGAAAACAAGAAATTGATGACATCAGAAATGGAAGAAAAATGATAATCAAGATGTATGAAGATATAATCAAAGAAATAAATGTCGAGGACAGCAGGATTGAGAATGCTCGATGTAATAAAGACCAGGATAAGAAGGACGAGGAGGACAAAAACAGGAAAGAGGAAGATGATAACGAAGAGGGAGAAAACCGAGATAGTAATAAAAAGCAGAATTCAGTAGCATACAAGGAAATAAGACAACAACCGGCATTAATAGCACCACTCAAGTGGCCAAGCGAGATCGATATATATCGAGTAACTAACGAGAGATGCGAAGGGACACGCACTTTGCGCGTAGACCCTTTGGAGACGATGAAGTAATAAATAGTCAGGAGTGTGTATATAATGTATATAATAGATATGTTTATATAGTAAAGTATAAAAGTGGTATATAAATATTATATGGAACGAGTATAATAATATCCGATAATATATAAAAGTAGTATATAAATATTATAGTCGAGGAACGAAAACAAATTAAAATCAGACGATGTGACAAAGAATAAAGCGGAATGAGAAAGACAAGTGATGCGATAATACGTTAAAATGGAGAAACGAATCAAATGGAAGCCAATCAGGTATATCAAGCAGTAAAGCTTAGTTGTAGCGACGATGCCCAACATCCGAAAACTAAATGTACAAGCAGAGATAGACGAGTTTAAACCAAGGATCAGATCAGGATCAGAAATTGAAATAAACCGACTAAGAGGTACCGAAGCCATCGAGGAAATCAGAGACAAGAGTAGACTCGGAGAGCAAATTAAAACTTAGAAAATCCAGTACAATCAGACGAGAGACGAAAATGAGGAACCACGATAACAGATCCACTATCGAAGCCAAATAAAGCAGCAAAATAGTAAAGAAATTACCAACACAAAACGGAAGATGATGAAGAAATAAATGAAATATTAAGTCAATCAATGAAAAAGACGATGGAAAATAATTTGACAAAAAACTGAATCAAGTAATGAGAAACTGACGAATAACAACAAAAGGTAGATAACTGAGAAACAAAATTTGTGGTCATTGAGTAAACGGAAAAACGAAAAGGACAATGAATTAGAACCAGTGAAGCTCAATATACAAAACTAAATGAATATGAAAAGGGGAGGAAGAGACTCAAAATTAATTAGAGGAATAGAGCAAGAAAAACAACCAACTACAAGGGAAACTAGATGTAGCCAAACGAAACAAAAATGAATATCACGGAATAGTAACTCCAAACAAGACTGACGGTTAACAACGAATATGAATAAAGAAAGGAACAGAGAACAAATCAAAAACAACTCAACAATTGAAAACCAGATAACAAGAAAAACAAAGCGAATCAATAAAGATAGAATGCAAAAGATAATGCCAAGAACGACAAAAGATGATGAGACTGAACAAAAAATGCACTTAATCAAAATGGAGTATCGAAAGAATCTTGCAAATTGTAGTAAAAGAAGATAAGCGATGTCAAAATAAAGTTAATACCAATCACAAAAACGAGAAACCAGATATGATAATAAAAGCAACAGCGATAAAGAAGGAAGAGAAACAAAAAAGTCAAACTACTACCTAAAATCAAGAGGAGTGATAACAAGTCCTATTAAAATAGCTCGAAATTTGTTGTAAATAGTCAAGCAATTGTAAATAATCGTCACAAACCCATAATTGTTATAAAAATAAGGAAAGCAAAAGCAGCATGATATTGGCGATGAGAAGGAGGATAGCAGTAATAAGTCCATATACAACCTAGCATCCCTTAGAAAGATGTCGAAAAACCCTTAATCAATCAAACGATGCAACATTACCTGTAGCAAATATGCCTAGATATGCAGAAACTCAAAGGATAACATTTACGGACGGTTCAACTTCTAATATACCCAATGCCCAAAAGATTAAAACAAGAAAAGTAAATATACTAATAATCAAAGCGGACAAAGCCCAAACTTAAAAAATATCGTTCAAATCTTCAGAACTCTAGAAAATGAAATCCGAAAGTCAATTGAAAAGGAAACACCCATCAAAGAAATCATATTCAAATAACCATGGATGCTCTTTAGAAACCCTACAAAATAACAGAAAGAGTTAAACAGGCAGAGTTAAACACAGTCGCAATCACTGAAAGATTATTATGTGGAATTCCAACATTTTCCAAATAATATTTCTATTTCTACATCTTTCATTTAGAATTTCGTATACAGTAATTAGTATTCGGTATATAGTTAATTGTATTCAATAATCAGTCACAATTATTCTATATTCAGTATTGAGTTTTTCAGTACATAGTTAATAGTGGTGGGTATCTGGGTGTTGAGATTTTGAAGTTATATGGTTGTTACCCAGGCAACCACATACAAATATTTTCACTTACCACTCGCCACCCGTTGTAAAGCAACGTTGGAACTGGGTTCGACTGGGTGGATCGTCCTCAAAAAATGAGCTTCAAAGTTATGATAAGACTGGTTAGTTAGGAATATAAGGTAAATGGTATAGTCAAATGCCTTGTTGTAAAGTTGAACGCAGGAAGGCATCAGCAAAAAAAGTGCGATACAAGAAATCACCAGGTAGCACATATTTTAGTAAATAGGTACATAAAATTCGCCCTAAGTAGAGACAGTAAAAGACCAATTAACCTATAAGGTACCTAACTAACAATATGACCCAATGAAACTAAATAACGCCAGTAGACAAGAACTGGCAAAACGGTGTAAATCGCACAACGAGCTCTGAAGACAATTGTTAACTCATAAAATAGCACGATACTGCATAAAGTAAATCCAAAAGTTTGAACCGACTACGGGTAGAATAAGTATAATAGTGCCGATGAGAAGGTAGGAAAAATCGAACTTCAACATTATTGAATGTCGTAGAGAAACTTCTAACATTAATTCTTTAGTCTGTTTTCGCTTGACGGGAATAATAATTTTCAAAAATGATTTTCACCGTTTATCCCTGTAACGTTCGACGAGTTAAACTTCGATCAAAGACCTCGTAATGAACAGCCAAAAGAGTTACAGTAAACTAGTCCAACCGACATTAAATTAGATTTAATATGATCTATAGAATGCCGATCGAAATGAAATAACCACTAGTTTAATTTCTATATTGTTGTAGGCCAATTCACCAATTACCTTCTACCTGCTAAAATTATCAAATAATATAACTAAATCAGATAATTTGTCAATTTACAAGAACCAATCACCACAATGAAATCTGAATATTAAAGAAATCTACCACTTTAAAATGGATCTTTGACTTAAAATAAATTTTTTGTAGGAAATTTTTCTCGCTTGAATTGTATTACAACAAATCTCGTTCATTCATAAATCCGCTCAAACTCTACGATATTTCTGATATCCAATACCGATCAGATTTGGAATAAATTACTTCATTGTTTGTGAAAATTTCATAATAATTGTCTTTCCGCTCATTTTTCTAATATCATATATCCATGTGCAGCGAGTCCCCAGTGCACATTAACATAGCCACGGTGCCAAATGAAACGATGGGAGAAGCTTTCCCGACAAGCGGACGCTCATCACCGCTCATTATTTAGGTAGCTGAGCCAACGACGGCACAAGAGCGAGGATCCAGACAATCAGCACCAAATCCGCCCTCAAAATGTCCTAAGCGCCGTTGTCTGCCCGTAGACATCGACGGGGACGAATAATTACGCCTCTCTGTTGGATTATGACATTTCGCCGATTCTCTATGGTTTTACATTATAATATCTCACATATTGTAAATTCCAAATTTGATATAATTGTAGGGTAAGAATCGGTTAAATCTTAATAGTAGAATTAATTAAATTAATATATAAATTTTCTTTTCGTAGTAAATAACTATCAATTAAAATACTAGCTTAACTTCGCTATAACACTATAATCTGTAATTTAAATTTATAAGTTGATTAGTATCATCAATATTCGATACCTTCCCAACCTAGTTCATAACTGAAACTTAAGAAACCAGGTATATTTCGGAATCGAGGGAACATAGAATAACGCGTAAGACCTTCTAGCGGCTGTTTTGAACTTGAATCGAAGGTTTTTCGAGGAGTAGCATTGGTAACAGTGCTCACCTGCTCGAATATCATTCGGCTATCATACACATTACCAACATTGACTAATCCATGGGTGTATGATGGTGATCCGTAAATTATGTGGTGTGCGAGGGATATTGAACCCTAGAAACGGAGAGGCATGTGGGTTTTGGTAAAAGTTGATAACCAGTGGTAATAAAAATTCCCAGTACACCAACATTACTTTAAAATTTATTACAAATTAATAATTTTAAAGAATTAATTTTACTTAAAAAAATTTTACCTTATGTAATTTTGTCAACTCTAACCTATTTTAATTTACTTTTCTTAAATTTATTTTAAGTACTTTAATTTAATAATCTTTATTCGAAATAAATATTTTAAACCAACCTATAAAAAATACTGAGACCAACTTTTAAAATATTTAGACGTGGTTTTTATTGAAATTTAAAATTCATATTGATACCGACCTTTACAATTGTAAGATTTTAAGTTACACTAGAAAAATACTATAAATATTTTAGTGTTTTTTACAAAAAATATATATTTATGGTTTTCCATTTACGAAAAACTCATGGCTTTTATTGATAAAACTTAATAATTTTAAATTTTAAATAAAATTAATTAATAATATAATAATAAATCAATTTGTTTAAACAAATAATTGTTTACTTCATTAAAAAAAATTTAACTAAAAAATAAAAATAAATAAATAACAAATAATTAATAATTTAAAAATAAAATATTTCATTTAAACAAAAATTTAACTAAAAATTATATTATTTTTTGAGGGTAGGAAAAAAAGCAAGCTATAGTGGAGAATTTATTGTAGGCTATTTTATAGGTATTATTTTATAATTATTAGGGATGGGTACTAAATTAATATTAAAATTTCTTATCATTACCTCAAAAATCAACTACAGAATCTAATTTCCATTTATAAGTAATTCCAATGCAACATGCTGCTCAAGTTTCAGCTCAAATTTCTGTCAACACTAAAAAAGAAAGAAAAGAAATTTAGTATGGGGTTATTATTAATAATAATATTGTTAATACTCATCCTTAATATTTGCATCTTTCCTAAAAAATCTCATCCCGTCTTTTAGTGATACCACCATTAGTAGTCGGAGCTTCTTTCATTCGTTACGACATAATTATAATTATTAATGGATTGATAATCATATTTTCTGGTCTTCCACGAATCTACGCTACCTTTATCTCTTTAAAAGGCTTCGACTTCAAATGTGTTAAATTATATATTTTTGTTTAATGACCAACTCGCTTGCAATAATCGTATACAATAAGGCTTTATATAACACTTGCCTGAATATTGAAACCTTTATTAACTTCAAATTTATTATCTAATCATGGGGATGCATTATTAGCTGACATTATTTTCTTTGACTCCCATTGAATTTGAATCGGATTAATTGACCTCTCTCGTTTCTCTACATTGACTGGCGTTTCGAAATTCAATTTTATTTTCACTGATTAATTTAATAGTTCTTCAATATTTGGAATATCTATATAACAGGAACCCTTTCTAATTTCAGGGTGAGATCCAGTTATAAATTGGTCTTGGAGTAATTCTTTTACATACTGGTAAAGTAGTTAAATGGTGTGCGAACTCACTCATTGATTCATTTGGATTTTACACTCTATTAAGAAACTTCTGACCCATTATTCCTTCATCCCTACAATTTTCTTCACACCAGCTTCACTGTCATCGTATCTATCAATTTGATCAAATTCTTTTTAACTACTATCTTTTCCACTTGTTGCCACCTTTTAATTTTATGGAAATCCTTGCACCATAATAACTTGTGACCATTTATATGCTAAAATATCCTCTAATATTGACAGGCATTGTACTTTTGAATTCTAAATTTCAAAAGATAAATAATGATTTACAAACCTTTACTACGATATCTTTTTAAAATTTAAAATAATCTCACCAAATAGTATTCTGTAATTTTTTTCTCATTTTTTACAATTGGCTTCAAACAATTTTAATTTACTTCAGTTTATTCTTTCAATTTCCTTTTCTAAACATTGCACTCAACAGAATATATGTTGGGTTTTAAATGAAATAAATAATAATTGTCACAATTCTGACTCCACGAGCTCTACAAAGTAAAACACAACACTACAACTATTCAGTTATATCACAAATTACAAACACAAGTTATCACAACAAGAAACAATATGCAATATGGCTACCTGATGAGTCCCTCTGCCGCTGTTTGATTCCATGCGCTTTGATAAAATAATAACTTTTAATAATTTGATAATTATTCTATTTTAATCGATCTGTTAATTCCTTTTAACTCGTCTGTTCTACTTTCAATGAATTTTATGTGTCCTCAAACCGTACCCTCAAATTCATTATCCTTATCTACACAATATGCCAGCTGTTTCTGATTTTTAATTGCTGTATATAGTAAAACAATACCCAACTCAAGGTTTCCTTAATAAGTTAACCACTTCCGGTTTTGTATACCCTCCTTTAATTCACTACCCTTTCTTAACGTATTTTGATAAATCCATTATCAGCCTTGACTACCACATATCTGACCCGTTTTTCAAACCAAAATTTGATTTTCTGCCATTTCACATTTTACACCGTTCAACTCTAATCATGCGATTTTTATTTACTGTTTCCAAGATATTTCAGTTTTGGTAGAAATTGCAACCTTTTAAAATGATATTTAATATACAACTCTAACTCAATATATATGCGCAAAATATAACAATATCATTGAAATATACAAATTGTTTTAAATAATAATACTGAAAGTGTTATTACAATCTGAATTACTTACTGAGTAGACACTGCAAAATATTTTGAAAAATTCACACAAGAGATGAATTTTAAGAAAGTGGACTAACAGGTTCATTTTATATATTCTGACTGAACAGCTGGCATCTACTCACTAATGTCATTTATTCGATGACAATAATATCAATAAAATGTTTTATGAACCACACATTTTTGGAACTCCCCCTATCGATTGTTAAATAAACTTTGTCTAAAACAGCTGAAAAAATCGATCTATAGTCGTAATGAAAGTAAACAAGATTTTTAAAAGAATAAATCGATTATATTATTTACAGTTTCACGAGTTCAATATGTGCTAAAGGTAATTTGTTGACTCAAGCTTCAATGTTTCACCTTTTGAAATGTTTGCTTGTGAAGCATTTGCAATCGATATCTATAACACAAACATTTTCAGACATAATTATATTAGCTTCATTGCTGCTTTCATGTTTTTAATTTAATAATAATGATAATATTAATAATAATAATAATAATAATAATAATAATAATAATAATAGTAATTAAAATAAAGCATTAATCCAATCTATATATGTCAACAGACTCATGTCATCGTCAAGTAGATATGAACTTGAAATTATACAGAATAGATTAATTTTATTTAAACTAATTTCTTCTTTTATATTTTAAATATTTTACTAAAAATTAAAAATAGAAATTAAAGTTACGCTTCGTTTGACTTTGTTCAAGAGAAGAATTTTGGAATTGAGGAAGAGATGTAGAAATTCAATGAATGAAAAACTATCAATGATTGAATTAGCCTTGTTTGATATAAATAGTGAGGTTAGTTTTTGCGGTTGTATTTTGCATAATAGGATCATTATCGTGTTTATTGATAGATTTCAAGTCCTACTTAAATTTTGCTCGGAACTTGGTTATAAATACAAATGTCATGGGTGCAATGCCAAATACATTGGAATGACTTCCTTGTATTTCCGCTCTCAAGTTCTCGATCACAGTCTATTTAAAGAATTGATTGATATTAGAAAACGCAATTTTGTGATGCAAGATGAAAAAAAATGTGAAATGTTGTATTTAAAATTTTAAAATATTTTATTGAAGATTTAAAAAGTTTATTTAAAAAGTCTCAGTTATATAACATTTTAAAAAATAAATTTTTTAAAACGATTTATAAAAGCAGAATTTTTAATTTATAGTAAAATATTTAAAATATAAATGAAGAAATTTGTTTGAAAAAAGTAATTTAATTCAACATAGTTTAAAGTTTGAATCTACCTGATGATCACAATTAGTCTGTCGAACAGTGGCGCCACCAGAATTTTTGAACTGTCAGTATCGGCCCAAGGTGGATCAAGTGCGAGCCTTGCACTAAAGGACCCACATGTGCTTCACTGGCCAGAGCTTTTTTAATATTTAATATTTGATTTATTATAAAAATGTAATAAATTATAAGCAGAGCATAAAAACTACAAAACAAATCGATAAATTTGTGCAAAATGCAAAGACAACAAAGGAGTAATATTACTTATAAATCGACCCTTACAGAACAATATCTAATTTCCTCTTTTTTTCCCGAAATATATTAAATATTTCTTCTTCCGTTATAGGCATGTCTCGATATATATAGAGCAAAGCCAACCATTTAGCCGGTCTTCTGTCGTGGTGCTTTTCAAATAGTTCTTTAAATATTTTAAAGTTGAAAATGACCTTTCAACCGTACTTGTTATCACGGGAAGTGTGGCCAAAATTTTAAGCAATTGGAAAATGTTGGGAAAAATGTTCCTTCACTGCATTCGCAGAGGTATTGCAAAACACTTGCATTTTTTTGTATTGGATTTAAACTGAACTTTGTTTACCACAGTTCGTGTTCGGCTATTAACATATTTATTGTGCAATTTAAATCGGTGTTTTATTTTTGCAATAATATCTCTAAATTTGTGCTATACTCATGGTGACTAGTATTTGTATTTGATGGAATAAAATATTAAATGCTTTCAATATTGCCTTGTGCTTCAGAAACCTCTCTTTTAATTGGGTTACTGTTACGTCCAAAAATGGGATAAATAATGAAATGCGATAATATTCTTCCGGGGATTGAGAACTAATATTGCATCTGTGAATTTGTCGTTTATTTATGCGTGGAATCGAAATAGCATAGTTGGTATCTACCATTTCTCTCAATAATACTTCAGTTCTTTTGTATATTTCATTGAAAACAGTAACTGCTGATTTACGAAATTTCTCAAACTGTCCAACTACATCTTCGCAAATTTTAATGGCTGTTACAAGGTCAAATGACTCAGTTTGCAATACTTTGCTTAGCGGTAGAGTGTAAGAAAATATTTTTTCCACAGTCAAAATTGATAAGAAAAAATTGGTACTTTTGATAGCACGGAGTAAAATATGTGCACCCGAAGACGATTCTTTGTCTTTCCAAGTTTCAATTTCTTCTAGGGCGAGAATAAGTGGATTAAGTAATTCAACCATTATCATGATTGAATCATGTCTTTCAACCCAACGTGTTGGACATAATTTTTTCAGTTTAGTTTGTTTTGCATCTAGGCATATATCAGAAATTTTCTTTTGAAGAAATGCATCTCTTTTCGGAGTATTCATGAAACTGTAACATTTTTCCACAACACCCATACAATTTCTGATGTCCTGTATTTGACATACATCAGACAAAGCTAAATTTAACGAATGTGAAGCACAATGAACGTATAATGCAGAAGGGTATAAATTCATTATTTTAGCTTGAACTCCGTTAAATCTGCCAGACATTGCTGCTGCGCCATCGTAGCCTTGTCCTTTTAAATAAGATAGATTTAACCCAACGCTACTCAAAAACTGCACCAATGTATTTACCAGGCTTTTACTTGATGTGCTTACTACAGGCACAAACGGCAAAAAGGACTCGTTCATTTTTTTGTCTTTGCCGATGAACCGTATGCAAATAGAAAATTGCTCTTGCGTCGACATCAGTGGTTTCATCGGCAAGCACAGAAAAACATTCACTTTGATTTGCTCTTTCGACAATACGTTTTAGTATTATTTGATTGCAGGCATTTATGATTTCATTCTGAATCTTCCAAGACAAATAATTGGCATTTTTTGAAGAGGTATCTAAATTTTCTTTAAGAGCCTGATCGCCTGATTCAAGACGAAATCTTATTAATTGACGAAAGTTTCCTTCTTGGCGTATTGTACTTTTGTCAATTTCATCAATATTCATTTTAAAGGTGTCCGTATCTCGATGTCCCTGAAGTGGAAAACCATTTCTACCACAAAAAAAGAGGGTTTTTATTATTGGCGTTAGCTTTAAAAGATTTTCCTTAGCCTGTCTGACCCTGCAAGTATCAATGAGGTCAATAACCGATTGCCGCTTTCCCTCAACAACCGTTTGCAAATCGTCTGCACGCAAAACTGAATATTTATGATAATTGGTAATTTGGTGTTTATTAAATGTTCTTGTTGCCTACGCCAAGTCTTGAAAGGGTCTTTCACCAACTGACCAAGAGCTTGAGTTGCACGATCTGCAGGGTTGTTTGTAGCAAACAAGCAGCAATACTTGCAATAGACCGCGACAGTTGATTTTGAATAAAATAGCCATGGATAATTTAAAAGCCAAGAGTAATTGAATTTCCTCTTAAAATTTTCGTTCTGTATTTTGGTGCCAGGGAAACAAAAATTTGGTGGCGGTTTTCAAAAATTATTTAGATAGTAAATTTTCTCCTCGTCCTTGAGAATATTCAAATTCGAATGTCTGGACAGAACGTTTGTGCACATCATTATCATTATCGTTTCTATTTTCCAAATTTTGACTATTAGAAGGCTGAGCCTGGTGGTCAACATGCATAATCTGATCATCAGCAACGGCAATAAATTCATTATTTGCCTTTTCCGGTTCTAATTCTGCAATCTTTTCGCTTTCATTTGATCTTAATTGTTTCTTTGCAAAAAAATTTAATAAAGTTGTTTGTTTCTTTTACTCATCCTAATGCTTTATATGCATGAATGTTGAATGAATTAACAAATAAAGAATGAGAATATAATAAATTATGAATTTACTAGAAAATTGATAATAACTTACTTTTTAATTCATAATTTATTTTGCAATTTGTGTAAAGATGTTATCCTTATCGTAATGAATGAAAATGAATTGTTGATTGTTATATATGCAGTAGTGTAGTAGTATTAGTAGTAGTAGCAGTCTCACTCTGTATTTAGATTAGCTGTTTGTGTATGTAGATGTGGATTGTGGATGTACCTTATACCTTAATGCGTCTTATGTGTTATTATACAATCGGACGAACAACGCGCATCCACATGGCGAACTGCCAACTGCTAGGGTCCTAGGTGCCGTGTGCCGTTGCCGATCGCGGGTTGCTTGTCGCCCCTGTGCTCAGTCTCTCAATCTCAATCTGCCTGAGGTGTCTGTGTCTGCCAAAAGTCAAGGCCACATAGCACAAAGCACACGCTCGAGTTGCCGGTTTGCATAATAACACTTTTCACTTCTTCAGTTTCTAACAGATTTTATGATCGAGCTTTTTCGGATTTTTTATTTTGTTTTTTTGTTGGTCGAAGGGGTGCGCGGTAGCGTACCAGCGTACACCCTGATTGCGCCACTGCTGTCGAAATATATTGTAGTATAATAGATATATTGGATTGATGCTTATTTTATGTATTAATTCAATGTCAATGTTTTGTGATTATTTTAATAATAATAATAATAATAATAATAATAATAATAATAATAATAATAATAATAATAATAATAATAATAATAATAATAATAGTAATAGTAATAATAATAATAATAAATATAATATAGATTAAAGATTATGAATTATAGATTAAATGTAAATAGATAGTGATAGATATAGCACTTTTAGAAATATGAGTTATAGCAGCGTTGGCATTAATATTTTACAACACATTCACAGATAATTTTATGTTTTTCGATTATGTCTTTATGTAATAGCTGTTTCTATATCTTGATTTGTTTTTTGTTTGAAAAAGCACGATAAGATATTAACTGTTCAATGATTATAATGATTATTGACAATAATTTCGAAAGTGAATGATTTTTTACGCAAATTATGGGGTTACTCTCTGCCAAAAAAAAGCTTGCTCTTGTCCCATGCGAAGGTTTGGTGACCTGTAAAGTTTGAAATTTTGAAGAGATTAAATTCCGAAAAAACTAACAAAAAAATTGATAAAAATATTTCAGAAATTCCACTCACTCTTTTTACTTGATTTAAGTCTGACAGGATTGTGTGACATTTTTAATTATTTCTTTCCCTATTGTTTGAAAATAATATTTTTTATTTATTAAATGAGAATAAATTAAGAAAGTTCTTAAGAATATTGGAAAATATTGAGAAGGACCTTTCTCAAGTGTTAGGTCCCCAATCTTAGTAGATTTATAACTCACGAAAACGAGAGTTAATTGAAATACATGTATATGGTAAATAATTTTTGGAAGGTGGAATATTAATGTACGGTCTATGTTTTTTGATGACGAAAATTTCAGAAACTAGTCTTTATAGACGTTTTAAAATAGTCTTGAAAATTTATTATTGAAGTCCCATATTGCTGGAACCGAGGCCAAGAAATGGCCCTGCTAGGGAGGTGATTTTGATTCATATAATATTTATAATAAAAATAAACTATAAATAAATTGTTATATTTTAGTGGACTTTCACATTTACATTTGTAATTCGAACATTGTTGTCCCACTAAAAAAATTCTGTATGTACACCAGAAAAAATTTCAACAAAACAATCATCGAGTCATGTTAAACAATTAAGTGAAATAAAAAAAAAATGAATAATCAAAATGCACCCTAAACCGAGTCACATATATTTTTTGTTTCGGATTCCGAATCTCGTCAATGACAGATGCTGTTTTTTTTCGATTTTTATTTTTATTTATATAATTATTGTATTTACGCTGAATTCAATTGTGCCATTGAAATCCATATAAAAAACTATTTCGTAAAATAAAAAAACAACACCACTTGAAAAAACAACCAATCAGCACGTGTGTGCTATGTGCACAGCCAATCCAATTTGTGCACATTCAAGTTGAGATTTTCAACCGAAAACTATGCTTGTGTTAAACAATCCGATTTCGGTCGCCGAGGTTGTGTAAACGTCAAAAACAAGGTTAACGAACTTAATTTGAACAGTCAAATACAAATATTAAGTATTGATACTGTTGTTGAAATCACAATTAAGTGGTCTCACTTTACAGCTTTCTCTCTCTCTCTCTCTATCTCTAACTTTCTCGCTTTTATATCAGGTTGAAATTGGTTTTGTGTATTACGGAAAATGCTACTCTTACAATTTTTAATTGCCTTTATTATTTCTATGTGTTTTTTAATTGATTCTGCGTCGACTCAATGTAAACTCAAACCAATTTTCGGAAAGATTTGTTCTAATACCGATTATGTGCCAAAACAAATAATAATTCAATCCATTTCTAGGTTTGTCAACATTCGTTTCATCAGCATGAGAAACGAGATGGACCTGAGGATTCCGCCAAATTACCACAACACAAGTGACGGAGACTATGCGGGATTTAGTATCATTAAATCGTGCGTCAAATCAATAGAAGAGCACTTTTTTCTAAAGCTCGATAAAAACAAAAACACATTAAATCGAATCGAATTTCTCAAAGTCAGTTGTCTTACGAGCTTGTTGACAAAATCTTTCATTGGAATCGGAAATTCAATTCAGTCGCTAAAATTTAACGAATTGCCCGATTTGGTCAACATAGATGGGGATGTTTTCAATTCATTTACCAAATTGCAAACTCTGGAAATAACTAAAACCAAACTTATCAGGGTACCCGACACAATGATAAATGTATTGCCGAATTTAAAAATTTTGAAGATTAACAATAATAAATTGACAAAAATGCCTTTCCTTCCTCGGGATAGACCAGAATTAGTGAATGATTTCCAAGGCTTTGGGAACCCCTTTTACTGTGAATGTTCACTCATGAAATTTATCGACATTATAAGAAACAATTTGAAAAACCCTAACAACCTCAAAAATGAAAACTATACGTAAGTTATTTTATTATAATAATAATAATAATAAAAAAAAAAAAACAATAATAATAATAATAATAAAAATAAAAAAAAACAATAATAATAATAATAATAATAAAAATAATAATAATAATAATAATAATAAAAATAATAATAATAAAATAATAATAATAATAATAATAATAATAATAATAATAATAATAATAATAATAATAATAATAATAATAATAAAATAATAATAATAATAATAAAAATAATAATAATAATAATAATAATAATAATAAAAATAATAATAAAAATAATAATAATAATAATAAAAATAATAATAATAATAATAATAATAATAATAATAATAATAATAATAATAATAATAATAATAATAATAAGTTATCATAAACAGATTTAAATGATTAATGGTAATAAAGAAATTGACAAACATGCGTACATAAATATTATTTAATTAAATAATGTAAATAATTAATAAATACTGTTATGGTTAATGTCTATTAATGCGTACATATATCTTATTAAATAATGTAAATAATTAAAAGACGAATTTAAGTTCTTATTTTTGCATTATTCAGAGTAAAATTGTTCAAATAATATAGTCGTATTTTGCAAGGCTGTGAATTAAATTACGTATATGAATGTAAGTATTGATGATGTAAGTATTATTATTGAGAAATTCGTTGAGAGGTTTTATTATATGAGACAATGGGTTCAAATAAGTGTTGTATAAACCAATTTGGCCATACTCTTAACATAGAGACCGCGGAATGTAGATCATAAAGTCTGATATTACCAATGTTGCATGCAGGGAATGATTTCAGAACATTCATAATCTCTGCGCCATAGAATAACAACAACGAAGAGGCCATCATGCTACTCTTACGATAAAAGAGCATTCAGTTTGTCAGTATTCAGATTATAAACCAAGAAACAAATTTAATTATGCGTTGAAGGAAGATGGGCATGTGAAAAATTAATTTATTAGTATTTTCTTCAAAATTTTAAAAAGATCATACGCATTCACAACCACACAGAAACAAAACCGTATATATTTTCTACATTATTCGAGGGTATATGATGCACGTTTCAGAGTTGCAGCAATGTTGGTAAACAAATTTGATACAACGAGGGTTCGATCCAAGAACATGCATTGAGCATTGTCTACTAAATGCCACATGAGTAATATGATTGTCTTTTGTTTGCAGCACTATCAAATGTTAGATCCCACTTGAGTGCAAGTAATTTCTCTCTCTCTCTCTCTCTCTCTCTCTCTCTCTCTCTCTCTCTCTCTCCCTTTCTCTATAATTAGCAACTTTTCTAATAATTTCTTTGATTTCTTCAATATCCTTTGAAACTCAGGATCTTATATTTCAATTTATTTCTTTATTTTTGACACAATGCACTAGAAATATACAGCCGATTCCTCTTCGTTCCAACGATGTATCATTACATTTTTCACTGACTAAAGCTGCAATTTATTCTCAAATCCTTAATCATTTTTTGAAACAGTTTCGTAAATTGGCAAAATTTTCCTTTTCTTTATTTTTCTCTCCAAGTCCAGCAAAATACCTGGACGCAAGTAATGCATAAATACCGGGATAAATACGTTCCAAGACATGACGGGATAATAATTATAGTAAATATCACTTCATTTCTCTACAGCTGTTAAATATTTACAAAAAATTTCCTTTGATGAATTTTCAGCATTTCGTTTTATTTCAATTTTAGATGTGAAACTCCGGAACACCTTTCCGAGGTAAACTTGATTGATGCAGGAGATCTCTGTATCACAACAACAAAATCAACAGAACCTGTAAAAAGTAATATGATTTTATGATCTATGATCTGTTCATAAAACGGGCCGAATGTAAATAAATACCCTACAATGTAAATAAAATCTTTTTAAAGTGTAAATAAAATTGAATCTCTATAGTGCTATGATAATATTAAGCCCTTTTGTAATACTTATAATACTTATAATAATAATAATAATAATAATAATAATAATAATAATAATAATAATAATAATAATAATAATAATAATAATAATAATAATAATAATAATAATAATAATAATAATAATAATAATAATAATAATAATAATAATAATAATAATAATAATAATAATAATAATAATAATAATAATTATAATAGTAGAAAATGAAAGTTTCTTGGTACAACACAAATCATATATAAAACAATAATTATAAAATTAATAAAGGGTCACAATATTTGAAAAATTATATAATTTATTAAAGAATTTTATTTATTCTCGTACAAAAAACTTCTCAAAAATGTAAAAATTCTTCAAAAATAGAAATAAGAAATCTTTATCATTTGTATTTATATTTTTATGCAAAAGTTTGTAAGTATTATTATTATTATTATTATTATTATTATTATTATTATTATTATTATTATTATTATTATTATTATTATTATTATTATTATTATTATTATTATTATTATTATTATTATTATTATTATTATTATTATTATTATTATTATTATTGTTATTATTATTATTATTATTATTATTATTATTATTATTATTATTATTATTATTATTATTTTGAAAATTTGAGTTTCTAAAAATGCGAAGATGATTCTGATGCACGTATAAAAATCTAAATGAAGTACCAAATGGCACCAAATTACAGATAAGTACAAATAAAAATATCTATATTTATTAAGTAAAATTTACAAGGTCACATATTTTTATTAAGGTGATCAACTTGACTTTTGAACTTCTAAAAATTGTTTTTGGAGATCATATTTTTTCATATACAATATCTACCTGATAGAATATTTTCACCTTTGGCCAATATGTCCTCCTTTGCGATTTCCCTGAACAATTTGTAGTCCTTTGTCATTTTCCTGACCAATTTGTTATTCTTTGTCAATTTGTTTAAAAAATATATAAACATATTCGTGGAATACCTTGATATTGTGTGACTTTCTTTTATTTAAAAAGCAAAAATTATAGTGAGATGGCAATAATTGTAAAACTACAAACCTTTTCCTTTAAATGAAAAATCCTATTATCCATATTTATGTTGGGCGTTTGTAAAACATAATAAATATAATTTTTGGTTTATTTGGGATACTTCTAATATGCCTGATAACCAGCCTGGCGTCAAGCAACTGTCCGCCGTCACCAAACCAGAGGAATGTAGAGTGACCTAAACTTCACCACTATTGTCTCCTCGGGAGGCACGATGTCCTCTTGTTTTACGGAAACCGTTTACGGTGGTACATTTGCTAATATTATTAACGCATTTTCGGGCATCAGTTGTAGAGTGTATATTTAAATATTAAATATTATTAATTATTTAACAATATCTCGTTGATTATTTTAATGGAGATTGACAGTGACTGAAGTTCATATCCAACTTGCTCTATTTATAAATTAATAATATAAGTTCTCCAGAGGCCCGCATAGGGGACATGAAAACAAGATTCCCAGTTCAATTTCAAGCCGCCCATTTAAATCTACTGCAGCTGTTATTCCACCTCCATATATTTGATATTATGCATTGAAATTACGAAACAATCGGATCAGTTATAGAATTATCAAAAAATTCATTTTGATTTATGACGGGACGGTGAAAGGGGCACTTGATTGACCTTGCAAGCCGACACAGGGGTTGTTTTAAATTATATATCTTTCACATAGTATTTCAATATAGATGGAATGGTCTACTAAATGAGTGCCATTGTCCAGATGGATATTGGCTGGGGTTATTGTTTGGGAGTTTTTTATCTTAAACTTTGCATTATTACCAAATATACAATTTATGGTAAATAGCAAACATCAGAAAACAATTCAGACGTATCCAGTCGAAATAATATTTGACAAAGCGTTTACTAGAGAATGGATTGATGATAAAAACGAGAAAAGCAAAAGGAACTTATGATAAAATATGAGATTGGCAATAAAGATTTGATAAAGGAAAAAACTATAAATAAACTAAAGAACCAATATGAAGGTCCTAGTACGATTACTGGAAGTAATCACGAAAGACGTCATTTACGAAGTGCGCACAATAAGTACATAAACTTGACTAGAAATAAGCAACCAATTTTATTAAAACTTTCTGCAACAAACAAGTAATACGTACAAATTTATTTCTCAATGTAAGCTCCGCAATTGACTCTTAGTTCAAAATGCCCATTTCATAGAAGACTTTGTGGTATGAAATCAGTAAATCTATGATAAACTGTGGCAAAGAGTTGGCACAATCATAAAAGTTTCATCATGCATCCTTCATCAGTTATCAGAAGAAATGAAAATAATTAGGGTGAGGTTAAGATTGTATGGTGCGTGAAGCACCAGTGACTATTCATATGATTGTCATGCAATAGACAGAGTTCATTATGTACTGTTTTCTGCTGCTTTTTTCTTGCCTCCTTTACCAGGTGTACATAATAATCACTGTTGATTTTGACATCTGATGCAACGAAATCCATTTTGAGAAAGCCGTTCATATCCGAAAAGATTGTGACATCAGACATTTCCTGTGAGATGTGCCGATTCTCATTTTCAGTGATGATTTATTCATTGGTATCTTCCATTCTGTTGAGTCACGCTTAATTTCAGATATCTATGGGCTCAGTGGTGTCTAATCCTCTGTAATTATATGTCTTAGAAAGGCATCACCAAGATTTTCAGAGTTTTAGATTTATTAATAAACATATGATGGACCTTATACAAATTAGAAACAATCTTATAATCTAAATTTTCTCACAAAATCTGCAAACCTTCTGAACATGGCAATATTAAAACAGATTTAGGTTCATCATTCATACATACAATATTGATGTTACATACAATTGACAAATTGACACTCGCTAATTAAATAACACTTAGCCATTTTCAAATATCATCATTGTTAAAGTTGTTAATAAATAAAAGTGTCTCATTTTGATATACTTAACGCATATGTAAATGTAGAAATTTAGTCTGGTAGTTGGAGTGTCATGGAAATTGTATAAAAAGAGAATATTTTAGGTGTCTGGCAGTAGTGGGATGTGTTACCGTCAGCACATCACCGTGGGCACCCCCTCCCCTCTCCCCCCCTGAGAGAAATTTTTTCTAAGTCCAAAAGTACAAAGATAATGACTCATTCAAGGTAATTGAAACAAAGGCAATGAGTCATCAAAAAATTTCAAGGTCATTAAAACAAAGACCATGACTTGTTCAAGGTCATATGATGAGTCATAATAATTTCTCAAGGTCATTTAAACAAAGACACGACTCAATAAAGGGTCTATGGGTGACTCATCATATTTTTTCAAGGTCATTTAAACAAAGACCATGGCTCACCCAAGATCATTTGATGAGTCACAATAGGTTTTCCAGGTCATTTAAACAAAGACCATGACTCATTCAAGGTCATTTGATGAATCATAATAATTTCTCGAGGTAATTCAAAGTTTTCAAGGTCATTGGATGACTCATCATATTTTCAGTGTCACCGTCAGCACATGTCACCGTCAGCACAAGGTCATTGAAACAAAGACAATGAATCATCGTATATATATGTATATATATATATATATATATATATATATTTATTTTTATTTTATTTTTATTTTATATACTTTAATTATTTGTTTTAATCAAGTCAATAATATTATTTATTTATTTTTTATTTATATTATTATTAAATTAAATTGGTTTGTGTTAAATCATAAAAATAGTTCAATATTTTTGTAAAGTTTGAGATTGTTAAGAAAATGTATATAATTTATGATACACACGTGCTTTAGATTGAAATATGTGTGTTTGTTTTACCGATATAAGAAATGTTATAGACAATTTTTAAGAAATTATACATAATTTCACATGGGGTTTTTATTGAAATATGTGTGTTTGGTTTACTGATAAAAGAAAAACTATGGATAATATTTAAGAAAATACACGTAATTTATGATTATTATGTGATTAGAATTTGATTAAAGTTGTGAGAAAGTTGTTAAATTTGAAATAAAACTGATTAATTTGTAAATAATGTTATTACTTTGAAGAAATTTTAAAATAAGACCTTCAGCAAATTGGTCAGAAAATAGTAGTTATTGAGTAATACTTATTAAAATTACCAAAGATTTATAATTTTTGACAAGTCTTGATAGATCTTTAATAAAATTTGTTAGTACTTTGAATAAAAATTTTTAAAAAAAAGTTTCAACACAGTAGCAAATTGTAAAGAAAATAGTACTTATCAATTAATTAAATTAACTAAGTTGTAAAAAAATTGAAAAAATTTGTTAGATTTTTTAAAATTTTAAGATTGTTAGGCAATTGTTTAAGGTATTTGTTGAATGAAAATTAATGTATGTTATCGACTGCTCATAGTATTTAATTGTACAATTTCTCTTAATTGATTTTGATAATTTTAAAATTTTATTATTTTATTCACGTTTTATTATAACCCCAACATTATTATTATTATTATTATTATTATTATTATTATTATTATTATTATTATTATTATTATTATTATTATTATTATTATTATTATTATTATTATTATTATTATTATTATTATTATTATTATTATTTTATTATTATTTTTATTTTTTATTTTTATTATTATTATTTTTATTATTTTTATTATTATTATTATTATTATTATTTTTATTATTATTATTATTATTATTATTATTATTTTTATTATTATTATTATCATTATTATTATTATTATTATTATTATTATTATTATTATTATTATTATTATTATTATTATTATTATTATTATTAGTATTAAGTCAAACAGTGACCCCAGCAGCAATAAAGATCGAACTAATAGCAGCTGTAGCAGGTTCAGTGTTAGTAGTTGTTTTAGTAATTATTATAGTGCTTGTTTGCAAAAAAAAGAAAAAAGAATCTAAAAGAAAAATCTTGTACTCGGAAGGCTCTCCTTCAAAGATTATATTGTAAATTTTTTGTTTTATCTGTATTTCAAAATAAAAATCACATTGACATTTTAGCCAAGATGATGATTACAATGAGCCGTTTATTAAAGAGAAACCTCGCAAAGTTTGAATTCGAAATTCTAATTAAAAAGTAAAAAAACCCGGAAGTGTCGGTTAATAGCTAACTTAGAATTTAATTTTGTTGTATAACATTGTAGAGATATTTTTATGTTTTTTACGGTTCTCTCTCTCCAATTTTTTGTATGTATATTGTTTTTATTGTCACTGAATATTATTGTTATTATTAAATCTGATTTTTGAACTGTTTTAATTTTAAAACATTTTTCAGAACTAAATAATAATTTCATCTTTTCATTAAAATAATATAAAGTAAAATTAATTTTTTATAAAAATATTATTTTATTAAAATATTGCAATAATATTGAAACAGTTAACTTTTTCAATTGTTGAAATAATTCTAAATACCAATATATTTATTCAAAACTAATGATATTTGAACAATTTAAATATCGAATTAAACCACATCTTATTTTAACATTAAAACAAGATATTATATAACTCTCCCCTTCTTTAAGAAAAATGCCACTTTTTGAGATACTCTATTCTTCGTATTTTGATGGTATCTTTGTTCTGTAGTTCCACTTGATGGGCAGCGATAAGTTTTCTGATCTTATATGGCCCTTCGTATTTCATTCCCGCTTTGGTTCTATTTTGCGGTTTTTTTCGCACTAAAACATTCTCTCCGATCTCAAAGTGTCGCATACCATGTTTTTTTACTAAAACTTTTATTTTACCTTTCATATGCATAGGTTGCCTTCTAGGGGCGTGCATAATTGGCCCTCCATTTATTTTAATTTCATGACAAACTAGGTTTATGAACCCGAGATCAAATTTTGACGCAATAAATATATTCCCAAATTTTACTAACATCGTTTCAATCTTTGGATTTTTTCCTTTGTTTAGAAACGACATTGTTTTCTTTATTCTTTCCAAATCTGTATAACTTTGATTAACTATAGTTGCTTCAATATTATTTTTTTTCTAAAAATTTGATTCCAAATAGCTCCATTGTGTCTACACCCCTAATAAACTCTGGTTTAATTTTTTAAACTATGATTATGCTAATTTTACGTACTTTTACATTTCATAAAACACTGAAAATAGTGGCTTTTCGTTTCCAGATGAAAATTCTCCCCGAAGATTGATTCCACTATCACCGACGCTTTGTTTCCTTACCTTTCCCACATCGATCTGGTAATTACTGTTACAGAAGCACCTGAATCACAACATTTCAACACCCACTCCATTTACTGTCATTAAACTCCATTTTCTTCTATCTATCGTCTCATACATTACATCCCTCTTTATATCATTTCGTTTTCTCTCTAAATTCAATTGCTCAATTCCACTGACGAAATGAAAGCAATGGGATCCTCCGTGTTTTTTCCATGTTTTCTTTCCGGCTAAATTGTTCTTTCTTCACTAGCATATGAATTATTATCATCAAAATTTTCATCATTGTTATCTTCTTCAAAAATACATGCAACAGGTCGTCTCATCTGCGGTCTGTGGTTACCCAGCAGATGATATCTTTCAAAGGTATGGTTTTCCTTACCAAAAATTAAACATTTATTTTTCATTGGATACTGATAACGTCTATGCCCATTTTCTCCAGAACAAAAACAATTACCTGGGTTCAGAATCTTTGGTTGGCGTGGTTTAATTCCACGACTTTCATTGTATAGTTTTCTAGCTATACTTTTCAATGACACGTTTGGTTGCTTACTCAGCATATTTTTATTATAATTTTCATTAGCAATCGCTGTATATTTATTGTCATCTTGAACACATTGGGAATGTTTCAAAAAATTACTCTGTTGATAGCTATTAGTATAATGTTTTGACTTGACATCTTCATGATTATTATTTTTATTTTCTCTTCTTAACGCATTAGCTTAACTGTTTACTTGAATTCCATTAGTATTTCTACTCTTGGATATTGATAGTGTCAGATTTTCATATATTTTAGCAGTTGATCTAACTTCCTCCACCTGTATGCTTGACTTTGTCAATATAATTTCTTTGACTCGATCATCCGGTACTTTATTCGCAACAATGTCTTCCTCACTCATTCCTGAATTACATATGGTTTTAACCAGATTTCGGACTCTAATCTCAAATATTGCGAATCTCTCATTTGCTTCTTGTTTCACTGCATTTAAATCAAAGATCTGTCTTGTAATTGTTTTTTTAATGATAAAGCAATCGACAAACCTGCTTTTTGCTTTTCATCTGTTGAACAGCTGTGTCTAGCAGACTTCCATAACACTGCAGCTTCATCTTTCAATAATATATCGAAAACGCTAATAAAACTTTGACTTTAAATTTGCAGCCATTCTGTAACATCTTTTATCCATTTTCAGCTTCCATCGTGCTTCGACCATCGAACTTCCGTACATTAAAATCAAGCATGCTGCGAACATGCTTTGATAACGATTCCAAAAATCCTTTTATTTGGCTTCTTGTAATCGCATCGATATTTTTGGCGTGACCGCCAGTTATAAGTTTTTCAATTGTTGACATAATTCCATAAAGTACATAAAGAGGGTATGCACATCAGATCTGCTTTGTCGATGGTAAGAACTGCTCAATAAAAAACCGGAAAATTTTGGATGGGTTATTAAACCCTTAAAATATTGCTGACTTTGAATGTAAGGATAGTTTTGAATTTTCGACGTTTATTGCACAGTTAGATAAAAAGAATGCATATGAATTTATGGTCTCGTTTGACGTTTGCATTCTTTTAACGAATATTTCATTAGTGTAAACCATTGAGTTATGTTGTGAGATGTGGAAAGAAAAATGTGGATGAACATGAGAGAAGTAGATGGATATGTCACCGCTAGATCAGTACCCCCCGGGGGAATTTTGAAAAGTTTAAAATAGCAAAGATTTCCAAGGTCAAACTTAAACAAATACAATGGGTCATCCAAGGTCATTGTATGAGCCATCATAATTTTCCAACGTAATTTAACAAATTCCATGACTCATCATATTTTTCAAGGTCAAGGTGATTTAAAATTTCTTTTAAAACTTTTCAAGGTCATATAATATTTATTATTACTATTATTATTATTCCAATATAATTAAAACAAAATCATCAGCAAAAATTTTTATAAATTAGATACAATTCTACTAAAATGATATTCACTAAGAGCTTTAATAAAAGCCCATTGAACATATCACTGAGATCGAGCAGCAGAGCAGCCGCATCCATAAATGCATGGATATTCGGTTTCCATATCTTTTAATATTCTATTTAGTTTGATGTCCCATAGAAATTTGAGTGTGATTAAATACCAAATCACGGATCAATGCTAGTGGCTTGTCGTTAAACATTTTTTTAGTTCGGTATAGTAGAACTCTAGACGCTTTTTGATTACTTTAAAATATTCATCTGAAAAAGGTAAATTGAAAATAATAATAATTGTTATTTACCGCAGTGTTTGATTTAACTCATTATTTGAACCGCGCTCGGGATTGGATACATATAATGATTATATTCGAAATAACACACCTTTTTAGATATGAATAATAAATACTAATTTAGAGAGATTTGAAAATGTTTAAAGAAATTTTATTAATCTGTTTATTAATTGTAAGTTATTGTAAAGTAACTAGCGGAAAAAAATCAGTTGCTGTAACCGTGGAAAGTCAAAATAAAACAAGATGTTTGTAACCATATATCGCTGTGCTGATGGATATATTATATATGATAGACAGCTGAGATATTTGAAAACTCCAGTAAAAGGATTATCTGAAAGAATGTAAACTTTAGAAAACCGATTTATACTGACACATGAGACTTTAAAAAGAGCTCGGAACGAAATCTATTACGATACTCATTATCTAAATACGAGAATTGGTATTATCAAAGCCTAAATGAATAAATCAATATAAAAATTAAATGAAAATCGAAAGGTTTATTGTAAAATGATTATAAAACTTTTATATAGTATAAAAGATGATTACAATAGATCAAATTATCAGTCCAATCTAATAATAAAAGAAGTTAAACAAATAAGAGTAGAAGGTAATTGGTGGAATTAAGCAATCTCGAGCCTCGAGTCAGATTTTCACCGTTCTAACGGAAGATAATAATGAAGATGGGTTTTTCAAATAAGGATATAAAAAAAAACTAAACCCAAAAATGAGACAATTTGTTATGTACACCGAGATCATACTACTTTTGTAAATAGAATAAATTGAATGTATCGAATACGTCGAATTGTTGAAGTCTGCGTATTCGCTGAATTCCCCGAAAGTACTGTGATTCTTAGACGGTACTTCTAACTCTTTCATCTTAAAACACTTTCACGGGTAATTGGGTTGAATAATTGGAGAAATTTATTTAATATTTATATATAAATAATACTAACATTTATATATCTATATATTCAGTTCTATATTTGTTGTAATTTCCATCTTAGTAACTCGTTGCCATGGTATTTGTCACCTATAGATCTTTTAATTTTATATGTAACGCCGTTTATTTTTGGATTTTATTTGATAAAAGGTTTGGCAACGATATGGTGGAGTTGTGGAAGGTCGACGTCAAAAAAACCTATCGAATATCAAATGCCGATTGAATTTAATGATCGATGTCTAAAAAGAGCAATACGTCATAACAAAAGATGTCGGACATCATCCAAACATAGATATATTAGGTATGAATAAGTTTATCAACTAAAACAGGTACTACTTTTATTTATATTTTCTAACATTAAAATATTTTTTAATTTTTTTTATTTAAATTTAAATAATTAGTTTTAAACTTAATATTTTAAAAATTAAACAAATTATAACCTATTTATTTTAATATGAATTAAAATATAACAAACATCTGAGTGAAAACAATTAACATGGTAATCATTACGCGTTAATACGTTTGTTACATATAATTCTGATAATATACACCATCATTTTTTGTGCTCTACAAATATTTCGAATGATAAATATCTACCTCCGACTATCTTGAGAGACAGAATTTCAATCAATTGACATTTGGTTTTACACATAAATACACTCGAGTTACAACTTATCACAGTTTCTTCCTAATCACAAGTGCGTTTTACTATATTTTCCGTTGTTCTGTTTTAGCATTTTCATAAGTTCCAACATGTCAAATTAATTGATAAATTAATTCATTGCACTAAACTTTCGTTCTATTTCTAACTCCAAAATATCAAGAAATCTTTGTAAACAAATTATTAAATTATATTTCCATTTCAGCTTCTGTTTTATTAACGTTTTTTGTCCTATCTTTATCAACTTACTTTATATTTTCATTTGAACTTTAATAAACAAATTGAATTGCAACAATTTGAATACTTTAAAGCCTTTTACCACTACCGATTTGGGCGACCATTTGATAAAGAGCTTTATGTTCTAAATAGGTTTAAATTAATCTTTTAAAATCATTGTTTAAAATATTAGTAGGTACGAGTCTAAAAATGTAAAATTATAAACTTTTATTTTCAAAGATTCGAGATTGCCGTTTAAATTACATGTGAAACTGAAACGTTGGTATTAATATCTCTATTCATATGAGTTTATTTAAACAAACATTCATATTTCTCACAATAATAATAGACATTTCAACAACGATTCGAGATCTTCATTCAAAACTACTCGTAAAAGTAGAACGTCCTTTGAAAATATTTTGAGTTTTCGATGAACTGTCATAAATAACTATTAAGAAAATATTTCAAAGTCCATTCGGACATAGCCGAATTTCTGAAAATTATCGATTGATTTTGCTTGTTCTTAGTACCTGACAGAACCAAGAAAGTTGTCGGGGATTTTATTTCAGATTCTTCTTAGTTGAACCAAGAAGCAGTCTTTTCATGAATGATGCTTCGATTAATTATGTCAGGTTCCGCTTGTTCACAAAACGATTATTTAAAACACTCAAAAGCTTTGTGAGCTTTTGAAAGATATTTATTACAAGAATTACAAAATATATTTTTTCTAATTACCATATTTTTAAAATTAAACAATTAGATATTATAAAATTATGAAAATTTAAAAATTTAAGAATTTAAGAAATTTAACAAATTATAGAATTATGAAAATTTAAGAATTTAAAAAATTCAAAGATTTATTTTTATCATCCTGTAGTCAAGTAGTGTTGTTTTATGCGTTACCATCCATCACATATTATGAGGAATTTGAGACTTGTGAAAGTTTCTCCTATTCCATATTTACCGAAGTCATAGATTTTGAAAAAGTTTTATAAATAGAAAATTGTAATATTTAAAGGTTTTCGAGTATTTCGGGTATCTCGGGTAGGGTCGAGAGCTGAAAATGCTTAAAAAACCACACTACTACTTCTACTTCTACTACTACGACGACTACTACTACTACTAATAATAATAATAATTATTTTTTCTATTGGCAAAATATAACATGGGCAAATAACCATTAATTTTCACTGAAACAATAATAATAATAATAATAATAATAATAATAATAATAATAATAATAATAATAATAATAATAATAATAATAATAATAATAATAATAATTTTACCAATTAATTCTTAATTCTGGTGAGATCTGTTTGTCACGCGGGGTACCGTCTATTTACTGCATAATGTTCACATGCATGACTTTTATTAAAATCAACCCAGACTCTTTTGTCGTCAATATTAGTTTATACCCCCTTATCATTTTTATAGTAAATAATTGGTGATTCTTACTGCTAATGTTACACTGGGGAATCGGTTGTATTATCATACAATTATAACAATCTACATAGTATTGATGACAGATACTGTGTCCCTCTTATTTAACTCCTTTTGGTTTATTTGTCATATCGTCGTTTTCCTTTCATAAACTGTAACATTTCGGTCTCAGAAAAATCATTTCTTTATATTTGTTGCCATTATTTTCATCCTTGAATTTTCCAATGACCGAATTCAAGTTACGATTGTATAATGAGTCTGCTGGATCATAATTACTTGTATCCAATAAATTATCTGATCATGGCTGGAAGTAATTGTGTTTTAAAATTTCACATTCTTACATTCCAGGAAAAAACTATCCGTGTCCCCATCTAAAATATTTATATGACATTTGAACTGATGTCGATACTTCTCCAGTTCAGCATACTGTAACTGATACATTCTGAGTTTAAATAAGTCAAGTACACTTTGCCCGATGTAACTTGGCCTATCTTAACATACAGTCTCCATATTCAATAATGTTGCAATCAGATCATCCACTATTTTGATCAATCTCCTGAATGTGGGTTTTGAGGCATAAATTTCCATTTTTGACTGTTTGTTGCACATCCTCAGACTTAACCGTTTTTTTTCATTCAATTTATCATGTAAATCATCTGAAATTATCATATACACCTCGACAGTATACTCATAATCCAGTGATTCCAAATCTTGATTTTCACACTGATGTGAAATTGATTCCAAAGCTGGTTCCTCCAAAATCCATTTGAAATTTTCACAATGCAATTTCTGACTCAATGCCAGCCGTATAAATTTTTGATATCGATATACAACAACTCAGATGACACTACATGGTGTTTTTTCACAAATGTGAGACCACCAAGTATACTAACATCGAAAAAATTGTACATTTCGATGTAAACTAAAAGTTCAATGGGTTCCCTTAATATCATGAGTGCCGACACCCAACTAATTTCGGAAATGCCAAAGAAATTTAGTGGCTCCAATCTATTGTGTGCAATTAACTTTGATCAAAACTCCTGGAATACATCGGCCAGTAAATGTACATCCAGCTTCAAGTATATTTTCATGTAATCCAATAGAGTGTCACAATCAGTTTCATTCCAAATCTGTTTTGCTTTATCATACTTCTATTGAGTTACATTTTCCCACATTGTAGGCCATTTCATTGTGTTCTCCAAATCTTCCAAATGTTTTGCATGGTTGTAAGGAAAAATCCCTTTTGTTTCAACCAATATTCCACCAAACACTGAGCGAGGTATAGGCAATCCACCAAGAGTCTTAACCGCTTTTACCAGCTAATCATTGAAAAACTGCAAACTGTCAATGAATCTTACGGTTAAGTTGTTGATCCTCACCATCAAAGATAAAACCTTTTCCGAAGTTGTTGCAATACAATTCAGAGTTCAATGGGTGAATTTATTGAGTCCATATTTCAAAATATGGTGTAAGTCATATCCTTTCAGGTTATGAAATACAACCGGCAATAAATACCGAATTTGCCTAGATAAATTGCAGTCATTGCATGCTGCTCCAAAATATTTCCCATTGAAATGGTCATGTTCACGAACTAAATATTCCCGCTTGTGGCACATATAGCACTCTCTTGCCTTATTGCGCTGAATCGTTCTGCTGCTGACATTATCATCGTTTTTCTTGCATTTCTCTAGTAGTACTGTAAAACTACTTGCTGCCCCAGTTGTTCAATTTTCTCTAAAAACTCCTCAACATATTCTGGCCCGGTAAATTGATGATATTGACTTACCCCAGTGAAATTATTTATCAACAACAGACCCGCAGCTATTATTAAATGAATTTGATGATGTCTCTCATCATTGGGTAAGATTGCCTCAAAATCGGTGTAAATAACGTTTTGGACCAATCACTAAAAACCAAATCTTTATTTGGTGCATCATGTACATTGTAGTACCAAGCATATTTTTGCTGCAAATCGATATATGTTTTTCGAAAGCCTTCTTTTTTAAAACCATTCAGGCATGTTTCGCACCACTTGCACTGAATACGAACTGGACAATCTTCACTCTCGTGGCAATTCATTAACCATTGTAGATTAGTAACTGCGGTATAATGAAATTTTTCACCTTCTAACATTAACAAATAAAATAGTGCCACCCCCTACAACTCTGATCCAATGGAATTTTTTATTATTTTTAAAATATAATGTCTACTTACTTTTATAAGTAGTATATATTTTGTAAATTTTATTCTTATTTATTCTTATTTTTTATAAATATTATTAATTTTCAAGGTCATTGAAATTTTTCAAGGTCACGAAATTTTTAATCATTTTTAAAATATAATATGTCTACTTACTTTTATAAGTAGTATATATTTGTAAGTATTTTATATTATTATTTTTTAAAAATATTATTATAAATATTATTATTTTATTAATATTATTAATATATTACAAGACATATACAACAAAATTTTTATTATAAAGAGATAATTCTACTATAGTAATATTGTCAAAGAGCTTTATTCAAAGCCCATTCCACATACTTTCGATATCGGGCAGCGCAGCAATGACATTAATCACCACAGGGATATTCAGGTTCCATATCTTTTGACAAATTGTTTTGTTCGATATCCCATAGGAACTCATCGATTACAGTAAATATCCATATTGATGTATGATTGAATATCAAGTCTGGAATTATTGATGCTGGCTTATCCATAATTTCATGTATTTCTGGATAATAGAATTCCAGATGTTCTTTAATAACTTTAAAATAATCATCTAAAAAACAAGTAATAATGATAATAATAGTAATAATTAATTACCATAATGTTTAATTTCATTCATAGCTTAAACTGCGCTCGATACATCCATTTTAATGATAAAATTTGAAATAACAATTACTTTTATATTAATTTAGACCAATGGGAAGTTAAACACACACAAATCTTTAGCTATAAACAATAAATATTAATTTATATAGATTTGAAAATGATTAAAGAAATTTTAATAATAATATTAGTTTTTAATATGGTCAACTCAATTGTTGTAACCGTTCAAAGTAAAAATTCAACAAGATGTGTATGTCCTGATACTGCAGTGTTATTGGATATTTTGTATATGATAGATAGGCCTAGATATTTGAAAACTCCAGTCAAAAGATTATCTGAAAGAATGAGTAATTTAGAATTCCGATTTGAACATACATATGAGACTTTAAAAAGAGCTAAAAACGAATTATGTGATGATATTATATATCTAAATAAGACCATTGGTATTATCAAAAATGAATTAAGAAAATCAATATTAGAATTGAAAGAAAATCGTAAACTTAATGAAAAAATGATGAATCAAGTTCAATATAGTATAAAATTTTATTCTAATAAAACAACTGATCAGTTCAATCGTATAATGAAAGAAGTTCAACAAAATCGTCAGCAAATGAGAAAAATCATATATAAACAACAAGGTGGTTTTATTGGAGCAATGTTACCATTAACATTATCATTATTATCACAATAAACGATGAGGCAATCATTACCTAATGTTAAATTAAAATTTAAATCATCTTGTTGTAATGGAGAAGATTTAGACGAACCCAGAAAACGAAGCAGGTTTCGATGGAGTGGCAAAGTTAAAGAAAAGACGCCCAAATTCGAAAAAGGAAACTCAAAAGTGGTTTTCAGATCAGCTTGCGTATAGTTTAAACAAACCGATGCGGAAAAGATTTCCAACGAGAGCTTATAAGACATTCGGTATTAATGATTTATGGCAAATGAATTTGATGGAGATGATACCGTATTCGAAGATTAACATGGGTTAAAAATATATTTTAACGTGTATTGATGTTTTTAGTCGTTTTGCACGCGGTTTACCAAAAAAGACAAAATCTGCAGAGGAAATATCTAAAGCAATTAATAATATATTTAAGAATGGGCATCCAGACAATTTGCAAACTGATTTAGGTATTATTATTATTATAATTATTATTATTATTATTAATATTATTATTATTATTATTATTATTATTATTATTATTATTATTATTATTATTATTATAATTATTATTATAGGCAAGGAGTTTTACAATAGTAAAGTTAAACAAATCCTGGATCGTCTCAAAATAAATCATTATTCTGTACATTCTCAATACAAAGCCGCACATGTTGAAAGATTTAACCGGACATTGAGGGATAGATTGAAGAAATATTTCGTGCATCAAGGTAATAAAATATGGATAAATGTATTACCAAAAATACTTTTTAGTTATAATAATTCATCACACCGAGGTCTGAATGGTTTGAGACCCGTAGATATCAGCTCAAAAACACGAGTACAATCTAAAAAAGTTACTATTACAAAACCTAAATATAAAGTTGGTGATCACGTTAGAATTAGTAAAATATCTGCTTCACCTTTCATCAAAAATTTCGATAGTAATTGGAGTTATGAAGTATTTTTAAATTACAAATTTTAATACTAAACAGAGTCCTGTAATGTATGTTATTAAAGATAGTGATATCAATGGAATACAAGGGAAATTCTTTGAACAGGAATTACAAGTTATTTCCAAACCTACAGTGTTCAGAATTCAGAAAATATTGAAAACTAAAATGGTGGGTAAGGATAAACAATACTATGTCAAATGGCATGGATATCAAAAACCCTCATGGATATCATCAAAAGACCTATTTAAATGAATTTCTATACAATTTTACATAGCAATAGTTGCCTACTAATCCATCCTGAAAATCAAGCAAGTAAATTTATGGTTGATCTTCAAAATCCCATTTATTTACATGGAAATTGGGAAGTTGCTTTGCAAGACTTTACATTTGTGTACAATACATTCCCATTTTATAGTCATTGTAAAATCGGTTACAAGAAACGTGTTCCCAAAACCTGTAGTTGTATTTTCTCAATCAATAATATTGATTGATATTGTCATATTCCGAATCATATTTTAGATGAAAATAGTGGCATGTTTTTCAAAGATGGATTGAAAGGTAGTTGTGATTTTAGCCCATTTACAATAAAGTTTGAAAGTATTGAGGATGCCAAGCGAATGGGTAGTGATAAGCTTAACATAGTTGTTCCTGGTACTGAATACCAAATACGTTTCAAAACATTTTTTATGTCGGCCCTGTGAATGAACACATCAAAATAACTGTATCATATATTAATGAGGTGGAAGATACATTTATATTTATTAAAGAATTATATATTGAAACACTTGAAGAATTACATAAATATATTTCATTCAATTTTTTAAATATATTTATAACTATTGAATTTGTTAAAGATGGATTATGTAAATTCAGTCTGAATAATAACATTTGTGAAGTTACATTTGATAAAAATTTGGCTAATACATTGGGATTAGATAAGCAAACATATAGGGCAAGTGCTTTTGGTGTACGCAAACCGAAAATAATAAAACTTCATAGACAAATGTTCATATATACTAACATCATCGATCCTATAATTGTTGGTGATTCTTTGGTTGCTCTATTGAAATCTGTTTGGGTTGATGAACATGACTAGGATGAAGTTGTCAATATAAATATCGACAATCCCATGTACTTACCGGTATTAACATCATGTATAAACAATATAAAAATAAATATTCGTGATGATAGTGGTAAATTTATTGAATTTAGTAAGGATACAAAAACTCATTTGACATTACATTTTCGTAAATTAGATGGCCAATAACGATATTATTAGTATGTATAGTGGTAGCCAAAGTGGTGGCGCATTACCATATTTTATTGGTAAACAGTATGGATCAAGATGGTTGAGAACAATTGGTAGATTTGCACTTCCTATTCTTAAACTCCTTGGTAGGTTTGGTATGAAAACCGCTAAAGATGTGATAATGAATGAGCAGAAAATATTACCATCTCTGAAATCAAATGCATTATCAGAGTTAAGGAAAGTTCTACCTAATGTTGCAGGTATGTTTCAAAAACAGGAACTATCACCAGCTCCGGCTCAAAAACGTAAAAGACATCATAAACATATAAACAAACGAATGAAAGGACATGGAACTATATTTCAAAAAATGATTTGCGGTAAATCTGAATTGTGTTTATTTGATAGACCATCTCCCCAAGCAGTAATTGACATGGGGGCTTTTGAAGACGTATTCCCGATGAATTCTATTATGGATAGTAGAACTGATATTGAATTTTATATTAATGGTTCCCAAACTGAATATATAGATTTTAACGATACATTTTTAGCTGTTCAGATCAAAGTTGTAGATAAAGATAGAAAACCGTTGGGTGAACCTAGTGATGTTTTACGAAACAATTTTTTACATTTTCATACACTTTCATACACTTTTTAAAGATGCAGTTCTCGGATTTTATTATATCGAGATTGAGGGTGGTAACAGTACATATATATTCACAAAGCTCTAATAGAAACTATTATAAATTACAATAGCGATACTAAAAATACATGTTTAACTCCTATGGGTTATGGTAGTGATGACGATAGGAAAAAGTGAATTAAAGGTTCGAAATTATTTACCATGTGCTCATCATTACAACTCGATTTTATGGATCAACCGAAATATTTACTCCAAGGTGTTAATGTACACATTAGATTGAAAAGATCTGATTCGGCATTATCATTAACAAGTGCCACCACAAGCACCTATTCTTCAATTAGTTGATGCAAAATCATTGGTGAGAAGAGTTCGTGCTGAGCTCTCTGTATTAGCCGGTCATCAACTGGGCTTAATTCTAAGCATGCAATATATCCATTGAAAACAAAGAAAATTGTTCAATTTGCTATTGCTAAAGGTTCAGCGTTTTTCTATAAGGAACAAATATTTGGAGATAGAAGAATGCCCAACTTTATATTGGTAACATTTCAAAGTGAATCTCAATATAATGGATCATACTTAACATCGTGCTCAATTTTCAAACATTTTGGAGTAACATCGTTAACTTTATCATAAAATAGTGATTATAGAGAAACATATACTCAAGATTTCGATAATGATAATTATTGTGCTACATATATGCAGAGTATAGTGAGAAATATGGGTTATTTGGATAAAAAACCTTAATTGTGGTATAACTTTTGAAGATTTTAAAAGCAAATATCCATTCTTTACATTTGTTTTGGCACCCGATTTTGATTTAAATCAGAGTCAATTACCTCAAAATGGAAATTTACGATTAGATATAAAGTTTGCTAAAGCTATAACTGAACCGGTACATGTTGTAATATATGAAGTATTTGAAAATGAGGTTTCAATAACTGCAAACAGAACAGTGTTGGTTTGAACGAACATTACTAGTTTGAAAATGTTGGTATAAATGTATAGATAATTTATGATAATTTGTCATGGAGTAAGTTTTTCATGTATTTCTGTTAAGGTCTATCGAATTGGAAAACAATACTAGGACATAAATTTTTAGGGGTATTTCCTCTTGATAAAATTCCATATTTACGTGATAATCAAGCAATAATCGTCAATACTCAATCGTCTGATCTCGGTGGAGAACATTGGTTAGCAATATATATGAAACCTAGCAAGATATTTGTATTTAATCCTATGGGTTTCTATCATCCGGCTTTATTGATTTCGAAACTGCTAACAATGGGTAAACCTATTGTGTATAATAAAACTATGTATCAAAAACCATGGACCTTAACATGTAGTCAACATTGTTTAGCTTGGTTATTATCCAAGCGATTTGACGTATAATAAATATATTAATGTTATGTTTTATTATTAATATTATTATTATTATTATTAATATTAATATTATTTATTAATTAATTGTCACAAAGACAGTGCATGATAAGTGCGTGATTAGTAACAAGGAACACATGCATACACAAAACTGTATGTGATTTAGAAAGAAAACACATACATACTTTTGTTTGTATGTGATTTACAAAGGACGCATGCCTACACGATGCAGACTGCATGTGTTTTACAAAGAAAGCATGCCTAAAAAATCTCTCACCTATATGTATGTATTGCATAAGTGTGATTGACTAAATCGTGAAAATTTGATTCTCTTTATAAACATTGACAATTTCTAAAGTTGTCACAATTAATTGAAAAATAATGTTAATAATGTTCGCGAAGTCATTGTTATAGAAGATACACAGCCGGAAGTTATCGTTATAGACGATGATGGTAATGTATTTTATTTTATTAAAACCTTATAATAGATTTAGATGAAGATGTACATACCCACATTGGTGTGAATGACACCGACGCCCACATTGACTTGGATGCCCACATTGACGTGGATGAAGATGCCTGCGATGATGAGGATCAAGATGCAGCGATGATGAGGATAAATGTAAGATTTTATTATTTTTAAATTATTTGTTTTAATATATGTATATTATTTATTTAATATTATTTAATTATAGGTATATTATTATGTTTTCAATAATTTATTAATATTTATAATATATTGATATATTATTATTATTATAATATTTAAGAAAACTTTATTGATATATTGATGGAAAACACATATTTATTGATATATTGATGGAAAACCTTATAATATTTAAGAAAACTCTATTGATTTATTTGAAAACCTTATAATATTTAGGAAAACTTTATTGATATATTAATTGAAAACCTTATAATATTGATGTAAACTTTATAATATTGGTGTAAAACCTTATAATATTTAAGAAAAATTTATTGATTTATTGATTGAAAAATTTATATTTAAAATATAATTTTATCAGGCCAATTATATCCAAAGTATTGCATCGCTTCAACATGTCATTCTGTAAAATGTCATGGTGAAATGAAGCGATACAACGGTCAAAAATTCTATGGCATCAATTTTTTCATATGCCCAAATGCGAGACTGCCCAGGATATAAAATATTTAGAGTTTTTTAAGGGGCACTCTACCCACTTAAATTAATTTTCATTACCTAAAAAGGCATTTTTACGTAAAATCAATAAACAAAAAAATAATGACAATAATAACAATAATCAGAATAACAATAACAACAATAATAATAATAACAATAATAATAATAATTACAATAATAATAACAATAATAATAATAATAATAATAATAATAATAATAATAATAATAAAATTAATAATAATAATAATAATAATACATCGAAACATAACAACAACAATAATACGTCGACACATAATAATAAACGACCTGCTGCTTCAATTATTCAGTGTGTTCCTTCTAAACTTAAAAGGATTGAAATCATCATTAGCGATGATGAAGAAATCATCATTAGCGATGATGATAATGATGATATTAATAATCAAATAGGAGGTTCGATTAATAATCAAATAGGGGGTTCGATTAATAATCAAATAAGGGGTTCGATTAATATTGATAATGAACCTGAAATAAGGTTAGATTTAAATGGGAGCCATAAAAGTATTAGATTTGATGTTGAACATGAGAATCTAATACAAATCTCATTAACAAATAAAATAATTAATAGATTAAAATCAGAAATAAACCAAATGGGGTCGGATAAAATACAATTCACCATTCTTATACAATTCGAAAAAGATGGTGAAATTAAAGATAACTTTTTTAGTAATAAGGCAGAACTTTTCTCTGATAATTTTCTGCTTAATGGTATTACTAAATTAAATAATAAAATAGAACGATTCACATATTTATGGAGCGGATGGCTGGTTGTTAAAATCAAAGAAATTGATTTTATATTAACTAAGTATTTTCCCATAAATAGACTAGCTGGCCATAGTTATATCCCCACACGAGATCTTTATCTGGCAAAAAAGCTTTAGCTAATGTTCAAAACAATGACCATCATTGTTTTATATATAGTATATTAGCCCTTTTAAAACGTAGTGTAGTTTGCACCCATAGGAACAGAGTTACATCTTATGAGAATTATTTGGACGAGTTGAATTTTGACCCCATTGACGATTGTCCTATGAGACTCTGTAATATTCCCAAGTTCGAAAGAAAGAACAAGGACTTAAAGCTGTCTACAAATGTTTTGACTTATAACGAAAGACCGTCTAAAACTCTAGTTGATATAAATTATATCCCTCATCATCCGCATTTAGATATAATTCACCGGTCCAAGGTTACTGACGGTAAACCTATTTATTTACTTCTTTTGGAGGACGGTGATAATTATCACTATACTGCTGTTTTTGATTTGGATAAATTAATGAACTGCCATGCGACTACATCTTACAATATCCAAATCTCTGTACATTGGTATCCCAATTGTCTTAATGGCTTTAGATTAAAACCCGCATTTGACACCCATGTTGCCTTGTGCATTAAAAATCAAACAGGCACTACCCTTTATACTTTGCCTAAAAATAAATATTTAAAATTTTCCAATTTTGCAAAATATTTTACCCCGCCATTCGTAATTTATGCGGATTTTGAGTCAATTTTACCACTGGATATAAGGCATCATCAAATACATATGCCGATAGCAGCAGGTCTACTATTAATTAATAACTACACAAATACAAAACATTATTATAATTTTTTTGGCGATGATTTCGTTTTGGCGTTTTTGAAAAAGATTGACGAAATTGCTCTTTCGATTGTCTTGCCATATTACGAGGTTCATTGTCAAAAACTATAGGACCACTAAATTTTAATGAAGAACGAGAGTTCAAGGAATGTCGCACTTGTTATTTGTGTAAAAAGTTTATTAGGGATAAAGTTAAGGATCATTGTCATTTCTCTGGTAAGTATTTAGGGGCTGCTTGCAGGAAGTGTAATGTTTCTCGACGAATCTAGAAACAATTACCTGTGGTTTTTCACAATTTGAGGGATATGATCTCCATCATATTTTAAAGTATGGTCTAAATAATTTTTCTTCTTCTTGGGAATTAAATATTATTCCGACCACTTCTGAAAAATAAATTTATCTCCCTCATCACGTACAATAATAAATTGCCTGTTTGTTTTATAGACAGCATGCAATTTGTTAATTCATCTTTAGCAAAAGCGGTTAAGACACTTACTGATTTGCCTTTAACTGATTTTGTTTTTGATGGTGCAATTGTTAGAGCCAAGGCTATTTTTCCTTATGACTTTGCGATATCTCTTGAGGTTCTCGAATCGATGACTGAATTGCCTCCTATTTGGGCTTCTGTATCTGCTGATGAATAAACTACAGCCCAACAAATTTTAGATACAGCAAAATTGCGAGACAATGTTAGATTACATGTTAACCTACTTAAAATTAGACGTATTCCTTCTTGCAGATTTTTTTCAGCAATTTCGCGCAAAAGCAATTGCTTATAATACTCTAGAACCTCTTAATTTTTATGAAATTCCTGGTATGTCATGGGCCTCAGCTCTCATGACATTACAGGAACCCATAGAAGGACATGGAAATGTTTAATTTCTACGAGGGAGGAATACGGGGTGGGTTAACATTTGTTAACAAACATTATGTCCAAGTTCTGAGGATACAGAACTCTTGTATATAGACATTAATAATTTGTATGGTTGGGCACTTAGCCAATATCTTCCGTATGCTGATTTTGTTTGGGTGTATGATGGTTTGGATGAGGTTTTGAGTGAATGTGCGAATTTTGTGGATATTGAAATCCTTCCATATGGATATACTATGGAAGTTGATATCGAGATTCCAGATTATTTACATGATTTTTTGAATGATTTTCCGATTGGGCCGGAAAAGATGTGTCCACCGAATTCTAAAGTTGAGAAGTTGATGCTCATGCATTGGCCTAAGAAGAACCATGTTCTTCATTTGCGACTACTCAAGCTTTATCTTTCTCTCGGTGTGAAGGTTGTTAAAGTTCATCGCGCAATTAAATTCAAGCAAGCACCTATATTTCATGCATACATTGACAAAAACACAAAATTAAGAGCTCAAGTACTAACGAGCTATTTAGGGCCTTGTTTAAACTTTATAATAATAGTTAGTATGGAATGTCTGTCGAAAATCTTAAAAAACGGATGAATTTGAGGCTATGCAATTCTGATGAAAAGATGATTGTATATGCCTCAAAACCGACTTTCAGAAAATCTATCGTAATTGATGATAATCTGATTGCTGCTCATCTGAATAAGGATTCGATATGTTTAGACAGGCCTAGTTACATCGGACAATCAGTTCTAGACCTGTCTAAACTTAGAATGTACGAACTATCGAAACATCGCAATGAATTTTATTGCAAAATAAATATCGTTGCCGGCGACACGGATTCGTTTTTCCTTGAGGTTAAGAACTGTAAGCTAGACACTTTTTTGCCGGCAATGATAAGAGACAGCCTTTTAGATACCTCAAATTACGACACGGCACATCCCTTGTACTCAAGAAACCTTGACTCTGTAATAGGAAAATTTAAAGATGAGGAATGGGTTTTCTTAAGACCCAAGTGCTATAGTCTTTTAGGTACAAAAGATACAATGAGGGCTAAGGGGGTGAAGTTGCTGGGGACAGAGATTGGGCACCAGTAATATTTAGACTGTTTTAATAATGACACAATATTTACGGTGCCTCAAACTAGGATAGTGACGCGGAACCATCAATTATTTACATTTAAGAATAATAAAATTGCGCTTACAAATAAAGACGATAAGCGTAATTGGGTGGATAGAAATTCCAGTCTCGCATTTGCGTATTATTTATGAATCGATGCCATAGAGGATGATCAAGTATCGCACAGCCCAAGCTATCAAAGCACGCACAGCCCAAGCTATGACAGCTTCTACGAGAACAGCTGTTTCAGTCGAGACATTGACGATTTACTTTTGTCTAATTGATTTATGTCAATATAATGTATTTAGAGTTTTTATTTATTTTTTTGTGGTATTATTAATTTTATTTCTTTTATCAACTATTCTATTAGTATATTAACATTGTAATATAATGATCATAATTTATTTAGAGTTTTTATTATTAACATTGTAATATAATAGCGTCTGATAAAAAAAATGACGTTCAATTCTATCAGTGTTATAAAAAGGGACATATTTAAAGGAATCTCTTCTCAAAATCAAGGTCAACATCCACTTCTCCATCGCCACAACGAGATAATATGAATATAAATGGACAAATTCAATGTCATGCATGTAAAGGATATGGAAATATGGCTAGATCTTGCCAAAAAACTCGAATAAATTTCAAAGGCCAATACTAAAGAAAACAATAAGATTTCAAGATGAAGGTCAATTGTCCAGCAATGTAGTCTTCGTTACAATGAGACAATTTTAGAGACAAAATCAAAAGCGATGTTGTAATCCTTAATTATTATCAAAATTTGAATCAGATGATGAAGCTGATACTCACATGATGGACGGAGAAGAATTATCTGAAAGTGAACACAAACTAAGTAATAGTCCAAGTATGAAAATGTGTGATGATATACAAAGTGAAATAAGCACAGTATTCATTGCCAACATTAGACGACTGAGTGCAGATACAGAGGCTAATTCTCCGAAGTTGAGTTTGAAAAAAACCAAGTGTATTTTATGCCAAGTGTATAAAGTAAACAAGCAAAATGTATTTAAATAAATAATAGAAATATTAGGAAAATCGCTGCGAAAGAATAAATGGCTAGATCCTATGTTTGTTAAAGTAATTGGATTAGACAACACAACGTCATATTGTCAAATTGGAGCTTATGAAAAATTATATCAGTTAAAAAGAGAGGTCATGCACAAATATAAAGGATCGGAAATAGAACTTGAATTTATGGAACAAAGGTTAGAAGATGATGATTATTTTATCGATTATAGAAAGTAGGTGGTTATGTCACCGCTAGAGCATGTCAGCTCACTACTACTCCTCCTCGAGTAAAATATTTTTAAATCTAAAAGTACAATTTTTTTCTGAGACAATGATTTATTCAATGTCATTGGGTAAGTCATCATATTTTGTTAATGGCATTTAAATTTTCTCAAGTTCAAACGAAACTTCTCAAGGTCATATAAAATTTATTAATTATTCTTATTTTTTATTGTAAATTTGTTTTATTGAAAATAATAAATTTTTAAACTAGTGTTATCTTTTTTTATATAAGTGACCTAAGTTGAGAAAGTTGAATTATGATGATCTAAATTTATGATTTTAATATATATATCAGAGTAAACATGTTTTAAACGCAAAAGACATATTAATGTTGGTCCTGCATATCAAGGTTACTATATGTGAATTACTCAGGGTTAGTGTTGAGTTCTCGATAAATGATTCTCAACTTTGCTAGAAAATTCGAATAAAGTAATGGGATAGTTGTAAAATTTTAAATAAATTTGATTAAATTTGTTATTTATTATTTAAGTAATTGATTAGTTTATGTAATATTTAATTATATTTTACTATGTGATAAAATAGAGGGTTTCAAAAGTTTTTTTCCTACTCAGAAAATTTTCTGAAAAACCTGTATGGGCAAGGGATATAAAGTATAAATTAATACAAAATGTTTATTTTTAGTTACAGAATGTTTTTTTCATTACAGAGACCATTATTTCATCTTCACTTTCCATCAAATTCTCAATCTCAATGGACTCGTCCACTTCTACAAACATTAATTCATTTTCCATATCATCAATATCATCTTCCTCATTCCTTACAACTGAAATTTTAATTTTAAACAAAAAATAAATTTAATAATAAATTTAATGTAAGGTAATAATTATACATGCGTCTTATATTTAGGTTACTTATATTTTCTTGAATTCAGTCAATTTTTAATGATGCGTCTTATATTGAGTGCGTCTTATATTCGGATAATTACGGTATATAGATATAGTAATTGATTAGTTTATGAATATTTAATTATATTTTACTATGTGATAAAATAGAGGGTTTCAAAAGTTGACCAGGTGCCATACCTCTTACAATCTCAATTACTTAATTAATTTGAATAAATAATGAAATTTTTACTATTTCGATTTTAAAAACACACACTTATATACGTAGTGATTAAATTTTAACTAATTATTTATATTAAATATTTATTTGACAAAATAATAAAAATAACAATAGCAATAATGAATATTTAAATGAAAATTTAAAGTTAAAAGTGCAAATATATTCTAAAATTTACATTTCACTTTTCATTTTTTAATTACAAAAATGACATGCAATGAAGTGATTTTTTTATATTTTCTAATTCTATTTGGAAAGAATGATTTTTATTTGAAGTCTCTGCAAAAGATGTAAGAACTGAACTTTCAAAAATGTCAAAACAGTTCATAATATCTTTGTGTATTTCTTTCATATCAATTGTTGCAGTTTTGGTATTTGATGAGCTCATGTAAAACCGCTCAAATTTGGCAATCCTGCGGCAAATATCCAAAATGTTTTCAAACATTTCATTAAACCCGTAAAAGATCTCTTGCTGAATGTCTAATTTATTTTTGGAATTGTCTGAAATAAATTTGCAATAGCGATTTGTAATAAAATAAATTTTCCAAAAAATAAACTTCAAATCATTAAATATTTTCATTTCTCTATCAAAGAATTTGTTGAAAGATTCCTCGTTGCATTGAAGATATTTTGATTTATTTCCAAGCATTATACTTGAATAATTCGTCTTTATAAAGATTATGCATTCCAAAATGTTATCCAAATAAATTTTAGAAATATTTCTGTAATTTATTGATAAAAATTCTTCAATCGTTTTTTTGTTGATTGCCAAATTGTGAGTTTCGGAATGATTTTCAAACGGACAACAAATCTTTGTCAGTTGGTTTTTATGATGGCATTTACCGCAAATGTTGTGACCACAATCGCTAAATGTCAAGCCCTCACCAGCTGCCATAATTTTATTTGAACAAATTAGACATTTTTCTAAACTATTCTCAAATATGTCTAAATAATCCACTTTGTTTTCTTTAGTTGAAAAGTGAATAATTTCTGATTTGAATAAACTTATATTTTTTCCTATTAGTTTACTATTCATTTTTATATTATAAAATCCTTCTTCCCATAAATGTTTACTATATATCAACTCATTTTTGTTTACTGAAAGAGCTGGGAATTCTAGAAATATTTCATATATTACTTTAAACGAGCTATTAATATTTTTAAATATTAACATCAAAGTCGAAACATTTACTAATTCTTCATTATATTTTTCTAACAGCCTCTTATTCTCATATGTTTCGTCATCTAAGATTGAACTAACCTTTTCTAAACTCTCTTCTATAAGCTTACAGCAATTTGTTATTTCTTCTTCAAAATCTGTAAATTCTGTCAGATAATTTTCACTTTCTACTTTTATAAGTGCAAAATATTTGTTCAATTTGTTCTTTGAAGATTCTGAATAAAAGTTAATATGAAAATAAAATTCAGATCTTTTCCAACTTCTGTAAACCTTTCTAAATGAACTGTAAATGTATTTATATTTGCAGTGAAAATTGAAAATTTTTGAAAATATTTCAACAATTTTAAATTTATGCTTGGCCATCACTTCTTGTTTCTCATCCAAAATTGTTTCTATGATAAGATTTTTAAATGGCATTTTCACAATGACATTTTTACTCACATTAAACGTTGAAACATTCCTAAAACAAATTCGATCAAGTGGACAATTTCTCTTCATCATGGCCCATTTAGTGAAACAAGATTTACAAAATTTGTGTTTGCATGTTTCAGTTTTGACAAGCTTATTTTCAGGAATTTCTGTAAGACAAATTGGACATTCAACTTCTTCCATCGTATTTTAATTATTTTTAATTATTATAAATTAATACTTATAAATTGAAGGAAATAATAAATTTATAAAGTTTTGCTAAAATTTGATTGGTTGTATATAATTATTTTTTATCTTGCGATCATAATTTGATTGTCACAATAAATATGATTTGTACCCCAAAATTAGCTCGCAATAGGTTCGGTTAAATTTTTTTGTCGTGCACAGAAATTGCTTTTGAAATGCATTGTTTAATAACTAATGAAAGTAAACATTGTCAGCTATCAGAAACATGAAAATTAACTATTTTATGTATATTTTGATAAATATCTAAGTAATTTTAGTAAAAACTAATAAAAGTCATACAAAAAATCATAGGTGGTCTAGATATATGTTAGTGTTGGATAACAGGAATATTGAAACCATTGAATTGAATAAATAATACAAAATAGGAAATAATAAATACCGAATAAATGTCCATTTTGAAAATCAAAAGTAAAAGAAGCAGAATTTTTGATTCAAAATCAAAATTAACAATTATATTTTCATGTGATAATATCTATCTTTAATATATTTTTTGTGACAATATTTATGTTTCATATTTTTATGTGACATTATACCTTTAAAATGAGTTTGTTTTTATATAAAAAATGTAATAATATAAATCATTAAAATATAAAAAAGTTTTAATTAATAAATATAAAATTTATTAAACAAAAATAAAAAACAATAAAGGATAAAAAATAATAATAACAAAAAAAACTTTTCATAAAAAATCTCAGAATTTCATGGAGAGAGGCATAAATATATAAAAAATAATAATTAATAATAATTAGATAAATTACCTCAGTAATAATATATAATAATGTCCATAATATATAAAATAAATCAAAACAGGTGCAAAAATAAATTCCACTAAGTAGAATGAAAATAAATCCTAAATCCCACAACAAATATAATAATAGAAATAATAATGATAATAATAATAATAATTATAATAAGTAGGTAGTAATGTGCTTGCCCGATACTTGATTTTTCTCAAAAGGTCATTGTCCCCCTTTGAATTTTCAAAAAAAAGTTCGAAGATACCCCATGTTTTTAGCGAAACCTCCCCTAACTTTTTTCCCTTCTACCTCCCTCTATTTTTTGTTTAAATTTATGATTACGACATTTTAAAACATGAATTACGTCACTATTGTGTAACTTTCTCATGATATTTTTACAAAGAAATGTCTCCGTGTTGAACTCAACCATTTTATACCTTCAAATTTTGTTAAAATCAATTATTTCGGAACTTCAAAACCTTTATAAAACCAATTCTTACGTCGTCAATTTTCACATTCATCTAGAATTATTGATTTCTGTGGTCGTAATATTTGACGCTTGTTCTAATGGTACTACTACTTACTCTATAACTTAAAAACTTTACAAAAAAAAATAAAAAATAAAAAGACCTGTTAATAACAATAAATTGATAACTGTGCATTGAAATTTGAATATTGAGACTTGATCAATTAAACTGGCTTTGTGCATTCATATGGGAATTCAATCTTCAAAAAATACATCTTATAATTATGATACATTCGCACTGGTTGGACATCTATTTGCTTGTTCTTGGTATTCATTTTCATCAAATTCGAGCATATAGGTGTAATCAAAAAAATTTTAACATGTGTGTAACCAAAATCGATCATGTTTTAATAATGTGCTTGTATTGCACATAATTTTTATTGTTATTATTATTATTTCCAACAAATAAAAATATATAAATTTTATACCGAATCAAAATCAAGACAAATTACAATCAAATTTTTTATTGAAATAAATCGTCATTTGGAAAATGTGGATGGTACAAATTGTTTTTGGAAATGTGTATCATTGTTTGTGAAATTTTTGCATGGATCATTCATCGGCAGCATAATTTTATCTGGATCAATTATCGACAACATTTGATTATCCACACTCATAACCGTAATACCCCCCTCTATAATGACCATATGCATAACTTTTTTTTAGAACCCATTCGTGCTTATCGTCTTTATTTGTCAAATTCCTATTATTTTTTTTATTCTTAAAAGTTGATGAGTTTTACTAGTAATACTAAATTGTGGCAATGTATAAATTTCATTGTATTGTAACAATCTAGATACGACTGATGAGTTAGTCCAGTATCTTTCATAGTAACCCCTTTTGCCTTCATACAATCATTATTCCCCTTCATACTATAACATCATATCCCAATTCCTTGCTCTCGTCTTTGAATTTTCCTATTACAGAGTCAAGTTCTTTACTATATAATTGATGGGTTGGCGCATAATTTGATGTGTCTAATAATTTATTCCTTATCATTGCCGACAAAAGAGTATTATATCTACAATTTTTTATTTCCAAGAAAAAGGAACCTGTATCCCCAGCAATAATATTTATTTTACAATTAAATTTTTTACGATATTTTTTCAACTCAATATACTGAAGTTGGTACATGTGCAGTTTTGACAAATCCAAAACTTATTGACATATAAAACTTGGTCTGTGTAAATATATTAAATCTTTTCTTAATAAAACAGATATTAAGTCATCAATAATTTTAGTTGTTCTTTGAACATTTGGTTTCGAACAATGTGTTAATAATTTTTGTGCCGAGTTGCATAACCGTAAGTTTATACGTTTTTTCAAATTTTCAGCAGTTTTTCCATACAAACTGTTATTTAATAATTTTAAAAAAATTTTATCAAGGGTATTTTTATCAAGGTCCCAACCGTACAGATTGTTAATGTCTATAAACAACAACTCTGTATTTTCATCAAATTTTACATAATGTTTATTTACAAAAGTTAGACCTCCTCGAATCCCAATCTCAAAGAAATTATAAATTTCCATATCCTGAGTTAATTCAAGTGGATGATCTAAAGTTATGAAAACCGAATTCCAACTCATACCTGGAATTCCCAAGACATTTTAGGGGTCCAAATGATTATTGGCCATTGATTTTGCTCTAAACTGTTAGAAATAATCAGCTTGTAAATAGACATATAATTTTAGGTAAACCATTATATAGTCTAAAAGTGTATTACAATTATTTTCGTGTCATATACGTTTTGCCATACTATATTCATCTTCAGTAACACCATCCCATATTAGTGGTAATTGGGGAGTTGACCGAAGAACTTCTAAACTAGTAGCAACATCATATGGAAATATTCCTTTACTTTTAACAATTACACATCTAAACTCAGGGCATGTTTTTGGTAACGAAGTCAATATATTAACTGCATTTTTTAAAGAATCATTAATAAATTGACAAGAATCTATAAATTTTATGGTTAATCCGCCGGTTCTAGAAAATAAACTAAGAAATTTTTCGCTTGTAATAGTAATACAATTAATATTCCATGTTTTAAATTTGAAAATATGATGGAGATCATACACTCGTAAATTATGAAATAAAACAAGTAAAATCGGTTTAATTCGTCGAAAAAGATGTAAGCATCTTGGACACCATTTGCTACAAATTTTAACATCGGTAATAGAAATATTTTCACAATTCAAAAGCCTATCAAGATTGGTAACGCCTATGTAATGATATCTATCAATACCATCAAGAAAAATTAAATTAATTGGTGTCCCTTCAACAAATTTGGATCGATAAATTATATCAACATAACGATGTTTCATAACCTCCTCTGTACACACATCATTCAATGCATTTTCATTATAATTTAAGACATTTATAGATAAACCTGGATTTTGGGTTTCAAATTTAGAAATATTACAAAAGTCGCATAGGGACATCTGCAAGATCAAAATTTAACTATTACGTATTATATTTATAAGGTTTAGATCTATTATTAATAATATCGTTATATTTTAAAATAGATAAAATCATATATAGGAAGCATTGATTATTGGTATTTTTAACATTTACTGTCCATGTTTTATTTAATAAAGTTTCAGGTGTAGCAATATAACCATGACCTGTTAATCTAGTTATTTGAGAAAATTTTGTAATTACAAAACTTATATATTCAATTTTATTTATGGACCAGTTACTTCCGTTTTCATTCATTTTAATTATTTTTTTCTTTAAATAAATCAATACCCTCTTCTAAAAACGTATCACTCATGGGTCTAGCCGAATTCAAAATAATGAACGATTAAAATTCATCATCTTTTTCAAATTCTACTTTCAAACAAAATTCAAATTTAGTTGTACCCATCTCAGTTGTTACTTTATTTAGTCATTACTTAAAGTATCTGTATAGACACTATTTATAAATTTTAAGATAAAACATCCATTTTAATTTCAGCGTTCGTTTTATTTAAATTATATATAATTTCGGTTCAATTGAACCAACATGTTGTACATCATATATAATATCAGAAATAGTACTGATTATAATAGGATTAATACTACTGCTAGATATATTATTATTAATTAAATATGAATTAATCATCACTGGTAGCATTTCATCCTCAGAAGTAATTATAACATCTTTTTAAATAATTTTAGAGTGTTTCGGAATCGATGAATTTATTTTTCTTTTATTATTATTACTTGTGGTTGGAATATTGTTGGTGGTATTTTTTATTAAATTAAAAAGATCTCTTTTAGGTAAACTAAATTGTTTTAAATGATGTCGGTGGTTTTCGCAAAACTGCATTATTTATTGTTTCTAATGTCTTACAGGTAGGGCAAATTAAAAAAGTGATATGGTTATGAGTGTGACTATAATATCTTTCCATAACAATGCTAAAATCGTCATTTGATGAATTGTAACAATAATTAGAATATTCTACACCTGAATAAATTTAAGATTTTAATATTATTATTATTATTATTATTATTATTATAACTATTATTATTATTACTATTATTATTATTACTATTATTATTATTATTATTATTATTATTATTATTATTATTATTATTATTATTATTATTATTATTATTATTATTATTATTATTATTATTATTAATATTATTATTATTATTATTATTATTAATATTATTATTATATTATTAATCAATATAATTTAACCTATTGTATATCATAATAATTTAAAATTTAAGTTAAAATAACAAAATAATCAAAAACTCTAATTAATATTACTAAATCTCGTTAATTTAAAGCAATAACTATAACGTTTATATTTCCAAAAACTTTAGTATTACTCAAAACATTATAAAAAAATCACATAAAAAATACATTTTTGTAATCCGATTCCATTAAATTCATGCATAGTATCAATGTTTTCATTAAATCCGGAGTAGTGGGATACAGGCTCTCTAGCTCAGAGGCTCTCTAGCTCACATACCCCCCCAAAAATTTTTTTGCGCTAAGTTTAAAAGTACAAATTTTTAGAACAAAGACAATGACTCATTCAATGTCATTGAAACAAAGACAATGAGTCATTCAAGGTCATTGGATGACTAATCAAATTTCTAAAACAAAGACAAAGACTCATTCAAGGTCATTCAAGGTC